>JAOVVA010000026.1:22750106-22773343 GCA_028565275.1 Leiocassis micropogon | reverse complement strand
ATGTGCTTATATTGCCAGTGTGCCTTAATGGTAAGACTTCAGATATACCAGCTGTGCATTTGGGTTTTCAGATAGAGGTGTGTCAGGTAGAATGAATGTTATGATTACTTCTATAACTTACATTATACATTTTTACCACTTCCGGGAATATGGAGTTAACATCGCAAAAATGAATAATGAGCATATTATTATTATTATTATTAATTATTATTATTATTATTATTTTTGCACAGTCATGTGTGTACTGTATAGTTGGTTAAAATGAAATTAGATTCAGTTCATCATATTGCTCATGTGCGGGAAAAAAAGGATATGTCACACTATACTGCACAATCCTAAGCCTTATATGTGTTTAAAAAAAAAAACTAACAAAAATGAAAAACCCTAGCAAAAAAAAAAAAACGGCTAAAATGCTTTGGGTTTTTATAGCTACAGTGCTGAGACAGGTTTCGTATGTCATTTAAAAAAAAAAAAGCAGAAAAGGATACTTGGAGCGGTACAAAGATCCAGAAAAGTGCACTGAGCTACATTCCTTGTTTGCAGAGAGGCTGAGTGCCATTTTAAACTCAACTTGTTCCAGAGTTTGGGTAAAATTTCAGCAGAGCCAAATGATTTGGCAAACACACAGGACCGTACTGTTGAATTCTCTCACCCATTCTGATTTGCTTTCTCTGGATCTCTTTTACAATAACAGTCTTGTTTTTATCTTTTTACCCTGCTATCCCACCCTTACGGTTATCCCCATGCTGCTACTTGAAGTACATATGTTCAGGATTTATATATTAACAATGTAAACGTCTCATTATAATCCGATAACCTTGTGTGCAATGCCTGAATTAGGGTGAACAAATTAGACACGCTGTATTATGCTACAGGACCAGAGTTCAGGTAAAACATGAGCAAAATTTGAACTCACCTCAGCCTCATAAAGAGAATGAAGGCAACCAGAAGGGCTCCGAGAGAGATGCAGTGGCCAAGGTAGTTTATAATCACTGCAATGTGATAGTGCAGCTTGCTCTTTTTCTAAGAGATAAAGACAAGAATAGAAAAATAATTAGAAACATTTTCAGTGTTAACCATGCGGTAATAACTCACAGCTTTATATGTATAAAGTTGCTGTTTCGAAAATGAAATAACTTAAGAGAGACTTAAGAGAGAGTTCAGATTTTTCAAGTCTGTGTTAAATCAGAATTCATGTGCATATACAGTACTACGAGTACATTACCATAGGTCTTGGTCACGATACATTAAATTTTTTTTGCTTTGCACACTATAAATTTTCTGCTTTGTCACCCAAAATGTGAGTACAATATAAATGATCAGGGCCAAACTCCACAACTTTTGTTCTGTCCAAAAATGCATCATTTAAAACTTCAGCTGAGACTTCTATGAAGCTTCTGAGCTAACCTGAGATGGTATGGCTAATCAAAACTAGCTATATTGCTAACCAGAACCATATTGCAATTTGTACTAAATACACCATCACTTGAAGGATACCAGCACAATTTAGTTCAGTGTGAAGGCGGAAGCTCCAGACAGTATGAGTCTCAGCTGAACTTCGGAAAGCATTTTTGCACAGAACGAATGTCGTGAAAATTTGGCCCCAATTGATTACATTAGAAACAAACTTCACGATCAGTGTGCATAGTAGGAAAATGTATAACGATATATTGTAATGTACTTACAGTATTTGCATCAGTCAATTTAAAGTTAAGACAGTCTTAAAAAACAGGACCATCACGCAGTAGTAAAGAACTGTCTCACACATTGTTAAAACCTGGAGGGAGAGTGATTCTCAACTATGTAGAAAAAATTTGTTCAGAAAAAAAAATCATGAATGACCGCTATTGGGATAACTTGAACACTTAATGAAGGTCCAATTTAAGAAAAAAAAAATCACAGCTATGTTTACTAGTGAAAGTGAGCATTTCCACACACACAATGCAATTGGGACTAAACAGCTGTTTGGACATAGGAACAAAACTTGTTAATGAGGCTAATCTAAAAAAAAAAAAAAGCTTTCGGTTTAATAGAGTATAAAGATTGGACTTTGTGTTATTATTTGAGCATTTTGTAAAACATTTCTGCACACTTCTAAGTTATTACTTATATTATGCACATAACTATTTTATGTTATCATGTTATCTGTACTGCTTAAAGAAATAAAGTGAACACTTAGTCCTGGTTTGACTTACACACATACTGTACACATACCAGGGGTGTCGAGTTAGCCCGGATCTAAGTGTTCCCTTAATTTTTTTGAGCAGTACATTATCATACTTATGCTGTCATCATATTGTGGTCTGAACGCACAACCGCGCCAATAACAGTATTATAAATGTCGTAACTAAAGTTCTGCTGGATGGAGATCACATTACACTGCTTTGCATCAGATACAATGCATAATGATTGGAAGCGACCTCTAGTTATTTGGCTGACAGGATTATTTTTTTTTTTAAGGAACGATGTCTCCCAACATTTATTTGAGTCATAGTGTTTTGAAAGACTGTAATTTATTTGTGGGCACCTGTTTAGTGTCCTGGCAAACGGACTCGATCATCATCTGCCCTGTGGCCCTGTGCACATGACAGTCTTGGATTCGAGGGAGCATATGCTGAACACGCAATGAGCAGGTTTTCATGTGCGTGTGAGAGACACAGGGGCCATTACCCCCTTTAGGCGCCTTTAGGCTGTGAACTCCCGCTGCACAAATACGTCACTTGTTCCCTGTGGCTCTTAGAAGAGCGGATCCCTAAGGTGGACCCTGCCGGTGTTTATGATTAAAACATAGTTTTAATCATAGACAAAAAGCTAATGCCAGAAAAATATGTAATGTACAGTATATGTATGAATGAAACTAAGTGCAAATACATTATTATTGGAGGACTTCAGTACTCTGAGTTAAACACTGCCTTAGGGCAGATTAATATTTAGTGTTGGCGCACAAGAAGATTCACAGCACAAATAAGTGTTTCTGTCACATGGTCGAAGAGGTACTATATAAAAATGCATATAAATTTTTGTTTTTTTAAACTGGAAAAAAACATTAACTGCATTTCTGCATTGACCAGCCATAACCTAGACACCACAAAACATTAAACCATTACCCTTGATTATCAATAGTATACCAGTAAACTGGTGACAGGATCATGGTTACCCAAGGTTCATTCATGCCAGTGGGAAGCAAAGACTAGCTTGTCTGGTCCAATCCCACAGAAAGGCCAATACAAATGGTACATGTTAGACTTGATAGAAAGGCACCAGCACACCAAGTGCACCACAGTCCTCCGCGCATGTGGCCCAGCAGGAAAAGGGCCCAAGGCTGCCAACCCGGCAACTAAATTCCCCCAGATTCCATTTTGACTGCACACCCATGGGTTACACCGGACAAACAAGTCAGATCCACAGAGGACCCACCCCTCAACCCACACCACCCAAAGGATCCAACGTCCTGAAGTCCGACACCACATCACACTCCCAGACGCCCTACAGATACAGGCACCAAGAGGCCAATGCTGCCCAGGTGGCACAAGGGGAGCCTATAGAATATTGGGCATAATGTTTTGTGCTGTAATGTTAGGTTTGATCAGTTTATATTGCCATCTATCTACAATCACAACCAGGTTTTCAACCACATCAATTTTCAAAACCATGGACTCTTAACATCTATATTTATACTTAAGTGGTTAGG
This sequence comes from Leiocassis micropogon, assembly GCA_028565275.1. Classification (NCBI taxonomy): domain Eukaryota; kingdom Metazoa; phylum Chordata; class Actinopteri; order Siluriformes; family Bagridae; genus Leiocassis; species Leiocassis micropogon. The sequence goes on along the minus strand of JAOVVA010000026.1, from coordinate 22,769,652 downwards.
GAATTTACTCATTCACCTACAAGTGCATTAGTGGGGCAGTGAGGAGAGGAGGCCTTGGGGCCAGTCTATATTTCCCAAAGTTTTTCAAAGTGGTTTGAGATCAGGGCTCCGTGCAGACCGTTTTAGTTCTTCCATTCCAACTTTAGCAAACAATGGAAAAGCTTGGCATGCTGGAGCAGACATGGGCCTCTTATTTCTAAAATAGAGAATTGTAATGGCAAAAATCCAGGAAAGAACCATAGATTGATGTGATTGCCAGGTGTCCACAAAGTTTTGGTCATACTCCTCTTATTGGTTGCACTTTTTCACAAGAATGTGAACGCGGTGTCGTAGCCTAAGCAGTACAGCTCTCTCAAAAGAGAACCAATGGGCTAACTGGTGCAAAGGCTTTTCTTTGCCACTTATCTATTGAGCTCCAAAATAAAACTACTCCCAGCATGTCTTTTTCCAGAGTGACACAAAATCGACAGAATAAAACCTTACAAACCATCTGCTGTGTACTGGGAAGCACATGTTTGCTTGGGTCTACAAAAATCTACAGTATTAATACATTTAAAAACTCTTAACATGTACATTCATTGGGCTTATTAGTACATCCAGCTAAATAAGAATGGATTGATCCATAAATCATAAATCAGTACAAGGCCTTGTGATATTAATTAACTCATATGAAAATTAAGCAAGATGATAAAAATCCCAAATAATTACAAATGGCCTGCCTACCTCCGTGTTGAATATGATCATAATTGCTTGATTTCCTCACAATAAAGGGCATGTCACAAGTATAGCGGCAGGGTGTTGCGCTCTTAATCAGACCAGAACAAACAAGGGAGACTAGGACAAATTTGATCTTCTAGGAAGGCCGTTACTGGGAATGCAAAGTTAAATATGCCTTTGATCAATACCATTGTATCATGTGTGAATTTGTGCTCGAGGGGGAAAAAAAAGAAAGTGCTGGAAATGACAAATATCAGAGATGTCCTGCATCAAAATTCTTGCAACTACAAAATGTTCTTTCATCTTAGACAGCTGCCTGAGGCAGAGATTAAACATGTGGGTGAGACACTCTAGCTCTAGCAAATTCTGCTGTTTGAAATAAGAGAACTTAAACACATGCCATGGTTGAATGAAGCAGCAGCGAATTAAAGGGACAAACACATAAGGCTGTCAGAATGAAACATGACACAGTGAAAGATAGGAAGATCATGGATGTGTTGTTACACTCTTCTAAATTGAGTGGAATTAAAGTGGAAGCTCGGTGCAATCACTGTCAACAGTGTAGACATTATAAAGAGCGATACAATAAACAGGAATATATAGTACTGTGTGGAGTAAAAAAAAATTCCGTCTATACATAGGCACAGTACTGTACTACTCAACATACAGTAGTCTCCATCACAAGCGATGCACCATGCCTTCGTCAAACCCAACTCTGGAATTCTCTTTAAAAATTCCCTTTGTCGCTGTTAATAGTCTCGCTCCAAACTATAGAATATTTACAGAGATGACACCTTTGACAAGAGCAATGTGCACAGATGGTAGTTTCAACCTTCATTAAGCTTCTTCATCCATGTTAAGTAGTACCCTCGAATAGAAGAAAAGTTACATGATCATGTGCATTTTAAACGACCTGTGTGAGTTATTAAAAACTGCTATGTCTGCTTTTGCATTACTTCCAGTAGGCTTTGTATATTTTTGTTGCTAGTATTTCAAACGAAAGCAGTAAAGCCCACTTTCCTTAGTCACAATTTTTGATCCAGATTTTATGAACCGTGATGAGCCTTACAGATAGATGTACAGTACGCATAAGCTCATGACTGTGCTACACCGTAGCAGCACTATGGCGCATGATGCCCAGGAGTTTTAAGCTCCAGGATAGTATGACGGTACTGGGTAACTGCACTTAATTTTTTATGTCTGAAAGTTGAGTTGAATTCAACTGGATTTCTTTGGTTGGTTCAAAATATTTAACTTTTCTTCCAATATAAAATATTCTCATTGATAGACAATGTAGAAGGTGAAAGTAACGGGAGGATTTGTTAACATGTAAGGGTCACATGTCCTGTACTCCCATGTGACCCTGAAGGGGTCAAAAGGTTTGGCCTCCCTGGTAGACATGTGAAGTGTTAACTGGTGAAGTGTAACGTGGAAAACTGGTAGACGGGTCATGTCTAAGGCCTCTAAGGTATGTGTACATACTTTCCTCCTTCTATATTGCCCATCAAGGAGCCTATTCAAGGCTCTGGAAAATATATTTGGGGTTCCTACCCAACCTTTCTCAAACTGAAGAAGCTAATTGGACGAGTTGTGAAATGCTTCAAACCAACAAAATAAGTCCAGGTGACTTGACTTACAGTAACTTCCAGACAACTTCATGTAGACAACTGAGAATCTTCAACTGTCATTTTTGTACTGTTTATTCCTAAGAATTTCTTTCACCATACTTGACGTGGCTGCACTAATCCAATATCCTAAATGAATTCAAGCTACCTGTTCCACTTCATTACTTTACTACAATTTTCAAAGCTAAACCTCAACAGACCTTTTATCCAGTAGACATGACATCCTATATCTTTCAGCGTATGTTACTATCCTTCAAGACCTGCTGTCAGTCTCTTACTAGCACCTGGGGTCATGCTTAATCCAGTATTGCATTAGCACCGTGTCACTTTAGGGAATGGACAAATCTCACGGGCCCCATTGTCATGCCTTCTGCCTTACCATAATCCTTGAGAGCGCATCAACCTTACCATGTGTGAAAGTGCTTTTTCATGTTTGGACACCTCATGGGATTAGCAAAAGAAATTAAGTGCTTAAGTGACCTGGGAAATAGAGGGAGCAACAAGAGGGTATACAGAGTTCCAAACTTTTTAATTAGAAAGCCTGAAATGCTCATCCTTAAATGTCTATACTATAGAAGCAACTATAATTCCTTTTACTGAATTTTGTGCAATTTTACTGCTTTTGCTTTCCTGGGAAAGGAACAAACATTTAAAGTTAGGAATCAAACACCCCATGACTTACTGTTATAGGAACATTATCAATTTGTGATAATGCATTTGGTAGACACCCTTATCCAGACTGACTTACATTTTTATCTCATTACACATTTGAGCAGGTGAAGGGTTAAGGGCCTTCCTCAGGGGCAACTTGGTGGTGTTTGGTGGTGGAGTTTGACCTTGGGACCTCCCGATCAGTAGTCCAATGCCTCAACCTCTAAGCTACCCCTGCCCAAGACCTGACTTGACTTAACTTAATATTTAGGGAAATTGTAGTTCTGCAGCAGCACATACACAAGTACTTAGGGGGAAAGAAAAAAAACTAAAACAACATTAAAATAAAATAAACCTTTTAAACAAAAGAAGGTGGCATGTAGTGGTGTAGCGGTTGGTATTGTCGCCTTGCACCTCCAGGCTCAGTTCCCATCTCTGTGTGCATGGAGTTTGCATGTTCTCCCCATGTTTTGTGGGTTTCCTTCGGGTACTCCGTTTTCCTCCCAAAGTCCAAAGGTTTGCATGTTAGGCTAATTGGTGTTCCCAATTTAGTGTGTAAATGAATGTGTGTGTGTGTGTGTGTGTGTGTGTGTGTGTGCCCTGAGATGGATTGGCACCCTGTCCAGGGTGTACCCCTGCTTCGTACCCTAAGTCTCCTGGGATAGGCTTTCGGCCCCCCGCGACCCTGAACACAGGATAAAGCGGTAAAGACGATGAGCGAGTGAGTGAGAGTGAGTTGTCTAGCAGCAGCAAGAATGAACACATGTACTGATGCTGCCTGATACAAATATCATACAATATCTTCCCATTCAGTACTGTCACAATAAGTTTCCATTAATAGCAAATCTTGAAGATCTTCATCCCTTATTTAAGAGCTTTACTAAAGAACACCACATTAAACTTTTCCAAAATCCATTTATAGGTTTGTTTAAAGTTGTCTGTGGACTGTCTGAGCTTCTGTTTTATGTTGTAGAAGCTATCAACAGTTGTTCTTTCAGTTTGCCTCTATTGTTCTCTCTCTTGAAGTGTAAAGACTTTGCAATGTTAGAAAACTTCAAATATCTGCTAAACTTCGACTGCTACAAAGTGCCAACAGTGGAGACTCCAAATAAACTTCCTTTTTCAGAAAACTTTAATATAAACCTGTGATTTGTCCTGCAGCTGTAACCACTGTCAGAGGTGCACAAAATTAATCCGGACCTCCCGATTAATCAGAGTGACCTCATTACGCGAGTGAAAAATTCTTTAAAGAAAGAAAGAGAGAGGGAAACAAACAAATAACTCCCTCAGCTGAAGCAGAAGACGAAGTGGAGCACGAACCAATTGTCTCGCTTTTGGCCTGGTTATTTGTGCAGCTGGATCAAGAGCACAGCTGTGACACACAGTACAATTTCTTCCCATTCAATAAAACCTGGTATCGAGATAAAACATAAAGCACGATGAAATATCTCTCAAGCATATACAGAATGTTGATGCTAAAGGGAATTCTGCCAGTTTTCGGTCAATTTTTTTGAGCTTGTTTTTCGCAGCGTTTTATGTAAGTAGAATGACATTTCGGCTCAGACACTATCTGCCAAGGTGTTCTCAGATCCATCAGGTTTGAGGAATGTGCGGATTTATTAATTTTGATTACTCATCTTTCACTGATGCAGGTGCTGAAGCTGGCACCTAGTTATAGACCCAAGCAAAATAGACTTTTGAAAAAAAAAAAACGGGAAGACATTTCCAACAGTTCCACTATATCAATCGATATCTCCTGCTCTTCAAAATCAAATATTTAAATGCACAGAAACAGACAGACATTGATCATGGGTATAGATGCTTGGGTGACAGCTAAATTTTTTTTTTCATGCCTAGGGTATTTTATGTATGAAGCTGCCCAAAGCAAATTGCTCAAAATCTGATTGAATTTTTCACAGCTACCAGCAAAACAATTATTTTTTTTCTCCAATTTGTTTTATCAACAAAAAAAACTAAGAAACAAAATTATGCAGTTATTTTTATGTTACTGTACCAGAATATCTGAGACTGTATTTTAGCGTCCAAAGACAAATCCCACGGACAGTGCAATGGACAATAATCATGCACAATGAGAAAAGCATTTTTATTGCTTTTATGTGTGTAGATAAAAAATACACGCTTTACTGGCCAGAATACAAATACAGTACAGGTCATTAGTAGGCTGCGATTAGAGGACAGGGTCAAAGGGTAGGTTAATGGTCTTATTCAGGGGCATGACCTTGGCAGCTTGGCACTGTTGACTCGTGGCATTCTGATCAGTAGCCCTGAGCCTTTCCTTTTAAAGGATTCAGCTTAAAATATTTTGAATTTTTCTTTCTTAATGTGAATATAATATTAACTTGCTGTAATATCTTGTATGCCAACTTTCACTACTCTGTCCCTTAAACAGATTATTATAAACCTCGATTATTAATTTTTTAACAGTAAACTGGTGACAGGATCATGGGCACCCAAGGCTCACCCATGCCCACAGGGACCAAGGGCAAGTCTGTAGGCATGGATGAGAATTGGTGCCCATGTTCCTTTCACCAGTTTACTGGTAAATAATTAAGGGCCCAAGGCCACCAACAAAGCCTCCAAACTCCGCAGATCCCAATCTGATCAAGCACCCATGGTATATGCCCGACAAAGAGGCCCAACCCTGCAACCCACAGCTCCCAACGACCTGGTGCCAGACACTACAGCACAAGCCAAAGGAGCCACGACCCAGAGGACCAGATGCGTCTTGGTGCCACCAAAACCCACAAAATACACAATAGCCAGTATAATATAGTTTACAAAATTATTTCACCAAAAAATATAAAAGTGACTGCATTTACAGTAGTATTTACTTTTAATGCTGTGAAACCCTTAAATCAGTTCTGGTGCAATCAGTTACTACTGTATCAGAAGCCACATAACTACTTAAACTTACAGTGAAAACAAAACAAATAAAAACAAATAAAATTTACATTGAGTTTGTTACATTGATTTTATTCTTTTTTGTACCCCAACATGATTTCATCATGCATTTTCAACACTGTGAATTAAATAAAACAAAGGCAGGGCATAGACATTCTGCAACATTACTACTGCAAGTTTTTTACTTTGCACATTTAACACTACAGTAATACTTCCCACCAGTGCCAACATCCTCATGGAATTTCAGGTAATTGGTTTAATTTAGTCATTTTTTATTTATTATAGGCAATAATTTCACATTTTGATGAGAAACCTAATATTGTTATATAAACTGTATATAATAATGTCTTTTAAATCTGACTGGACCACATACTCCTTTTTCCCAATGTAGTCAACCTTTTGCACAAATAGAATAAACATAAAACATTTCTGTTTTATAATAATAAAGTAAGAGATATGACCATGACTCTGCATGTGAGGAGCCATACACCAAAAGAGAGTGACCATGTATGGAGGACATTGGTCAAGAAAGTAAACAAGTGGTGAAAGTTCTGTAGAGGTTCACATCACAGGGCTTTTCAAATGTTAATCATAGGATGTGTTTTGACATTATGATTAAAATTTCTGATATAATGTATGACCCCAGTCAAGTCTACTTCAGTTTCAGATTGTATGCTACTTAATATAAGATACTATACACTATGGGTACCAGATGTCTGTTAATGTTGAAAAATGGCAAACAAAGTTATGGAGTTGCAAACAACTGGACACATCTGCACTAAAAATAGTATTCGTATATCAGCGTATTTAAATCAAAGATTGCATTTCAACCCAAGTAAAATATGTAAGGTGAACAAAAATACATAATGCTAAACAATAGTAAAAAATAGTTCATTTTTATTTTATTTAAAATTAAATGTTATTGTAATAAAATAGACCTAATATGTAGAAGGAGAAATAATTATGTTCCTTTAAACATATCAGTAATTACAGAATTAACTGTAAGTCTGTTGGTCTAAACTGTAATACCACTGGCCCCAAAGCTATGACATCATAGTTACTGTTTATAGACGAGCTCCATTATAGATCAATATATATTCGATTTTGTGGGTTGAGAACTGCTTGAATTATCTGGAAATCTGATCATTGTTAAATGGTAGCTTATGTCATAATGTATAACAAGCTAGATCACAAGTTACCAAGATTTGGATTGATTCATTTATTAAAAAAGGAATGATTGAAATGAATCATGACCATAATAATACTACTAATAAAAAAAGATTAATTATTAAAAAGGACAACGTATGCATAACAAATCATTAACATTTAAGGAAAGAAATAGACTATTTTGTTTGAGATAATTGTTTTCCTTCTTTTTTTGTCTTCACATCACAAGTAGAATATACAGTATACTAGGATTAGTACTCGTCATTGTACGGGTAAAGAGTTTGTAAAAATAGTGAAAAGGCTAAAGCTAAAATAAGCTGATTAGCATCTGGTACATAACTTTTTATAACTTCCCTTCTACTCAACATTTGATTTAATTTACGGCGTAAGGTTCAGTTTTCATAGTTTCATTTTTTTGGAGTAAGCCACGAGACGTGCGCTGTCGTGTGTGTGTGTGTGTGTGTGTGTGTGTGTGTATTGGGCGGCTTGTAGGGGGATTACAGTTGTTTCTGTATCTTCCGCGTACTACACAGAGTAAATTGCATTACACCTCGAGGGGAACATCGCTATATTCATCCGGAAAATTACAGTAGGCGCAGGTTTAACTTCAGGCAAATACTGAAGGACTGGCAAAGTTTCATCAAGTTCTGTCAAGCCAGTTTTATGTGATGCTGTGATGAAATCTGGCCAGACAGACATACAAACATACAGATAGACATACAGACCAAAGATTTTCTGAGTTTTGGATACTTCAATGTATGAAATGTAAAGATATCATTGAAAGAGCAAGTTCTGACCAATATACAGAAAAATACTTTCTTTTTGTATCAACATCTTGAATTTTCTTCGTGTTTAGTCTTTCTTTACTTCTTAACAAAAAAAAAAAAAAAAAAACAATTACGCAAGGCTGAGCTAATTCTTCGTGTTCTTCAGTACATTTGAGCTGAGAGAAATGCCTGACCAACAGTAGTGTTTTTATTATCATGTAAATATGGGCTTTTATTAACTATGTTTTTTTATAGGTAATTCTGACTATGTATTTAAACTTAATTTTACAAAGAGTATTTATAAGATGTTATGTCACATAAAATACATTCAGAGTAGAATTGTCTGGAGACAATTTAAAAAAAAAGAAAAAAAAAAGCAAAGTAACCCGAGTCTCCAGGGACAAGCTGGGACACAGCCATGCAATCGGTTCACCCATTTCAAGCGGAGGGGAAAGATTTCCAAATGTCACAGAGATGTGACATGGTAGACTTCTTGCTTATTTAACCTCATATGAGAATGTGTATGCAAGCACATACAGTGATATAAGTTCTTAGTTTCTGGACCTACATTTTTTTGTAAATCCATCAAAATAAAACGTACATGTCTGTATGTCAGCCTATACTGCTTTTCATTATAATTATTTCATAAATAGTATCTGAATCCTTAAAATAGATGATGAATGCATTTTGTTGTAATATTAGTTATTGTTTTTAGTTAAATGAGCGCTGACCAAAAGCTTGTAATTGAAGCTCGGCCACAAGCCTGCACAGTTTATTGCCATTTCTAATCCAACACACCTGACTGAACTAATAAAGTGCCTAATGAATTACAGATGAAGGAAATAGTCAAGTACAGTATAGAGTTCAATAATGACCAATGACTAAACCGAAGTCTGATCATCTTTGTAGCTCTAATTCAATAAGTAAAATTGTGTTAAGGAACCAGAATGCAGATGAGAATTAGCTTTGTTACGATTTTGCAGATTATGACAGTTTAAACTGAAATGATTAAAGTTTCAAGCCATTTAAAGACACAGACAAAAAAACTAACACAAGGTAACATAAAAACCATCATAGATGAACTCTTGAGTCTTATAGGTTAGAAGGTGTTTATTCATTTTCTATAACAGCACATATGATATTAGTGCTGGCGTATGCCCTGCTTACCAATTTTCCCCTTAAGAATTAAAATATTGCAATAAATTTGCATCGGCATAAAAAGCGTTTTTGGTATATGAATGAACAAACTGAACCAAACGCCGGCTAAGAAATTTAAACCATGTGTACGTCAGTGGTTTCCGTCAATGGGTAAAGCAAGTTCACCAATTTTATGATTTTTTGGTGTTTTTATTTTTAAAATTTTTTTTGGATTACCAGGTACCAAGAAAGTCAGCAAGTATTATAGCATGAAGGTAAGGGAGCCCCTTTCAGTGGAAATTAAGAAAGAAAGCATCGTTGAAAAAGCAACGGGTGGCAAGAAGAATCATAAACGTTTTGATTGTTTTTGTATATGCAAAATTATATTATATTGATGGAAATTGGTAATATTGGTAAGACTTTTGGGTGTTTGGAATGGATTATCTGCATTCACATTATTTCTTATGGGAAAAATTAGTATTGTAATACGAATTTTCGCCTTAAGAACTCGCTTCCAGAAGGAACTAAATGCTGAAGTTCCGCTGTATATAGTTGTATAATTGTAATTGATTGTCTAATTATGTATAAAGTTACTGTACAGTATGTACACTATATGTTCCAAATCCCACTCCAGATTCACTGCTTTTATTATAGGGATTTTTAACAGCAAATGGCAAATTATTTTTCACTGACATACAAGGTTTTCTATAACAAGACCACAACACAGAGGAATTACATTTCAGAGCCAGATTCAGAGCCAGATTGACACCTCATGAAAAGAAAAGTCATTTTGACTTGATCAGTAAAGTGAAACTACCTGCTGCAGAAAACGCTGTCTGCTCTGAGTGAACTAAAATGCATTGAATGTTGCAAGCTTTGACATTTGTAATAAAATCAGAAAAAATATTGTAGAAATTGGATTAATAAAAACTGATATGTATAGAATTACAATACAAATCGAACCGGCACTTTATAAGGTATCACAGTAATATCCCTCTCATTCTTAATATGTACTTATCATTACCTAATGTTTCTCATGATCTTTAACAATGATTGTAATTAAAAGGTTTTTGTGTTCAACAAATCCCATACTTTTTTTCTCTTTATTTAATTTACTGACAAAATTTGCTCTTCGATGTGCTAGAAAATCATAATCAAATCATAAATTTGCTATATTTTTCTAATTAAAACAAATTATTGATATGAAATTACATACTTAAAAGACCACAAGCACAACTACAGGCTGATTTATCTATTGTGACAAAATTCGATTGGAAATGGGAGTGTTTATATTGCAAAATCACACAAAATTCAATTTGATTTAATATTTTTTGTTATTATTGCTTGTTAACACCCTTGTGACTCAAAGAAAAATGCAAAAAAAAAATGTCTTCCCTTTTGAAATACGTCCTGCTTATTATTATTATTATTATTATTATTATTATTATTTTAAAAAGCTTGTTTTTCTCCAATCTTCAAAAATGATCTCATTTTGCTTTAAACCAATTGTCTATATTCCAGCTATCGCAAAACGACTGATATCTGAAAATGCATTTCATATGTTACGAGCAGACGTCACATTTTATTCATACTCAATAATGCCATAAACAAATAAACACAAAATGCAATATACCTGCTTAAAATGTAAAGACTCACAAAATATGTCATACTGCGCCTGTGCTGATGGTGTTTAGTATGGTGTGGTATTTAGCAGCACAGTACAGGTCAGTGTGGACAAAAATAGATTAAGATCAAAATAAAAGCTCTGCAGTTTATCTTTGATGCGTATGATAAAATGTGAAGCCCAGTTGTTGTGTTGACAAGTAAGCAAGCAATTTGTATCATGCAGTAGTACTGGGAAAGAGGACTCAGTGGTTTCTAATGCTGTTTCAGCAATATTTCCTTTTTTTAATATCCCCTTTAAACAGTCTTATATAGGACAATTTAGGAGATTACTTGGAATTTGATGCTCCAAAAAATCTCATGCCCTGGTTTAAAGCAAGTGATGAGATATATATATATATATTTTTTTTTTACCACTCAATGTGTGGGAAGAAAAAAGGGCATGATTTGCAAACAACCTCCAACTATCCCAGAAATGAGATGACGAAAACCCAATAGCTGGGTGTAATAGCCTACATGGAGTTAATGGCAGTTGAAGCCCACCCTCCTGCTATATAACTGTCAGCAGATGAATTATTGAACCCTGCCCAATCTAATACTGCGGACGCAGAACGGTTTCTTGTTTTTAAGAGCCTCCCTACAGACAGACTCCTCCTGTGCTGCTTAAATGTTCACTTTAAAAGCAGACAACCAAAGAACAGACAGCAGAAATAAAGAATTTATACATTATTTATTTTCTCTTTTCACCTTTTCTGTTAGGATCCAAACTGAAGCTCTGCTGCCTCTTTGCTTAACTACCGTACTTGCTATGAAGTCTGTATTCCTGGATTTATTATAACTGATTTATTACCTGAACATGTGTCCAATGTTAACATTTTCAGCTGATTAAAACATTCAACATTATAACAGTACAATAATTTTAAATTTAATACAATGACATTGATTGCATGATCTGTTTATTCTTCGCCCTTTTAAATTATAACAAAATGAAATGTGTTTATTTTTGCTAATAAATTTATATAATATTTATTGTCATATAAATTGACAAATACACATCAGCGCAGAGTTTTTTTTTCTCTCTCTCTCTTTTGTTGATGGAGAAATCAGTGTTCAACTGTAAGGCTATCAGTGGTTACTGCACAAGATTCTTTTACAAATTTTAAAAAAAAAATTTGCATCATTTTTCCCAGGAATCACATATTAGTGCTTTTGTTCCATTAAAATATTACAGCTTTGTTACTCAGAATATTATGGCTTTATTCTCAAAATCTATTATTATTAGTATTATTATCAGTGGCGGCCGGTCAATAAGGGGCGCTGGGGCGCCGCCCCCTTAAAGTTAGGCAGAGAAGAATGCTACTTTAACATGTAATTAGTTAAAAAAAAGTTAAAGAGCTTGGACCAGATCGACTTGATTTTCTAATTAAGCAGCAGTCAAGTGATCGCGGCCGAGCTTACACTCAGTGCTTTTCCAGCACTTCTTATGGCAAGCGGAGCTGGCTGATTGGATGCGCTGTGTGTCATGCCTTTATTGTATACTAGTAGTAATGATGCTTAATCACCTGATAAATGGCTATTTACAAGCGATTATTAAAAGTTTAATTTTAATTTTTTTTGCGCCCCCCCAAAAACAATTTTTGCATCAGCCGCCACTGATTATTATTATTATTAGTAGTAGTAGTAGTATTATCAAAAACAATAATAATCATATTATTAATAATTAAAATATAATAATAATAAAGAGTAAAGCTTCAAATCTGAGAATGTGTGTGTACATGAGCATGTCCGTGCAAAAGCAGTGGTTTTAGCACCAGCTCACATGCTAATATTATTATTCCGTGTAAAAGAACTATGTATCATTTTAAAAACCCTATAGCAGGTACTTTTTCAGAAGACCGAGTGCAGCCTTGATTAAGGTTATGTGTTTATTGGATCTTATGCAATATAAGTAGTATTTTTAGGAAGAACAGTCTGCATTATTGCATCATAAAAACCCCTGCTATTTGCAAGCATCAAACATTTAACAAATAATTATTTATCATTGAGGTAACCCCTGTACATTTGTCGAATAGGAGAACCCATGTGTGCATGTCCCTACCTCTTCATTAAGAATTTCCTGACACTGAGAATAGTTCCCTTTCTTTGCCCATGTTCCATTGGCGAGGCATTCTCTGTAGACGTTATCTGGGGGGAAAAAAATCTATTGTTAGTCATTTGTGACAGTACAACAGTAAAGAATAAACTCACAGCATCAAGCTGAAACAGTTTTCCAGCGTTAATACTGTATACAGTGTGTGTGTGTGTTTGTGTGTATATGGGAAGAGAAATATCAAGAGATAGCTAGACAGACACATAGATAGATACATGTAGATAGATAGATACAGTAGAATTACTGTTAGATTTAAGGGTAGATGACTACAATGGAGAGACAACCTCTTCCAGTATACACGTGGGGAAAGAAGGCTTACACTCATTTTCAGAATCAGAAAAAAATCTCAAGCTTATTGTATGTCATTTTGTTTGTTGGTGTATTGTTTGCTCCCTAAAAAATGATCCAGAACTTAATAGTAAACATTTAAATAAGGTTAAAAATATTCAAATTATCAAACGATTAGATAAACAAAACAAAAAAGGTCTAAACCACAATCACAATAAGGAAATAATGCTCAGAGGCCATTGTTGAAATAAATTGCACATTTAATATTTGAAAGACTGTCAAAAATAATAATAATGAGCCAAAACTGAAATGCTGAGGTTTACCCTCAGTGAATTATTAGTATGTTTTTCGTTAGAGAGTGTGTGCTGCTCCATATTAAATCCCAGAGCGCACAACACTTTTTTTTTTTTTTTTGTAATCCCTAGTGTGGAGGTTTTATGCTTATTTTCAGATAAATATGGAAGTAAACACTGTGTAAATATTCTAAAAAGGTACCGGTTGTTGCAAGTGTCATGTCACTTTAAAAATTACTGTTTAGTGAATGGCTCCTGCAAAGTGTGCGTTAAATATATATTTTTTAATTTAGGCACTAACAAAGTTGACGCAGATCAATAATTAAAAAAAATAAATACAATTATATAAAAGCCTTGCCAGTGTATGTTAACTGGGATGCTTCAGACTTCAAACTGTGCATTTGGGTTTTTAGATATGTCAGATCGGAGTATGGTAATGTAGAACTCTCATGGTCATAGAAACAACCAAAAAAAAAAAACACAAACCTTAAAAACATTTGATCATGTGTATCTGTGCTATTTTGCTATTTTTTTGCTCAGTAATGTTAGTATAGTTGGTTAAAATAGTTGGTGCTGAAAATCCTGAGCCCTATATATTTTTTATAAAAAAACAAACAAAAAAAAAAACAGCAAAACAAAAAATGGCTGAAATGCTCTGGGCTTGTGGGTAACTCATTAATGTATTCAAATCATGGTGTGAAATTTAATCCAGACCAGAGTTTAGATTAAATAAAAGCAAAACTTGGTGAAGAGATGGATTCTAGAATTATAATCAATAGCTGGACCTCTCAAGCAAAACAATGTGTGTTTTTTACAGTACACTACTGACGAAACATTTTCTCTTCATTTTATTAATAAACAAACTACAGTTTATGAATTTCACATATTACTGTACATTGAAGTTACATTTACAGGAGAATTTTCCCACTGGAATGTTATGTATTAGTATTGTTACAAAAAAATGTCCTCTATTCCTTAATTATTTTATTCCTGCTGGAGTACAGGGTTGGTGGATCTAACGTAACTCTCACTTCTAGCTCATCAGCAGCTGCAAGCTAAGTCGGCATCCTGTCACTAAAGAGGATTTATGTTACTGCATTGCTCCGGTCAACATTCCAGGCAGGCCACAATCGATATGTGACCTCATGATATTCTGAGCGCTTCTCAGACAATGCATGGATATTCGATCTGGCGTGTTAAAAATAGTACCGAACAGCTAACGCATCCTATAACCCACGCAGGTAGGCTGATACCTAAACCATTACCCATTTGCCCATATTTACACAACACCTCCTGTGGGGTCTTCTGTATCTGTGTATACACAAGGTTTTCCATGAAACTTTTAACCCAGCAAGAGTGAGAAAGCAACGTGTGGCATTGACACCTAGTGTTAGAACGTCTTAAAAAGAACCAGTGAATAGAGTGCTAGATAAAAGCTTGGGATCAGTGTAAGGTTATGGTGCGGAGGAATTGCTGTTACGCAGCCATTTGGACAGAACAGCATTGCATGACAAAAAAAAAACAAAAAAACAAAAAATTTTTTTTAGGTCTAGTCCCTTAAAATAGAAATAGTAAAAGATACACCAAACAATTCTTTCCATGAGTATCAGTTCCACATCTTTTCTCAAGATGTTCTACATCAAACTTTTACTAAAAGGGAAAGACCTCATTATAAGGTTCTATTACACATATAAAGTGTGTCGGGTCTGTGTGCATGGAGTTTGCACGTTCTTCCTGTGCTTGGTGGCTTTCCTCTGGGTACTCCAGTTTTCCACAGTTCAAAGACCTGCAGATGAGGCTAATTGGCGTTTCTAAATTGTTCGCTGTGTGAATAGGCGTATGTATGTGTGTATTTGTGTGTTCCCTTCGATAGATAGGTCTCCTCTTTTTTTGTTTTTTTAGTCATTTCTCTGACGGGACATTTTAAACATCATGCATATTTTATGTAGTTTTAGCTAGCTAGTACTTATTTTTGGTTTCATTTGAGCTGAATAAAGAGTGAGCGCTTCCCGGGGAGCAACCATTGGTTCTGGAAACTGAGTCCAATTTGGAAATGCCAGAATGTGCACCTCCTCAAGTGGCCTTTAGGAGCTGTCTCCAAAAGTGAGTCAATCCCTATAGATTCCCATGTTAAATGTCCAACTTTACAACAAACGTTTGCAATTTGGCATAAAAAGAACTTTTTTTCTTTTTTCTTTTTGTCTCCAGAGCTAGATTGACCCCTCAGTTAAGATTGCATTAAGCCATAACATTAAGCACAAATGGGAGATGGCCGCTTTGAATGACAGCTGCATTGCTATGCTATGACACTCCTAGGTATTACTTAGCTAATCAGCTAACTGGAATCATTTTAGTTTAACTCACCACAAGAAACGTACATAGGAGTTGACATGATCCGACGCCTAGGGTTTGAACGATGGAATTCAAACTAATGCAAACTGGAGTTAGCATATAAATTAAATTAGCTATCTTGCATTTCAGCTAAGTTAAAGCTTAGCTAGCCAGCTGGTGGTAAGTCGGGTAAGTAGGCAGGTTACAACTAACAGCCAGGCTCTGATCATTTTGCTCAATTATGGATTAACTGGAGTTTAGGCAGCGTCAGCTCCTATACAGTTGAATTTAAAAACGTTTTTTTCAGAAAACCTATGGACGACGTCGCAGAGCGTTTGTCCAGTTCTTTTACGGTCCATGGTGTTTTCCCTCTTTTTCCACAGGATATAATGAAAGCTATACAAACCCGTTATTTTGGGCAGGAAGGATATTACCTGTAGTATTTTTATTAGCTGTTTTATAGACATTTTACGTGGCTCAATCCTTCTAGACATGTACATGCACATGCTGTAAATAAGAAATAATAAATAAAAATACTGACATGATGGATTGGATGGACACTTTAATTGCATTACGCCACCTCCCAAAGTAAACCTAATCTAATTCAAATAGGAAATTATGCAGTCCAGTTTGTTTAATAAGAAACAGCTGTTTTAAGTTGAGCTGATTTATCAAGCTTTGTGAAAAGCTTAAGGAGGTGTATGAATGCTGATCTGTAGATATGAGCATAAGGATATGCAGCACTAACCACCTGATGTTTCAAAAATAAAAAGATTTATTGTTAAAGATGCACAAATTCCGATTCTCTTTTTCTTTTATAAGTCGATATTTTTTGTCCATTTTCTTTTCAAAGGACTAAAATTCACAATATACAATAATGCTTTTGTGATTTCTCTTTAATTGAATCAATAATTAATTTGTATGTTTACAATAAAACATGGACTATTAAGTAACTTTTAAATTTATTCCAAAACGGCGCAAAGTTAGTGTCTCTCTCTCAAACAAATCTATATACTGTCGGTGTATGCTTCCAGCGTTGTGGCAATAGTTTAGAGAGGACCCACAAATCCCATTTGGATGGAGAAGCTAAAAACACCTAGAATATAGCAACGGTATACGGTATTCTGCATACTGGGGCCAACACTCTGCAGGGTTGTGCAGGTGGTAGTGGCGAACAGCTTCAGGTTTCCTGTGTACAGTTTCACATGTTTTTCTTCTTCGGTTCTTTTCCCCACCTAACAAGGACATGCCATGGGACCGTCTGTAGAAATCACCCCAATGTGCAAATGCATTTGTGAGTGAATGTGTCAGTAAAAGTGCTCATGGTGCCAGGGTACAACCCAGGGTGTATTCCAGCCTCACAGGAATTAAAAATACAGATAGGAATATTTGTTCCTTAGCGTTATGTGGATACATTATTACTCCCCTAATTCATATACAGTAATATAGAGGAGAATCAACCATCACAGCCAATTTGTCAGACTCTATCTTGAGCAAGTTACATAAACTCATAAATCTTGGGTTTAGGAACGGTACTGTGCAAAATTATACTTTTGAAAATAAATAATGTAGAGCAAGGCTGTCTAAAGACTCAATTTTTTTTCCTAAAGTCACAAAGATTGTGCAAGTCTCACAGGGTCCGGAGTGTGCCCCGCCTCGTGCCCTAAGTCTCCTGGGATAGGCTTCAGGCCCCTCGCGACCCTGTATACAGGATAAAGTGGTATAGACGTTGAGACAATGAAACAAAGTCAACAATTGCTGTAATTAGCCTTTGCTTAAAATATAAGCTCAGGTATAATTTGTTGTGCAGTTTTACAAGAAAATTTGTTGCCTAGTTCCAGCAGAACCAGCCGCAGTACATCTGAGGACTTTCACACCTGCTTCTTTGTTCATGCACCCAAAAAAAATCCAGAAGCTTTCTTTTTTTCTTTCTTTAACCAACTATGCAAACCAAAATAGTCCACATAGGCAAAGAAATAGCACAGGTGATGACATGATCACATGTTTTATGTATTTATGTATTTAATATTCCACAATGCATGTACACCCACCCATTGACACGTTTATTACAGTTTGGTCAAATGGACCATGATAACCACCACTGAACCTTTTTACTGCTGTTAAAAAAAACAATAAAAAAAACAATACAAGGTTGTTTGGTGTAAACCCAGTCCTCACACCAATGACATAATACACTTTAAATCTGTGAAAGCTGTATTGCGTGTCCGTGAATCATTATGACTGCGTGGCTCACAAGAATATGAACCTTTCTTAGCGAGTAATTACTCGGTGTGAGTGAAAATATGAGCTGCTGATTAAAGTGATGCATTACCCACTATGCATTCATCAGAAGTGTGTCTCTGTGCTCTCCCACCCACACACTGTTCACACTTCTCACACGATCCACACAACCTCTCTCTCTCTCTCTCTCACACACACACACACACACATATATACACACATACACTGAATAACATCTAGAGAGAATAGATTACAGTAGCAAAGGCCCAGGGGAGGATTTACGGTGGCTTATCATGTCTTTCGGCAACTGGGCTTTCTTATTGCTGGAAACGGTGTGTGTGTGAGTATGTTTGTGTGTCTGCATAATGATGGGTAGGTGGGGTGTTCTGGGCTTGGCATCCCAAGTCGGCTCCTTGACTGCTGCTTCACTTATCTTGATTTCTATTAGAGTGTGTGTGCGTGTGTGTTTGTGTGCATGCATGCTTCTGATTGGGATTTGAATCTGGAGCAGAAAAGCAGAGCATCAGCTAGAACGCAGTAAACAACTATATATCATTCAATAAAGCTTACTCCATAGCACCTCATATAAATTTCCTCATGCTGGACATTTTGAACACGCTTCAATTTAAATAAAAAAAAATAATGTAGTTGTTACAACATCGCGATGATGTCCACCACCGGGAGGAGGCTGGGAAAACGTTGAATGAACGAACCAAACACAACATTGCAAATACAACCTTAAATCAACTAAACGAACAAAGCAATACAAATTCTGAGCACATCCATGGCGCCTTAAGTTTCTAACAGGGATTAGAATTCTGTTTGCAAAGTGGAATGGAGGCAACAGCTTTCCTGTATCTCATGACATGCATCTCTTAGTGTTCTAATGTCATCCCTTTTGAAAATATTACTGTGAGGTGCATCCCAGCTTCCAAATTACTATGTCCAAACTACATCACGTCTGTTTTTTTAGAAGACATCTCATACATTAAGAGCTAATTTTTTCCATCTTAGCTGATTTCCAATTGAATATATTGATAAATGGCTGTCGTCTGGTATTTTTCTAGGTGCTCATTGGTATCCTCATGAGATCCGAATTTCCTCATATCAGGACAAGGAATTTTCACCCAACTCTATTGTCTATATGTCCTTGTATGATCTAATATGAGGATCATACAAGAACAAGAGTCTATACTCCCCTGTGAAAAAAAATACACTTTAGTGTATTACAAATATATAGAAATCTTCGATAGTACATTGCAAATATACTAACAAAAAGTTGTACCATCAGTTAATATATAAAAAGTATAGTAACATCATGCTTTTACCAAATTTTGAAATTAAACTTTAAACATACTTCAAAATAATTGTATTATAGTACACTTTCCAATCATATAATCGAGATAATTTATGTTTATCTGAGTTATCCTCTCACTCTTCACTGTCATAAAGCGACACTTGCACAAACTGCAACAGCATTATAACTCTGCAACTATTCCAGCCAACCAGAGACAGAAACCGGTGCCACACCAGCCAATCAGAAACTGGAGGCGGGCAGATTCAGACTGTCCGTTCTCTGATTGGCTCCCCAGTCCTCCACTTCTAGTTTGAATTAACGGCTGGAAGCTGCATCAT
>JAOVVA010000026.1:22722672-22744159 GCA_028565275.1 Leiocassis micropogon | reverse complement strand
CGTTGCATGCAGCTTTTTCTTGGCGTTCAAATCCCAACGAACGCAAGGAAAACGCTTCTAGTGCGTTTTCTTCGTGTTCATTTTACGCTTTGGAGGACCGGATATATCCCATGATCCTACATGCTATACATAGGGAAATACGCAAAAAATACGGAAAAATACGGAAAAAAAGCTAAATACTGTAAAATGTCGGAGTAAGTTGATCCAGCCCGTATTACGAGAATTTTTAAAACAAGAAGATTACTGTCTAATATAGCAAAATGGTCCATATTAAAAGGAGGCACCTCAAATAAAACGACAAGGGCTTTCATATCCAGTTCAGGACACTGCCTCCACAAAACTACAATTTGGGCTGCAGGCTGGCGTTAGACAGAGCCAAACGAACGCCAGTGTAGAAGTCAATCGAGTGCCACTACAAAACGCAACATACATGACTAGGACGTTCAGAGCGCGTTCGTTTATCCAAAAATTTAACGCCCGTGTAAACAAGGCCTTAATGTTGGAGTGCAAGGACTCAAGTGTCCTTCACAGAGCTCTGACCTCAATCCCACTGAACACCTTTGGGATGAACTGGAACTCACTAATGCTCATGTGGCTGAATGAGCACAAAACCACACAGCGCTGTTCCACAAACCAGTGAAAAGCCTTCTCAAAAGAAGCATTTCTCACACAGCATTTCTCCATAACCAAGATGCTACATACAACATAAATTAACAACATACAGTAACAGCTAGCTACAGTAAGAAACTTAATTACCTAACTAGCTAAGCCAACAAGTTAGCACTATAAATTAACAACACTTTCTAGAAACTATACAAAAAAAGACAACATACACAATCGTCATCAATATCAAAACAATACAAAATAGTTAGCTAGCTAACTAAAAAAATATTGTTAGCTTAGCTTAATTAGCAAGTTAGCTTAGCTTAAATGACCAAACTATCTAGAAAGACACTATTCAGAAAGACAACATAAACAAAAATCACCATAAAAACAACACAAAATAGCTAGCTGACTATAACTGAAGCAAAATATTGTTAATTAGCTGTACATATTGTGAGGAGTAATGTAACAATGCTTCACATTACCCAATTAATATTATCCAAATGTAAACATCTACCTGCTACTGTAACTGCATTAACCAGCTTTAGGCTAAATCCTGTAAAGTTGCATTACATGAACTAGCTAATTTAACTCAAGCTAATTTTACTCATTTAAAATAAGCTAGAAAAAATTAAAAGGTATCTGCCTTGAAAACCAGCAACACATTTGTAAATATTATAAAATGTATTACAGTAAGAGTTTAGTCTGCCATGGTTTTCCTAAATTTCTTATTAATAATGAGCACAATTACATTAAACTCTACAGCAAAAAGGATGTTAGTGGCCAACATTTCTATAAAATACATTACAGGCAGTCATTACTAATGTTATCAGATAAGGGTAAGCATGACACAAACTCAGTCGGCTCATTCTAAACAATCCATGCAACCTCTAACCCAGAGTCATGTTTGTGAATCAGTGCTTTATTAATACAGCACCAGATGGTCACAGTGCAGATGACTGAGCACTGATGAAGTAAGGTGATGTGGTTAAAGCAGCCCTCAGCACAGCCTCATCAACTCAGCACCGCAAGTGTGAATGGAGAGCATGAAAGAATGGGAAAAAAACCCGCCTGTAAAGCCAGGTTTGTTTATTACTGCTCTTAAAGCTGACAGATTTAAGATCTGCAAATTTCTCCCTCATTGACAGGAAAATGTTAGTGCAGCTATTACAGTAGTTGTGTGTCACACTACATCTCATAGCAGAGAGAGGCGAGTAAACGCCACTTAAAACTATTAGAGGCTTCATCACAAATGGCATACTTCACCATAAGTAGTAAACAGCAGTGAGAACATTGGTGTATTGATGCACCTAATACAATTATTTTTTTCTTCCTTAAGTAAATGTGCAGCTAACATCTAAATAAATCCAATATATACATACATTTACAGCATTTAGCAGACACCCTTGTCTGGATCAACTTACATTTTATCTTAATATATATCTGAGTGTTAAGGGCCTTTCTCAAGGGCACAACACAGGGTAAACCTTCAAACTCCATGCACACAGACCCCAAGCCGAGAATCGAACCCCGACCCTGGAGGTGGAAGTCAACAGTGCTGACCACTAAGCAACCATGCCGCCAAAAGCTCTAAGTTGTATCTAGTGAATTTTCACACATATACTTTTCTAACATATTTAATAAAATTAGATAATCACTTTTAGTACAGTAAAAGTATAACCAGGCTACTGTGCAACACCAAACCAAATGAAAATCCACAGCATTTAATGGTTTGGTAATCGGTTACTGGAACCTAATTGTAGTTTAGGTGTATAAACTAGCTATAAAACTTGTGTTTTATACACACACACATTGTATAATTGCAATTCACTCGAGAATGCCCTAGTTTTAGCCATTTTTGTGCAGAGGTGGACACCACGGTTAGAGAAAGTACAGTAAAAGTCCTGCCATATATGTTTTCCATCCATTAACTAAACCAGCTGGTTCTAATTATTACAACCCTTCAGCCTGATAGGCTTGAACTGATAAGCGACACTGGCCGATTTGTGCTCAGGAAGAGCTATAATTAAGCAATATCACATGAGAGTGAGTGCTGTTGTGCTGCATATCAGCACGGCTGTGATGCTATCATAGGCAAGAGGGCACAGCACGGTTGTAGGCAAGAGGGCACATCACGGCTGTGATGCGGTCGTAGGCGATAGGGCACAGCACACTACTGTGTGTTCAATCAGCATATACACAACATTTAATGGTATAGGTTCTACATTAAACAACCTTTTTTGTTGACTTGCAGTTGGTTTAAATCATACACCTTGGGTATCTGTGTACAGCAGCAGCCAAAAATTTTTTATACACACCTCAGCAAAAGAAAAACCTCTATACATATTACTATAAATATCATTAATTTAGTGCTATGTTATATATTGATAAATATGATGATAATATTATGATAATATTATATTAATACAATATAAATCTTAAAATTTTTCTTTTCCTGAAATGTGTATACATTTTTTGGCTGACTCTGTATATCATCGTATAATATTTTCATTTTTGTCCACACATAAGCCCTTTGGAAAATTACCTTGGAATTACACAGATCTAGCTAAGTGATAACATTTAGAATGAACCCTTTTCCATACAATTACCTGTACATTCTCGTGTAAAACACAGATGCCAAAACAAACAGTGCAATGCACTAGAGGCCCAGTGTTAACAAGCCCCTGATTACTGTGGTGAAGCGGTTGAATCACTGTGAATAGATGCCAATCACTTGAATGTTAATTGAAGTGTGACACTTCACACTCGCAGGTAATCACAGGTTTGTGTGCGGCATGCTGGGATCAACAGGCCCATAGCTGTCACTGGAGATGTTATGGAAATAAAGAGGTTTTTGATAATGACTATGCTGCTTAGGAATAACATATGGCTTGTCCCTGAAACACACCAATTATTCCCTCTGTCCGTCTGTCACATATGAAATGTACAACCCAGACTCTAATTTAGCATTGTTGTCTAACTAAAAACCTTTATCTTTCACACACAAGTAAAGACAATAACCTACTAGAATAAGATAAAATGATGAATTCCGGCATAGCTGTAATAAAAAGCAATAGGTGATAAATAAATACATCATGATAGCCCTGAACTTAATTAGTTTTAGTGTTAATCAGCAGCTAATCTGACTTCATAACTCTCAATTACCTGTGCTATCACTACTTTTGAATGGGATTTATGCAAGTTTTGTGTGAGTTGAGCATTCTATTTCAGATGGAAGCACAACTGTATAGCTTGTGTAACAATCCCTTTTGGCCCTGTCGAGCTGATTTGTTGTTAAGCTGCGCCTAAGGGAAGTGAATTGTCAATATAGAGGTTTATTAGCTTTTTAAACACTCAAACCTAATTGAGGAGCTACAGTCACAAAGTTATACAATTATAGCTTTCCAAAGAGCTGATACATGTATCAGGGCTTGGTTAATCTTTGAGGACAATCATTTATTAAATAAAGGTATTGCACAATAACTTTAGTTAGGGAATTCTCAAACTAAATAATAAGTTAAACTAATAAGCGTTATGAATGCTTATAAGAAAAATGCTAGTGTACTTTCATCATACAGTGCATCACTTAGAATCAGCCATAACAATAAAACTAAAATTTTGGGTTCTCTTTGTGCCACTGGGGTGGCTGTGACTCCACAAAACCTCTTGGGGTTTGCTGTGGTTTGTGGGGTGGGGCTTCGTGTATCGGACTTATTTGTTCGGCACATCCCATGGGTGCTCGTTCGGATTGGGATATAGGGAGTTTGGAGGTCAGGTCGGCAGCACAGTTTTGCACTGGGTGCTCTAGTGCGTTTCTCTCATGGCAATCATTGACTTTTTCCAGCAGTTTGTGCTGCATTGGTTTTTCTGTGGGATTGGGTCAGACAAGCTAGCTTTGGCCCCAGAAGCACGGGTAAGCCTAGGTGCCCATGATCCTGTCATCAGTTTACTGGTATGTCGAGTAATTGATAATGAATTTTATTCACTCCACCAGATGGTGGTGTTCATTGTATAAGTGTACTGTATATTCCAAATCATGTTAATACCATGATCATAGTACAGCATAGTGTGCTTATAGCACGCTTATACACAACATTACATACTATATATATATATATATATATATATATATATACTGTATATAAAATTAGTACAATTAATCAGTTCGCTAATAATTCATTCATTTCTAGACTTTTGTGACTGCAAAAATAGGGTAAAAAAGAGGGGCTTCTTTTGAGAAATATGGCTTTAACCACAGGTCAACATGGATATTTTCCCTGCTCAGAGCTAATTCTGAGGTTATTTCCCCTCTGAGCTTTAAATCTGCAAAATTTGCAGTTTGGCTAAAGTGAGGGATTATAAAGTGTGTGGCTCACAGCATGATGTCAGCTTTTAATCGTGTGGAAAATATTGGTTCCATGCAGTGTTTTTGGGTAAAACATTCCATAATTCATCATAAGCCCACCAAGAGTTAATAATGCAGATCCTCAGCAGTACATATGGTGTTAAATAAGTGTTAGGCTTAGGCTAGGTAAAATTCACAAGCCTGAAACAATATGATACTGAGAGATTAATAGTTTCAAGCCACTCCTTTTGATTTTCTTTTTTTTTTTTTTTTATCCGTAGCGCAGCCTTAAAAAGCAAGTCCTTGTCTTGCATTTTGTATGATCGTGTGTTTCTCTGCTCTGGAGCTCGCCATTAAAAACAACAGTCTATCATGTAACTGAGAAACATAATAATAAAAATTAAAACTTATCTTTTATAAGCATCTTTTATAATGCCAAAGTATCAGCTGTTTTGACAGCAACTTGCTTTTAACTCTGAATTTAATACATGCAGCTTTCATTTTTCAGAAATGTCAAATCCTGAGGCCATAAAAAGTCTTTACATAATTAAAAAAAACGGTTTTCTCATTTGCACATGTGGGAGTATTTTAACAATATTTTGGTTGTACTCCCAAGTGGCAAGACAAATTTGTGTTGTCTTAATGCCTACATACCATGACCATGATAGTTAAATATATTCCGAGCATCCATAACATTAAAAACATTAACATTAAAACCACCTAGATTTTGGGTTCCTCTTGTGCTACCTGGAGACTATCATGTAAATAGCCTTCAGGTAGCACAGAGACTCCATGTTCTGTGGTATCTGGCACCAGAATGTTGGCAGCAGATTCTTTGGGTGGTGGGGTGGGGCCTCCGTGGATCAGACTTGTTTGTCCAATGCATCCCATGGGTGCTTGATGGGATGGGGATCTGGCGAGTTTGGGGGCCAGGTCAGTGGACTTGGGCTCTTTAGCTGTAGGGCCCTGTGCAAAAGTGGGTTGTGGTGCACCGGGTGTGCTGGTGCCTTTGGATCATGGTCAGCAATATGTGCTACTATATGGGCTTTTTTGTGGGATCAGACAAGACGGGTTGGCCTTTGTCCTGTCACCAGTTTATTGGGGTGTAGTTGAATCAATGTTGATGTGTGTTATATGGTGTTATTAAAGGTACAAATCTGGTATGCAGATGTCTGCTTGCTGAGTTTATTTCTTGTGTACATTCTTTCAGTATTGCATATTGCATGTCATTCTGTTGTATACATTTTTTTTTCAGGACATCATTTTACTGTAATGTCATTGATATTACTATCTTTTTTTTATATGTGATTGGTTGTGATTTTATTACATGTGATTGGTTTCTGGTCTGTCAATCCTGCTATAACAAATCCACCAGCAAATTTTTATTTATTTATTTATTTATTTAAAGGCACACACACCCTCAAGCATTAGTACATTAGAATCATCTGAACATAGCCTTGGTCTATGGAAATGTAATGGAGCATAAAGAGATCAGAAAACACACAGCAGAAAAGTAAACACTCACCTGTGAGGTTGGTGGAGAGCAGGAGTATTGTGTCACATGTAAGCTCAGCTGCAGCCCCAGAGAATAGTGTGATCCACATGGAAAACACCTGAACCTGAAGAGAAAAACAATAGGACAATAAGCCTCTCTCTATTCATAACACCGTGAATATTTTTTTGAATCAAAAGATTCAAATTCAAATTCAGACTGAAATCAGATTTCTGTATATGACGGTTGTATGGTGCAGCCGCAGGGTCTTGGCAGAAGGTTCACTTTTCTCACTATGTTTGTGTAATTCCATGCTTTCTCCAACCCCTTTAAAGGTGTGAATGAACATGTGAATGTGTGTGCATGAGCGATGACCTTTATGTGTGAAGGGATAAAGTTATGCCAACATTTTATACAACTGTTTCTTCCTTGACAGCAACGAAAATGTCCTGAAACAGCAGGCAAATGCATTCGTAAGGCAAGAATCAAATAAACACACAAGTGGAACTTTATGTCAGTGATATGAATCGAGATGATGCCGCCACTACTGAGCAACATTAGACCTGGCAAGAAAAGAAGACTTATTAAATATATTGTCTACATGCAGGTAGTAATAATGACTAATTGTTTGGTAGTTATATTAGCTTGTTTATATATTAAATACAGTTTACTTTAAGTTAGTACTGTAACTGAAACTGCATCTAATCATGTTACATTTACTTGACGAAATTATGTACATGAACTCACAAAGAAAACTGCATAAATTAAGTTAACCTAGAAGCAAGAAAATGAAAAATAATCAGCAATATGAACATTTTTTATGTGTAAAATTGAACTTCTTTATTTTAATTAAAATATATTTATCTATATATTAGCCCAAGTAAATATAAAATGTAATTTTTAAAGGATGCCTTTATTTATTAAGGGGAAAAAATTGTCTAAATTGTATTTAAATGATTTCTTGATTTAACAGGTCTGGCAGTAATTCGTCCTGGGTGTGGCAAAAGAAAAAAAAAAAAGTGGTTAAATCATTCTTGATTTGGCAGTTACTTTTTCATATACTGTAGGGCCAGGGAAGTTTGGGCAGCTTTTTTTCCCTTACAGTAATAAATGAAATCATGATTTAAAAACTGCATCTACCTGTCTAAGCCTCCACCTGAATGAAGTGACAATGTCCAGTGATTTGTTATTAAGGACGCGGATGCCATCATTTGAATAAAGTAAGGGACACTTTTAATGGGAGTCTGACGGCGACTCACCATGATGCTCTTAATATAATAAAACACCCAGGAGCCCTAAGTCCTATAATTCGTTTTTACAAGGGCGACCCTGGATTAATGAATTGACCTATCAGTGCTCCCAGGGATTCTGATCAAAGGAACATCACTGCCATGCTTTGTGCCCGTCCTGTGCACAGAGCATGATTCGCGTGTCCCATTTCCATGGCATGAACAGAATACAAAATCAGCAGTGATTTTCCTAACTGAGCAGTTGCTTGCTGATTCTCTTCTATTTTTCTGACCGCTCACAAGCTTGAGTTTAAAGAGCTACATGCTGAGAGTTAATCCAGCTTGTGATTCCATAATGCCAGGCCTCACTATGAATGGGGAAGTCGGTCAGAGTTATGCCTGCACACTGCCTCCCAGAAATGTTGTTTACCAGATATCAGTGTCAAACCTCTCTGCTCGTTAGTGTCGCTGGATTGAAACGCATCTGCCTGAAACACTCGAAATGAGAAAATTCGTGCCAATTTGAATGCAACGTACAATTATAGTTGTACAAAAAAATGCAAGAATCCCACACACGTCACTCAACCTAACCTTTGTGTCTTTAATAAAACTTAAATACAGTAGTAGATCACACACTTTCTTTCCTATTTATTTCCCTGCTTTTTAGTTAATACTTTGGGCCCACTGTGCATATAATTAAGCAAAACAAAGCAAGATAAAACAATCCAAAGCAAAACAACAAAACTGATCAGGGACTAAATAGGAGCAGTACTGAATTCTTAAAAAAAAATTGGGGTTGGGAAAATAACATGTAAAAAATGCAAGGGCACATACTGTAGAAAGCACAGAGATAAATAAACAAGCATGGAAAATGAGGGAATTCATAAATAATTATTTTAAAAAACGTTTAGTTTATACCATCAATAATTTGTGTGCTTTGATTTTGTATTTCAACAGCACTCCACCCCTTTTTTTTTTTTAGCTCTTTTGATCATGTACTTAAATTGGGTGGATTAAGGGTTGTAACTGTTTTCACTAATGTTGTCGCACTAGAGTTTGTTTTTAACTAGATGAAGCCATCTAATGTCAGTGGTTCGTGTGTCAAAAACTGCCTGGCCAAAAAAAGAAAAAAGTCACACACTGCGAAATTTAATTCAGTCACCTTTATCTTTGATTACAGCACACAATGTGGTGGCCAGTTCCTGTGTGAAAAAGATTCTTCATTCTCCCAGAAACACTCTCAAAAATTGAGTCCTGGAATATACTGGTTCCATCAGGGAAGAAAAACTCCATGTATGTGACACACTGGTCATTCAGTACATTCAGGTCATCAGCTGACTTCATTTAATTGACACATAACGTTGCTGAGTCTAGACCTGACCAACTGAAACAACCCCAGATTATAACACTGCCTTCAGAGACTTGTGCAGTGGACCCTATGCATGATGGCATACCTACAGGAGGTTATCACTTCATTTGCTTACCTTCTTACTCCCATCACTCTGGAATAAGGTCAATTTGGACTCATCAGACCATACAACCCTTTTACATTGTTCCAAATTCCTAGATTTTTGCTCCCTATCAAATTAAAGCCTTTTGTATAGTCTCACTAACAAGTGGTTTCCTTTTGGCAACATACTGTAGTCTTTTAGTCCCAATCCTGTAAGTTCTCATCACACTGTCACGATCACTATTAAACATAGCTGTAGCTTTTACTGTTGAATTTTTACCATGCAACTTCAAGTGTTTAAGTGATCATGACTCATTCATGTTTTTTTTTAACCACATTTCTTCCATAAAGTTGGTGGTTCAGCACTATCCTTGCAGGGTTTGATATTGTGTTAATAATAATATAAGGGTTAATATACTGTAGGTCAGGGGTAGCTCTACGGTTAAGGCTTTGGACTACAGTTGGAAAGTCCCAGGTTCAAACCCAATGACCACCAAGTTACCACTGTTGGGCCCTTGAGCAAAGCCCTCAACTACTCAGATGTATAATGAGATAAGAAGTAAATCGCTCTGGATAAGGGAGCCTAATCTGCCAAATGCCTAAATGTTAATAGCAATTAGCTTCATCTGATGTAAATTTCTTCAAGGCTGTAACATCTTCACTTTACACTAGATTTATCTGAAAAACAAATTCCCTTTATTTATCCCTAGATTTATCTGAAAAGATACCGAACTGGACGAGTGAACAGTGTTGTAAGGTGATAGACCATCATACAACTGCTACATCCTTGCCATGACACACCACAGGAAATGTTTACCCACAGATTGCTGGTAAATAATTTCATCTTTATCGCTGGCACCCGATCTGACAAGATACTCAATTGTAATCTCTCAGTCTAACAGAGACATGAGGTTTTTCATTACATTTTCAGTGTGCTTGTGCTGGTATGATTATCTGCCACTCCAATCTTAAACGGAAAGCTCCTACTATCCTAGTGCTTAAGAAGCGCATATTATTGCCATGTCTTTAAATGCAGTTTTGTGAAGGGGAAAATCTCCTGGTTCCACTGGGAATAGCATAGATTCTTGGATGGGAGGAGTGGGAATTTCCGAGCTATGCAAACTGAAGCACACAATACATTTGTGTGAATGATAATTCCCTGCCCACATTAACAAGCATCGATATGTGACTGCGTAACTTGAAAATCTGTCAGATCTTTGATTACAAGTGTCCCTAAATACCAAAGTATATGGGAATCGCTGGAACGTGTTAAATCAGATTTAGTTCTTTAACTGATCTGAATATTCTCACGAGTCAGAGGTTAACAGTCACATGCAAAAACTCCCACAACCCACAAAATTAAAAAAAATATTTTTTATGCAAATATATATAAATCCCTAAATTGTTAAATTGTTTACTTGAAGGGTTTAAGGTTAGTCTTTTCCAAATATTTGTACTGTCCATTTTTTATTGTCTATTTAGCATGTTTGTCTGAATGAGTATGTAATTCGTTAGAGCAAAATACAGGACAACATTTAGACAAATTCATTGTACTATACAAATGGTGGTTACATTTACAGATTATTACAACCAGACGGTAGGTAAAGTCCTTGCCGGGCCACGCGGACCCAGAGGGAAGCTCTGATCTCTGTTTCCAAAGCCCTCAGCCAGACACTGGCTTACACGAAGCCACAAATGCAGTGCCAGTGTATCGCGTAACATGCCTGTTTAACTCCCAGCCATGCAGCTGGTACCTACATTATATTGCTTAGTGACAGATGCAGCTGTGTGTAAACAACATGCCTAAGGTTGTTGCCCGGCGCATGGGTTGAGCCACAAATTTGCAACCTTGCGATCACAAGCCGAGCGCTCTAACCACTAGGTCACCGAGCCACAACACAACCAGAAGGCACGTATTAAATTCATGGAAGCTGGTGTTTTTCTCAGCTGAAGGCCAATATATACCATTTCTAAGTTATAATAAAATGTTTATCTTAATTACGCTTTAGTGGTTTAAAACAATCAGGATGCTTCTGAAAATGGTGACTCATTATATTTGGTTTTATGTTTAATATTTGCCAACAGCATTTAAACAGGATTTGCCTTGAAATGCACACTCATGTCTCTACATTTTTGTTTTATGTTCACATACAGTAATAGTCTTTTATGTGCCTCATCAGTGTTATATTTAAGTTTCAGGATTTCTGTATGTTTCCAGAAGAAATCTCCGAGATCTGAACTTGCAAACAAGTTGTTTTCTACTTGACATCATTTAAACAATAATTTTTTCATTATTCATTTAAGTTCAGCATGTGTGTGCTTTGTGTTTATGTGTGTTTATCCAAATGTGCATGCAAATGTGCACTAATAACTTGTATTATATCAGGGCGTTTGCATAATTACATATTAGAATTAGAATATAGCCTTTATTAACTACTGGAGTGTAGCTGGTTTTCCAGTATTGTACTAAACATTCCATTTTTCTTTCTTTCTTTCTTTTTTTTAGCTCACGTGATGTTTTTCAACCAAAACAGGATTGGTGCTGATTAAAGTTTTTTTTAGATTATACATATAATGCAGAAAATGTGTGTGCCAAAGAAGCTACTTCTGAAATTTACGCAACATGGAAGTGACCAAGGTTTCTTCAAAAAAATTTCAAGTTGCTAATTTTGGAGAAGTTTGGAGAGATGATTTTATATGTGCCTTTAAATGGACATTTTTCTCCGTTATACTGTCTGACTTTAAACAATAATAATTGAAAATGCTAATTATTTATAATTTTTTAGAATTTAAAACTTAGATTTAGAAATTAATGTAAGCTTGCAATATCTTTGTCAGGTTTATGTCATTTCATGTGAAATCTAATTAGGTCAAGTTTCTTCTAAATGAAAATTAAGATCATTTAAAGATTTACATTTTAAAAAGTTACAGACACTACATAAAAGTGCCTGAAAGCAAATGTGTTTCTTTTTATCTGATAAGAATATAAATAAGTATGCATTTACAAAAAATGAAGCTTGAATCGGGAGATAAGAAGCATTAAGTCTTATGAAAAATAGTGTTATATGATATCTGAAATTTTACTTTTTCACCTAGGTGAGACACTTTATAGCACCAATACCATGTTTTGGCCATGTGCTCATATGACATTATTTCATTTGTCATTTAAGTTCCTAAGGCTTTTTAATTTACTTATGCAGTTTAATGCCTATGGGAGGCATTATTAATTGGAAAAGGTTAGTTCATTAATTAAGTCTGCGGGACTATTGGTGATCCTGGTTGAGGGTTGCAAACCATCTACACTACACACCATCTACACTAGTCTTGAGCAACCCCTCATTTCTTCAAGTTGAATTATAGTATGTAGGCCTACTGTAGCGACATTGGAACAATTGTTTCACTCTGACAGGCTGCAAAGTACCTAAAGATACAATATAAAAACTGGTCCAATCAGTCAACGCCTGTTAACGCTTGTTCCATGGAGTACTGCTCCCACCTAGTCTGAAATTTTGGTTTGGTGAAAATTGCACAGATAGTTCTCATAAACTGTCATGTTATGTTATTTTTTTTTTGCATATAATTTTTATGGCATATATTTTTTATGCCATTCTTTATGGGTCCCGGGAGGGCTCAGACTAAGGTGCTTTTGTCATACTGTACATACTTGTAACAATTTGCTAACATTGCTAAGATTACCTCAACTCAGAGCATGGACAGTTATGGGAGTGAGGGATATGAAGCATCTTTTAATATATGGAAAACATGGAAACATGAGAACACTAGGAAACCTATGGAAAACTCTCTCAAGCTAGCCAAATGAAGATTGACCATTGCTACACAGCTGGATGGCGGCACAGTGGCTTAGTGGTTGCCTTGCACCTCCAGGGTCTGGGTTCGTTTCCCAGAGATTTAAACATTAAAGCAAAAATTATGATAAAATACATTACATATACTTATATCCCCTTTTTAAATAACGAATAAGAAATGGTAACCATTAATACCTCTCCAACAAGCTGCTAAAAACCATAATTGAGAACAATCATACAATGAGTTCATGAACGTGTTGTGAATCCATTATGACCATTTTTTTGCATTAATATGCAAGTAATTTTTTTTTACAGACCCTCTCTCTCTCTCTCTCTCATCTCTCATTATGATATAAAAATGACCTTTCCTTCAGAAGCTACACTGAACTCAGAGTTGGGGCTTGATATTATTTTGACCCCATTTATCATGAGGTGCATATGAGGTGCACAAAGCAAGGACCTTGTATTTGATTGTAGCAATTTAAAAGAAGGTGACAAGTTAATGAAGTGGGCAAAACCCCATTAGACAGCAATATGTTATCAAGCCAGCCTTTGTTGGAATAATAATATCATACTGTTATATTACCTGTGTAAGATCTTTGACTTGAGGTGCACCGCAGACACAGAGACACTAAACGAGGTCTTACGGGAAAATGGTAGTTTTATCGGAAAAATGAGTAAAGGAAATGGATTTTAAGGAGGGAGGAAGGAAAGAAGTGTAGGAAAGAAGTAAGGGTATGCACGTGCGGATCCAGAGGCAGTGCCCAGGTGGCATAAAGTCCCCCAAAAAGCTTAAAATGGAGGAAAAAAAGCAAAACAATAATCCTTAGATAAACAAGAGGGTCCTGCGCACTCTATAATGCTTGGGCCCTAATAATAATAATAATAATAATAATAAGAGGAAGAAGAATATAATTATAAAGCGATATAAATGATGCTTTAAGATTTATACTGTAAAAAAATTATATCTAATATAGAGTGAAAACTTAAACTGAGATGAGGCGAGATAAGATTTTGAAATGAACTGAAAGAAAAAGAGTTTTACTGGCCTGTAATGTATCCTGTACACAATTCATACAGTACATCATAAAAGAAAATCTGATAAAGGAGATATGTATATGGTACAGTATCCATATCTCCTTTATCATCTTTTCTTTTTGTCATTTATTACATGAGTAAATGCAGACTTTGTGTCAGCTCATAACAGTTTGATTGTTTTTTTATTACATGTTTTAATCGGTGTGACTCCTTTCCTCTGCAGCTTTCCTCTCCAGCAGGCTTGTTCTTAGTTTAAAGGCTTAATCTTTATGACGCAACACTCAGACATAGGGATTAAGAGCCAACTTTCTGGTTTTCCATCATTATATTTACACTTTTTCAAACCACTTTTCCTGTTCTAAGCCTCAAACTTTTTTCTCGTAGGGAGATCTGAAAGAAAGTAGGCCCATTGTGGTATGATTCATTGATGCTGCAAGTTTTGTGGGTTTTGGGCCATTTTGGTGAAAACCAACCAACATGCACAAAAATAAATTAATAAATAAAAAAAATAAAAAAAAACACCATGAGGTTTAAAATCATGAGAGAAGCTTGGCCCTCACTTTGACATTTAACTATTTGCAGTTGTGCATCACTTCTCTCTCTTTCTCTCACAAAACATGAGAGTCCATGTAAGAAATAATAAGTTAATTATTGCTTATTTTGGCTTCTCCATTTTTGTTAAGGATCGCTTATTCAAATATCTGAAAAATTTTCATAGATGGTGGAAAATGAAGTCATGATGGTAAAATCTGCCAACAAAAACAGTTTAGTTGTCAGCTGCTGTTAACCATGTGGTGGTCATATACCCAGTAGATCGGTTTTCAAATCTGTTTCATATGGCACCACAAAAGATTGTCTTTTTATCTCTCCGGTGGTTTTATGTAAACAATAATTTTTTAGAAAGAAAAAGCTAGAACTGTTAACCATCCGACATTATTATGGAAGACATTTGATTTGGGGTTACATTAGTTCTACGAAGTGGAGTAACATCTAAATGTTACACTGTTAGACATTTCACATGAAATGAAAACATGCACATCAATATTTATAATTAACTTGCGACCATTTTAACAAAATGCAAAGTTAAATTTCGTCATGTCAGGGTTTTTTTTTCACGTTTCCTGCTTTACCCACAAGCCAGTGCACTTAATAATGCTGGTCGTAAGCCCAGATAAAATGGGAGGGTTTCATCAGGAGGCGCATCCAGCGTGAAACCTGTGCCAAATCAAATATGATAGGGGTTGGCACTGCGGGTTATCTAACAGGAACAGGAAAAGAAAAACAACAACAACTGCAATGTTGCAATGTCTATTAGTAATATTCCATTTCGAATTTAATGTGTTTAAGGACTTGGAATCGTGAAAGATAGAGTTAAGTGTACCCATAAGCATTTAAGGATTGATTCCAGTGGTCAAGTCAGCTGATACAGTCTGATACAGCCATCAACTGTGGAAGCTACAGTATGTAATGGGTAATCCTGTCCTAACAATACAGTAAGTCCTACCATGCAAGAATACTACAAACATACTGCATCCTCTACTTTTACCACTGCTCCAGTTTGCTCATGGAAAAAAAAGTGGGCCAAATTAAGCTTGATTGTCAGGAGCTAGAGGCTCTTGGGTTTAACGCAACAACACGTGAGATTCTGGCTTACTGGGCCATGTCGACACAAAGCCCTCCAGGAAAAAGCCTACAATGTAGAAGGCAAAAATCCTGGATCTGCTCTAAGCCCTTGACAAGAGGAGGGCTAAAGCTGTCATGAGCTCTTAGGGTCATCTGACAATTCCAATCACGTTAGACAGTGTTGGTCAGAGGCACGATCGGAGGTAAGAGAGAAGCGTGCATAATTAGCAGCTGCTTCCACAGGCCCGGAAAACCTTTCACCCCTCAGCCGGAGTGATTTGCCAGAATTATCCCAGAGAGATCAGCATCTATTTATTATGATATTGAAAAGCCTTTGATTTAGACAGTAGACATCTGATTGTGTAAATTTCATCCACATCCTTCCAGTAAAGAGGCTAATTCTGCTCTTATTTAGTAACATGGATATGTAAAGGGCAGAGATAAAGTTGCCCAGGCAGCTGCTTATTTGCTCTGTATGGCTGAATTGCCCCTTAGTCAGAGAAATTAATATTAAAGAATTGTTTTATTTTTGCTGTTGTGGACACGTTCACTATAAGTATTTGGCCAAACCTGTTAATTATTGAATTCAGGTGTTTCAATCAAGCCCCTTATCCCCAATGAAGGACAAGCTTAATTTTTCATCATACCAGACATCTTGGACAATGCTACAGTATGTTTCCAACCTTGCGGCAACAGTTTGACGAAGGCTCTTTGATATTCCAACATGACGGTTCCCCAGTGCACAAAGCCAGGACTACTGTATAAATGGTTTGATGAGTTCGGTGTTGAAGAACTCGACTGGCCCTAACACAGAGCCCTGACCTCAACTTCATCAAGCACTTTTGGGATGATCTCCAACAGAGATTGCGAACCAGGTCTTCTTGTCCAACATCAGTTCCTGACCTCATAATTGCTCTACAGGATAAATGGGCATGAATTCACAGAGAAACACTTCAAAATCTTGTGGACAGCCTTCCAAGAAGAGTGGACGCTGTTATAGCTAAAAATTATGGACCAACTCCATATTAAAGTGTATGTATTTTTACATCATTACAGGTTTGGTCAAATA
Source organism: Leiocassis micropogon (assembly GCA_028565275.1). NCBI lineage: Eukaryota > Metazoa > Chordata > Actinopteri > Siluriformes > Bagridae > Leiocassis > Leiocassis micropogon. The sequence goes on along the minus strand of JAOVVA010000026.1, from coordinate 22,727,504 downwards.
CCCCTGTCCATATAGTGCAAGTATGAGTAATCCATAATTGCTAAAAGTAAGCATCACTTTGGTATAACAGAATGAGTGAGAGTGAGAGACTGATGCAAAGTGATGCCCATTGCCTCTGATCATTTGACACTGCAGCACACTTGATGTTGACTTTTTGTAAAGGTTATGGGTGAAGTTGGGCATGGGATAGGTTTGATATAACCAACTTTATTCCTTGTAAATAAAATCTCCACGATCTCCAAAACCTGAAAACTGCTCATCTTGTTACATTTGCACAATGATTCTTTTATCCTGATCTGTCATATAGTCTTAACATATCGAGAGCTACAGTATGTCGCAAATTAATGTCGATGTTAAGATTTCTTTTAGAAAGAAGCTATGAAGCCAGACCTTTTTGCAAATTAAATGGAATTTAGGTCACTTGGAATTTGAAATGAGTTAACATGTTCATTATCATACAACAGCATGTGTTGAGTAGATACAGTATGTACTTGAGCCTGCCTTATTCAGGTTGTGATGAATGTGGCAATAATTGTTTATTACTGTCATCCATACATTCTAGTCTAGTAGTATTCATTTATAAAAATATAAAAACAAACTTCAAATTTGTATTCGTCACAAACACCACTACCATACACCGTACTATATGCTTACATGACTATTTGTGACCTAAAATGAATGCAAAATATGAAATCTTGTTGTTTGGTTGCAATGAAATAAAATAAAGTAGAAAGTAGAAATATCAAAAAATGTTCAAAGTATGAACTGTATAAATAAACTGTATAAATGAACAAAAACTTGGTTTGGGTATATAAAAAGTATATTAAAAATATTCTGTACATTATATTTTATTTTATTTGTAATATATTTTCTATTTTTATAAGTTTCCATTTACTTCATTTTTTTAAATCTATTGTATGGAATTTGATGTCGCTTAATGTTTGTGATTTTTGTTTTTATACAGTTTTACACAGCTTCTCCAGCTTAAATGAAGGACCATGTGGAAAGAGACGGATCTAAACGTCTTTTACAATCAAATTGACAGATGGATGTGTTAAGCTCAAGATGCAACTAATTACTGATTTAACTGTAATAATGTGTTAAGCCACGGGGTTGTGTGTTTAAAATGAATTAGTGTTTAATTAGGTAAATGACCAGATTTGACTCATGTCAGGTACATGAGTCCTGTACATCTAACCACATCTAACTATGGGGGTTGGGGTTGGGGAGCCGGGAGGGGCTTTTTTTCACTGCAGTTGCTTAATATATCTCTATACGTCCCTGTTTAGCGATTTGTGTGCCAAATTACATTCAGGATGCCTGTTTCAGCTTATTATGCAGATGGTTTGTAAAGCACAATAGAGTTTGAAAGTCTGTTAAAAGAGAGTTAACAACTGCATGCCATTAGAAAGACTTTTAGCTCTGAGAATGAACTACTTCAGCGTACATCTGCTTTTCACACACTATATTTAGCACCGCTTTATCCTGTATACGGGGTAGTGGGGAGGGGGATTCCAGGTAACTTAGGTGTACACCCTGGAGAGGGTGCCAGTCCATCGCAGTGCACACATACTGTACTGTACACACACACTCAAATTGCAAACTCCTGGGCAATTTGGGAACATCAATTTCCATGTCTTTGGACTGTGGGAGAAAATCCACCAAGCACAGGGAGAACATGCAAACTCCATGCACACTGACCCGGAGGCGGGAACTGAACCCGCAACCTGGAGGTGCAAAGCGGCAGTGCTGAACACATTTATTTTTCCCATTTTTTCCTTTACCACATGTAATGTGAAAGCATTGCATATTCTATACAATACATATTGTTTTATTTATCACTTAAGTTTCTTTAAAGCTGTATTAGCTTACTCATGCAGTTTTAACCTGCTATTAATTGGAAAAGGTTTACATACAGTACAGTAGAACCCTGATTCTGATGAAGCAGCACATTTTGGCATTTTCTTCAAAAAAACTAAAACACATTGATAATTAGCTGATAGTTGAGTCAGCAGACCTGATCGAGCGTGATCCGAGGCAAGGGTTAGAAACCAGTGCTGCAGAGGGACAACCAGTCAAGAGTTCTAGATCGAACTGATTGCTGAGTCTGCATGAGTAAAGGAGGAATTTTCCAATATCTCCGTCAATTAGTAGTGCCTGGTGGTATAATCTTACGGATGAAAGAGTTCTTTAGGTATTCTGGGACTTCTAAATCCATTCCAGAGCCCTCTTGGGCCTTTAATGGCTCCCTGGAGGACAAACCAAAGACCTGTTAAGGCTTTAAGTCTAAGCTTTTTCCAAGAGTGTACGAGGATTTTTAAAAAAAATTAATCAACTCAATTTTAACCACCTAAAAGTAATGGCAGTTTTACTGGCCATAGGATCTTTCAATTCCCTGAAGAAAGCCCTTAGGTGTTAAAGGTGACAACATTTTTTGACTATACAGCGCAATTCGAAATAACTGATATTTTTATTTCTTGCCAAATGGTTACAGAACCCTCTGTGTCTGTTAAACGTTTCATAGAGAAACAAGCCAAAAAAAAATATTTTAGAACCTACAGTATAAATACTGCATATTGTAGGGTACAGTACATTTCACCTTTACAGGACACTTTGGTGCACTGTCCAAAGGATCCGTGGACAATGCAGGTGTTTTTTTTCATGAAACATTCAAGATTATCCAATCCTTGAGTTGCTACCATTAAATATTTAAGACTTGTAACTTGCCAGTTGTGAATGTCCAAACTGATACAGGCTTAGCACAGTCCACATGTCCTATTCCTCTGAGCCCAACATCCACTCCGCTGTCCATGGCATGAGACACCTGCTGCTGTACAGTAAGTCTAACAGGAGTGACTAAGAGTGACCTTACACTAAGCATGCAACACAACCCACACACCCTCACCCCCTTCCTAATGACTCTTTATCAGAACGAGTGGGTGGGAAACAAAGACTGGCCAGCCGACCATTAAAGTGTAGAAATAATTTGTCCTCCATTTTAACTGGGAAAGGCAGTTGTGAGAGTCTGGGCAATAGTTATAAAAAAACATAGAACATGAAATGGTTACACACAGTAATCAGTTGTACTGTTCATCTGCTCCTGCTGGCTGATACACAAGGATAATCTATCTAATTATCATTACCATTATTACAATTTGGAAAAAATTCCAAGTAGTGCAATTAAAAAAGGGTTGCCCTATCACTGACTGATCGCAAGTTTGAATCACAAATATGTCACAGTTATCAATAGTCAAGGAAATTTTTAACGAGCTTTCGTTACTCTTCTTGGAAGGCTGTCCACAAGATTACTAAGTGTTTCTGTTGGAATTCCTGCCCATTCATTCTGTAGAGCGTTTGTGAAGTCAACCACTGCTTTTTTAAGTCCTCCATTACACTCTCTGTTTTAGTTCATTCCAAAGGTGCTCGATGGGGTTGAGGTCAGTCAAGTTCTTCCACACCAAACTCATCTTACCATGTCTTTATACAGTAGTCCTTGCTTTGTGCACTGGGACACAGTCCCATGGGAATAATAAAGGGCCTTCCCCAACCTGTTGCCACAAAGTTGGAAGCAGAGAATTGTTCAAGATGTTTTAGTATGCTGAAGCATTAAGATTGTCTGTCACTAGAGATAAGGGGCCTGATTGAAACACCTGAAGTCAGCATTTAACAGGTTTGGCCAAATACAGTACTTTTGTCCATATAGTGTACTTGTCTAATTTCAGCTAGATGTTTTTTCACATTAATGAACTTAGTGGAAACTATTGAAAAAAGGTGAGTACTGTACGTCACATATTTAATGGAGGAAAATCAAGTTGAGACAACCCCTATATTTGATAGTTATAAGTTATATAAGACCAATGTTTGAGGATGGGTTCCCTGTTGAGTCTGGTTCCTCTCAAGGTTTCTTCTTATTACCATCTCAGGGAGCTTTTCCCTGCCACTGTCGCCCTCGGCTTGCTCACCAGGGACTATCTGACCATTTTGATTCATACACATTCACATTTCATACAAACTTAAATAATTCTTTTGATTGTGTAAAGCTGCTTTGCGGCAATGACAATTGCTAAAAGCGCTATACAAATTAAATTGAATTGAATTGAATTGAATCTTTGAAGAATGAGAGAAAGAGAGAAAAGAAAGGCGGCCGAGCAACAAAGAGAAAGCGAGAATGAGGTAGACGTTTCTGGATATCCTTAAGGTTTTTAGGAACCTACTTCCTCTCCAACCAAGTAGCAGTTCAAGTTTAGCTGATAAAACCTGTCATAGCTGTAAGATGGCTTGTCAGGGTTTCAGATCTTTAATAAGTATGTCATAAGATCTCTCTAGCAGTGAGTGACAACTTCCCCGTGTTTGAATACAATCCACAATCGGGATTCTCAAAGCAAAAGCAGCGGGGTAGAGAGAAACTACGATAGTAAAATGTGTACAGAAAAATCTTGTACTGATGAAAGAACTGCTAGTATTGTGGAGAAGGTGAATGCCTTTTTCTTTGATAAATGTGATACAGGCCTCCTACAAGCAGCATAATCCTGCTCATATAACTGCTGCAATAATGAGTGGCCTTTACACCCTTTTGGAGCTTTAATGGTGGAGGTGTTGATTCAATACACTGTGTGTGTCTGAATATATGGGTGTACAATGTCATTTCAGGAGATAGAATGAATTGCGTATCTCAGGGTACCACAATCTTTCAGAATGCAAGATATACAGTATACATATACAGTATATATATAAAATTAGAATATCATGCAAAAATTCATTTATTTCAGTAATGCAACTTAAAAGGTGAAACTAATATATGAGATAGACTCATTACATGCAAAGCAAGATAG
>JAOVVA010000026.1:22707506-22722572 GCA_028565275.1 Leiocassis micropogon | reverse complement strand
TAACACATTTTTAGTCAATAAAATGTTAATACAATAGTACATAATTTGACCATTAATTTTGTGACATTATAGGGGAACAGCTTTTACTCTGTTTACTGGCTGATCCAGGAGCCACAGGATACAATATTATTATTTTATTGGTTTTGTTCATTTATTCATGTTTAGTAAGCCTTTTATTCTGACCAGAAGAATGTGAACACTGGGACCCATGCAGAAATATACCTTTGCTGGGACACTAGTCTATTTCACACTCATGCACACACACAGAAAGAGAGAGACAGAGAGATGAGCATTTAAATTTCTTTACTCATCCCTCAGCTTGTCTATTCCTCACTTCTTGGCACCTTGCTCTGGGCAGACGAGGAGAGGCTGCAAGACAAGGAAAGCTGGACAGGATGAATCACAGACAGATTATAAAATGACTCACTCCTTGACGCCATGCTGTACACGCTAAAATGTACTAGCATATACGCAGCATGATGAATAAACATCAATGACAACATTAGTTCATGTCTACAACACGTATTAACTGTAGATGTTTATGCCCAATCTAAACCAATCCATAGACTATTAAAGAATTTAAAGGGTATCATATATACAGTAGTATGGAAATGCAGTCGTAGAAAAGTTAGTCATGCAGCTTTGTGAAGAACATTTAAAACTCAGGATGTACAGTACAGAAATCCAAGCTCAGAATTAAACCACAACTCCTGGAACAGTTTAGACCGCAACTCTACACACCGCACCATCAAATTGTCTTTTTATTGCTTTTGTGTTATATTATATAGGCTACTTACAGCAAGATTACTGTAAAATCTTACAAGAGTTTACTGACTATGACCAATTCACATGTTGACTTTCAGCTCCCTGTGTATATCATGTAACTCTAATCGACTAGAAAAATCTAGTCTTAACACTTACTGTATATTACTTTTGGCTCCTTGAACAGTTTGGGCTTGGATTGGATTTTGTCTCATAAAAGCATCTCCCAAGTGAACAATACATACAGTATATTCTGGCTGAAAAATGGCATTCTAACACAGAACATGCAATTACAACTGAGACTTTGGTTCTTGTTATGACAATGACAATATGATTGTTGTTGTTAATTGTCCTTACATTAACTCAAATTTATGAACTATAAGAGTTCCCATGCATAAATTAATAGTAATTACTATTAATAGTTACACCTTTGAGTCCTTACAAAGAATCATTAATATCTTGATGTCTGGATGATGAAATGAGAGTCATGGGCTCAGTTTCCTCATTTGTGTCTCAGGTTGAGGTAAATAACCTGTAAATGGATCTAGTAACTGGCCACCCATAAATAAATAATCTAGACTGGAGAGAAGGATTGAATGCCCTTTGGGTCAAAGTAATTAAACCACTTTACCAAAGCTGAAAAATAATCAGCTGCGTCCTACTTCAGAGTAATCATCAAACATCCAGAGAATAATGAAAAAATTCCTTGTGAAAAATAAAAAAAGATTGGATTTTTCCTTTCTTATGGCTGAAAAGCAGCCATTAAATGACTAACAATGTCTTCAAAGATAATCAGTTAGTTTTAGCACATGCTGTGTTTTTTTTTCTTTACACTGCTGCACTAGACAATGTTAATTTATGAAAGTGGTAAATGAATTGTTTTATAGGTGAACTATATTAAGTTTTCTTAAATGATGTACAGTATACTGTACATAATAACTTAGTATACCTACAGTAAGTCATTATTGTATATTATACGTACTGTTGTTAGTTCTGACCAAGTAATCTGAACGGATGAGAGAAATTTCACGAGTGCTGATATACAGTAGAGCGTAAAAGCACTGGGACATTTACTGACTAATGTGTAACTCTATGCTACAGGTATTCTAACAATTATAAATTAGACTCACAGCATGGGTGAAAGTCGGTTTGTACAATCCACAGTAAAGGAAAGAAGAGAGAGCAGGTAGCTGCCAAAACCTACTTTCAAAATCAGTCATGGAAGCTATTCATAGAATAGTGAATCATCATAAACATAAACAGTTTTTCAGATTGAACCTTCTGTGTTGTTTTGTTTATGGCAATTGAGAGCTACAAAACTAAATAGATTTTACCATCAAGAATAAATCTCAAATATTTGTCTAACCCCTGATCAATGGCACTACCTGGTTTGTGGAACATGGGATTGTACACCCTACACCCTATGTATACCCTACATAGTGCAACAGCTTTCATTTTAACACTATTTGGGATTAAACCTTGGAACCTACTGTAAAAAAAAAAAAAAGATGGTATCATTAAGAGTAAGATATGGAACTCTTGAAAAATGTATACTGAATAATATTGAATCCACAGTAAAAACAAGTTAATTTATATTTGCCCATTTTTCCTTGAAGGGTTTTACATTTACATTTCAGCATTTGACAGACGCTTATCCAGAGCGACTTACATTTTTATTGCATTATAAATTTGAACAATGGTGGTGGGGTTTAAACCTAGGACCTTCTGGACCGTAGTCCAATGCCTTAACCACTGAGCTACTCCTCTGTAGGGCACCTAGGGACCATGGAGCTTACCATTGTTATTTAATACCATTTTTATGACCATGGTGGGCCCACTGTGGGCAATATTGGAACACAAATTAGCCTAACCTGCATGTTTTTTTGACTGTGGGAGGAAACTTATCCAGCACGGGAAAAACATGCAAACTCCATGCACACAGACCTGAGGCGGGAATCAAACCCAGACCCTGAAGGTGCAAGGCAACAATGCTAACCACTATTGCCACCATGGGTTTTGTAGTAGCAACAGTCTGAGAAGGTCACCAGAGACTTCTCAAGCTACAGCCTGTCCTTACGTCCCTCCGGATTTTCCGAAACCAACTGTCAAATTTAATCTTTCCTGGTTCTTGGGTCTTCATTGTGTGCTCCATCCCACAGGACATGAGTATTATATTTCTAGTGGGAGTTTGGATACACCTTCTCATTTAATGTTTTTATTATGGGCGGCAGATCATTCAGTGTTATTGCTCCCAAACTCTGGAACTCTCTACCTCACTCTCTCCGTTCTGTTAACAACATCTCCATATTTAAATCTTTACTCAAAACTCATTTGTTTTCTGAATGTTACACTTGAATCCACCTGTCCTCTGCATGTCTGTTTTTTTTGTTGTTTTTTTCCCCCCTCATTGTAAAGTGTCCTTGAGCTCTGGAAAGGCGCTATATAAATAAAAATTATTATTATTATTATTATTAGTAGTAGTAGTAGTAGTAGTATTGTTTTCAATATTGTATATTAATACTGAAATCTAAAATTAATGACGAGAATATGTTTTATATTTTTGACTCTTCAAAGTAGCCATCTTTTGCTTTGATAACAACTTTGCACTCTCTTGGCATTCTCTCAGTTAGCCTCAAGAGGTAGTCATCTGGAATGGTTTTACAACAAAACTTGAAGGAGTCTAGAGGTGCTGAGTACTTGTTGGCTGCATTTCCTTCACTCTCTGGTCCAACTCATCCCAAACCATCTCAGTTGGATTTAGATTGGGTGATTGTGGAGGCCAGGTCATCTGATGCAGCACTGCATCACTTCTTATTCTTGGACAAAAAGCTCTTACATGACCTAGAGGTGTTTTGGGGGGCATTGTCCTGTTGAGAAGCAAATGATGGTGCCACTAAATGCAACCCAAATCTGATGGTATGTCATGTAGCTGAAAATTGCTGTGGTAGCTATGCTGGTTAAGTTTGGATTCATTAGACCAAAGGACAGTTTTCCACTGATGTAATGTCCATTCCTTGTGTTTCTTGGTTTCCACTTGTTGTTCTTTATCCTCTGCAGCAGAGGTAGTTATTGGTCACCCTTTCCTTGGACTGTTCTCATGAAAACGAGTTCTCTCATAGGATTTGATGATTTTGGTGACTACACTTGAGAATACATTCAAGTTCTTGAGATTTTTACGATTGACTCATTCATTTTTGAAAGTAATGACAGACGGTCTTTTCTCTTTACTTATCTGAGAGTTTCTTGTCATAATATGGATTTGTACTGTTGTAGTAGCACTAAAAGAGCTATTGACCCTGTACCCATCCTTCCTTTGCAGAAGACAACTGATGGTCTAAAGCATATTAAGAAGGGAAGATATGTCACAAATGAACTCTTGACAAGGCACCCCTCTGAACTGAAAACCATTCTAGGTGACTACCTCATCAATCTGCAAAGAGAATGCCGTGAGTGTGTCAAGCTGTCATCAAAGCTAAATGTAGTTGCTTTGGACAATCCAAAATATAAAACATTTTCTGGGCTGTTAAAACACATTTGACATAATTCCATATGTGTTCCTTCATATTATGGACTTTATACATGTCTTCAGTATTAATGTGCAATGTTCAAAAAGATAAAAAATATAGAAGAAAAAAAAACTCTGAAGGAGAAGGTGTGTTCGAATGATTAACTGGTACTGTACCTTTATATTGGTGACTTCATATCAGACATCATATCAGATATTAAGTCTTACAGATTAGCTTTGCATTATGGCAAAAAGAGTGTGGTGGGTGAAATGGATCAAATCATCAATTTCGGGAAAAAATAGGTTAATAAAGATCTTATCTTTTTGATCCTTCAATAGAATTGAGAAATTTTCATCCTATCATTGGTTTAAATCCAAGTTGGTTACTCGAGTTGTGCTAGAAAAAAAAACATTTATTTATTTATTTTTAGCAATAAATCCATACTGCTTGGGAAGTTATTTTTAGGCGTTCAGTAGCTTGACATCCTGGTGTCAAAATGAGCCTGGGGGTTCCCTCTTTTTTACTATGTTGCAGAATCTTTATTTAAATATTCTAAAAATAGCATTTTAACTGAGTTTTTTCTTAAACAATCTCGTACTAGAAATATCTCGGCAACCAGACATTATACAGTAATAAACATGGTATCAATATGGAGGTTATTAAACCAGGAATCTGAAAATGTGGATTACACAAATCAACCAAGCTGTGACTAAATACCTGATTTGTGATATTTTTTTTATGGGGAGTGTATGTCCATGTCTATGTCCAAACAAAAGTCCTGATTTCACTTAAACAACCCTTGTACAAATCTAACCCCGGTATTATTTGTACACTTTTGTGTATATGCACATACAAAGGCTTTGGGAGGAATCCACAGAAACTGTCAAACTGAGCAAACATAGAATTTCATCATGCAATATGACAGTATAGTTCTTGGATCATGGACTGTTTTTGTGTGTCTGTTCTTTTGTTTTCCCTCCAAGGGAATATGCAATCTACAGTACCAACATTTTTGCATGTTGCTTATACCTGTCAGAGTTTTTGCATATTTTTTTTTTTTTCAAATCTCTTTAACCCTTACTTAATACTTTTTTTTCTTGAACATTAGGTGGTATCCATACAGGATTGTAAGAAACTGTGGCTAGCCACACTGGCCTATTACTAAAAAGAAGCATGAATAGAAAATTATAGACTCCTAGGCTCATTTCAAGAGTCATGTCACACTGTAAGAGACTATATTTCTATATTTATCAGTAATAACAAACCCCCTGACAAACCTGTCACAGAGGCACTCATTATCAGAAAGCATACCTCACACACACTTTACCTCTTAGACACCTATGATGGCATCCTCCAGTGGTATGAAATCTATATCATGGCCAGATGCTTGTTCTTCATGCATGTCTCAACTTCCATCCAGCAGCAAGCAAATGTCCCTTTTTATTCTGCACGCTGCTGTGGAAATTATTTTCATTATGATTTTGGTTGCAGTAAAAAGATGCAGCAGCGTGTGTTGATGTTTCATCTCATTACATTCAATGCCATTACCACCACAGGCAGGACATTTAGAAGAAATTTAACTGAGGGGAGGCATCCAAGAAATATCGTTCTTTTCCAGCTTACAAATTCCTAGAAGCTCTTACCAGCAAATCAATTTTGACTGAAGAACACCAGTAATTAATTAGTAATTATAAGCACTTATAGGGCTAATAATTATAATATGATGGTTTTGATACTTATTAAGCTTGCTTTAAGCAGTGAGCATTCACCACCTTATCTTTCTGCTGTGAAATTAAATGACTTCCATTTTCAGAAACTCAATCACATCAGCCTTGTTAGTTTATATATAAAAATATAAAATATGTAATTATTATTTTTTTTATAAAATTGTGGACATCAAATTCTCATTTTTGGCTGACAAGACATAATGTGGTCATAATTTGGTCTTCTGATGATGATGTGATGCTCTTTTGTTTGCCATGGTTGCAACGAGTAAAAATGTAAGTGACCATAGGTTCCCAGGTAAGGTCCGGACAGTTTACTCATTCTCCGCAGACCTCAAAAAGGCACCATTCTTTGCAAACCCTAGAGACTGTCGTGAGTGAAAGATCCAAGGAGATCAGCAGTTTCTAAACTCCTGAATAATTCATAGTAGATTCCACCACTGGCTATGACTAATTCAAAATTAAGATGCAATATTGACTGTATTGAGCAGCTAGATGACATTAGTCTCTGTGACATCCCGCTGGGTGCACATGTTCCCTTTGGATTTTGAGAGAGTGTGTGGGCTAGACTGTCTATGCTGGGATGTCACAAATAAAAATGGTCCCAGCATGGAATGCCATGTGTAAATGGTTCTTGACTATAAATACATCAAGTGAGACTCTTTCTAATTTGGTTTATGAGTGGTGTAGTGTCTGAGGCCATGCCTTAGGATGAACTGCTCTGAGGTGACATCTGGTCCATTGACAAGGTCAGCAAAGGTCTTACCCACCCATTGACCCAAACACACACACACACACACATTTTGAGGAGTCTTTATTGCTACAGTACTATAAGAACTGCATCTAATGACTTGTTATCTCTAGTTACTCTTAAATAAATAAAATCTGTAATGTAAAAATTTTACATGATGATTTTTAGGAAATCATAAAGAAGGACTGAAGAGTTACAGAAATCCTGAGGAATATTAGTCTTCACTTTTACTCGCTTAATACTGTATGTTAAAATTTTCAAGCAGGCAACAGCATTATACATCAAGTTATCAAACCAAGCCAGTAAATCAGCCCAGATACTGTCCTTGTAAGAGATACTTTCATACCTAAAGGCTTTCAATCCAATGTGGTATTAGATTTTGATGACCTTACTGTGGACATTATTTAAAGTAAAGCACATATGCATTTACAGTATATTCACAGACTAACTGCATAAGAAAAACTACCTTTATTTCTCTGTACAATCCCATGCTACACTGAAGAACTTATCCAAGGGTTTCCACTTGTGCTTGAATACAATTAAGATAGAAAGTTTTCTCAGTATGCAGTAGCCATGATCAGGCTGCCTGCTTTGTCTGAAACGCTGGCCTCTCAGGAACTCCTTGAATGTCCCAAACATGTGGAAAATACTTGGAGTGAGGTAAGAACTGTATAGGGGATGTGGCAATAAGTCTCAGCCAAGTTCCTGTAATGCACAAGTGGTGTAAAGTTGTATCTATTATTTGTCAAGGTTTCCTGTCAATTTTCAAAGATCAGGCGTTCCACTCGCCGAATCACATAATCGACTGCAGTGGGCTCTGAGCCATCTCGGCTGGGATCGACATTAACAGATGTGCACAGCCTTCTTAAAAATGTTTGCACCATGCCGATGTTTTACTGCAGCTAAGGGTCTCATCACTGTTCTGTGCTTGAGGTTTTTCTGTCAATGTCAGTTTTACTCCTTCATTGCTCTGCTCATAAGATGACAGGTCTTGATTTAACCGCTCCCCAGATGTTTAGCAGTACTAGCATCATAATCATCAATAAAAAATTGTTTAAAGGAAATGTAAAAAAAAGCAAATTTTGTTTTTTTTAATCAAACAAACAATCTATGTAGCTTGTATAAAAGATCTCAATATTTTTTTATCTATTTACCACTGTATATGTAGACTGAGTACATTTAAAACATTTAACCACAACATGGAAATATCATGGAACACCTTAACTGGCAAGCTAAACAGTGGGTTGCATGTATTTTAAGACATCTGTGCTTTTTTTAACCACTGAATTAATTCAGCACTTCCATCACATACCCATACATCAGGAATGCATTTAAATCACTGTCCAAGTAGAACAGCAAATATATCACAAGGATTTAAAATGTTGTCACCCTAACCTGGGGGCAGGTGGCTTTTCAATCAATACTGACCTCTAATACACTAAGAAGATAAAGCCTGTTGACACACAGATAGAGGGGATATGCTGGAAACTGAATATCATTTTTCTTTTTTTTTTTTTATTAAAAAAAATTTAATCATGGTGTCATTTTTTTAGTATTTTTTTAGTACAACTATAAAAACATGGCATAATGGATGAACAAATCCAAAATTAATATGTGATGGCAGTTTGTAATATAAAATGGACTCATTTTAGTATTTTAGAGCCTGCTAATATGTTAATTTACATGCATTGCTGCATATGGGGTTTACACACACATTCAGTGGACAGTGGACTCTTGCATTTTATGGGTGGTGAGATGAGAGAGATTGAAAAAGAAAGTTCAGCCTGGTTCAAGCTGACAGGAAGGCTATGGTAGGTCAAATAATCTGTCTTTGCAGAGAAGATGCATTTAAAAATGCACAACACTTCGAACCATTTTTTAAAATATCTTTTTACAATGTAAAACAACGCTGAAGGCATCTACAATATGCAATTATCTCCTTTAAACCTTTGATATTGAGATGTATGTGCTACTTATGTTCTGATGAGCTGAGGTGCTGTCGATTGGTGATTCCTGAGCCTGGAAACTGTACGTAAATCGAGAAGTAAGTTTTGATCTTGCTTTCCTGGGATGCCATATGTTATTTCATAGTGCTTTAAAAAATACAGTATTGTTGAGAAAGTAGAGTAGTAGAATTTAAAATAAATCCAAACTTGTGACTAAGTTTGACTAAAATGTGTGAGCAAAAATGTAGAGGTAGATTGAAGAAGCTAAATTATGTCACAAAGGTTTATAAAAGAATGGAATTATAATTTAACTGAGATTAAAAAATTACAGATGTTCTTTAGTTCTCATTGTTATATTGTTAAAAAAAACACCCCTCTCTCTCTCTCTCTCTCTCTCTCACTATCTGTGAGTGCGTAAATGTGTGCGATGCTGCGTTTATGCTTTATCATTCTCGGAGGCGCTGAACTCGTGCAGGCTGGCTCGCGCATCACTCCAACCCCGACACGCGAAAAGGGCGCGCGCGCAAAACAACAAACAGTTCTAATTATTAAAGGCTGTGCGCAGCGTGTGTTCGTGGGCGCCATACTGCTAGGCTGCACCCCACACCGCTTGTTATTTAGTCCTTTTGGTCTTTACAGTGGCGTGTTGTCCCGACTGCATTCTACATTGTGTCTGCATAGTTTGACATATCCTGGTTGGCATACAGAACTTCGTTCTTCACATAACCCACTAGAATTGCACTTTAGTCAGTGTAAAGCAAAGTTGGTCACCGTAGGCAGGCTGTGCATCCTCAATAACGATGCATTAAGAAGTCATTGGAGGGTTTATACTGTACATGGAGTGCAGTTGCAGAATGTTTGATTGTTTGAAAGTGAAAAGGTTACGTAATGATTTGACGTGTTATAGTTGCTCTCAAGAGATCTAATTATATTAAGCACGTATCAATACGTGCTTAATATAATTAGGATAGCCTAATTAAATTTGCATGGATTGTAATAGTAATAGCTCCTTTAGTTCAGTTAATTGTAATTGCACATATGTATTTTAAATTTCAGGTTTTTATTTGATATTTTCATTGCGTATTATTATTATTATCGTCGTTGTTGTTGTTGTTTTTCATTTAATTTAAAGATTCACTTTAAAAGTCGCAGTGAGCACGTCTTGCATGGTGGGACACGGTGCATTGCGTATGCGAGACGTAAACGAGCAATGTTACTGAGAGCAAAAAGCCGCGTGAGCTTTCCAACTGTACAGCGCGGTCACTGGAGCGCGTGAGTGCGCGAGACAGCAGGACCGGTCATTCTAACGAGGCGCGTGAGGCGCACTATTCTAACATCCACTGAGGGTTTAACGGATTCCACGGTTTACTTGCTCTACCCGCGCAACCTCTCTGTTTCTTTATGTGTGCGTGTTTCGTTCTGTCCCCCCCCCCCCCCCCCCCTCTGATCCACGCAGTGCTTCGTCACTCTCACGTATTAGTGAAACGCTAGTAGTTCTGGAGAGACTGGCAGAGCGCAAAGCGGTCCGTGCACGGAGAACGCAGCTTGTGGAAATGTTCATTTAGAGACAAGACAGAAACGAGAAAGCAGCGCGAGCGAAACGAGACCGGATGCATGAAAAGGAAAAGTTTATTCTTTTGCTGCAGGATTTAAGAAAACAAACCGACGCGTTATTTTTTTTTTCTTTTCTGTGGGGTATCCAGGGATTGTGACGGACAAGACTGAGCGGTTATAAGCGCACACATACAGTATGCATGCACGGTCACTGAGGATTTGGAGACATTCGTTGCGCACGAGATCGGGGATTCCCTTATAACCGGAGGAAGAAATACAATTACGCGTTCATTAATATGTAATATGGTGTGCACACCGCTTCCCAAAACTAACCCTAAGAGCAGCAATCTCTTTTCGTAACTCACCAGCATTATCGCAATTCTTTAAACATTTCGTTTGCACATGTGGAAGTGAGGAAGGACGAGGAAACACGCATGCTTTCTATCTTTAGAGAGCTTCTTTAGGTCTCTCTCGGTGTTCCTTCAGGCGTGAGGCATCAGGACGACATTTCAGCGACCATGCATTTCCTTCTGCGTCCTCAGGTGAGTCTGAGATTTTAGCTCTGCCTCATATAATGCGACTGGAAATCACAAAAAAAAAAAATGATTAGTGTCAAGTCTGCCAGAGACTCCTGTCACTAAATAAAGCAGGACGATTCCAGTTTTTGAGACATACATACGTAGTACTATCTATTACACAGAATTACACACACGCACACACACACGCGCACACACACACCCACACATTTTCAAATACTGAATGTAAACTTTTAATTTCATTGTAAAAAAAAAAAAAAAACAATGCTGAAGGCATCCAAACTATGCAATAATCTCCTTTTGAACAGTAGATAGTGAGGTGCATCTGCTACTCATCATCTGTAAAGCTTCATAACGGCTCTAATCTGACGTGCTGTTTGTTAATTGGTGATTTCTGAGGCTGATAACTCTAAATGAACTTCTCCTCTGCAGCAGAGGTAAGTTTTGGTCTTGCTTTCTTGAGATGGTCTTCATGAGAGACAGTTTCATCATGGTGCTTGATGGGTTTTGCAAATGCGCTTGAGAAAATAGTTCTTGCAAGAACTACTGTATGTCTAAAGGATCTGGCAGGAGGAACCTGAGAACATTCTTCCAGGAACACCAGGAGGCATGTTTAAGTGCTCCACAGAGAATGGACTGTTTTCTGTAGGTCAGTTTCATTAGCTATATGAACATGTATAGATAGATAGGCGATCAGCAATGAATTTATAGTTCAGTTAATTATGCATTTTGGCAATCAGGATTTATGTAAGTTGGATGTTTTTTTTTACAGTAGGTCCAGTTTGTAAGCTTCTGGGGCATTTTTGTCTTTCATCGTTTATAGGTCCTCGGCTGGCTCTCTGTATTCTTTCTTTCTTTCTTTCTTTCTTTCTCTTTTCATTGTGCAAATTAAAGTTTTTTTTGCCATTCTCTTTTTAGCTTTCTAGAATTTCAAACAGACTTCTTTTTGAAACCAGGAACCATTAGCTATCCAAACTCATTAGGAAATCTATCATATATTGTTTTCTTAGGGCATTTATAAAATCTTTAATCTCTCTCTCTCTCTCTCTCTCTCTCTCTCTCTCTGTTTTGCCTCTTTTGGGAACAAAAAAACAAATCCACGGGCAACCCAAACACAAGGCTGATAGCCATTACATTTACATTACAGTAAATGTACAAATATAAATGTTTAAATGTAGTTTTGACATGCTATAATGCAATAACACAGTGAATGTGATAAGAACATAATCAGGGAAGGATACACCATCTGTGTTGAAATCCATAAGAATGTATAATAAATTGACTCATGGATAAGTGATGAACAAGTGTGTGTGTGTGGGATGTATCCAAGAATAAACTAGATAGAATATTCTTATGCACAGCATTAGTTGATAATGTAGCAAATCTCCTTATAACAAATTGAAGGTATCTGAGATGGTACAAATAGTCAATGAAACCAATTCATTTAGGTAAATGAAACCTATTCAATTGAATTAGGTTGCCAAGAATATAAAATACATCCTCATGAAAGTGGTACACTCTCATTCCATTTACATTTAGATCCTTCATTGCACCTTTCTGTCAGTGGAATTGTTTTTTTTATTTAATAAGAAACATATACAGTATTAATTCAATGCTGCACTTGATAAGTTTAAACTGTCTTGTTTGAGTTGTGTCTTACTTGTTCTGCAGGTTCTGTCTATAAGTGTGAAAGAAATCTTGTCCTGCTTTTGCATTTGACCATCTTCACACAACGACAGCCTCAAACAAGATTGGGATTGATTTGATCTTTTTTTACATAATACACCATGCATCATTGGTTCTCGACCTTGAGGTCACGACCCCACAAGATGATGTGGATGGGGTCACAGATTTTACCATACCATTATTTATAAATGTAATTCTGTCCATATAAACATAAAGTTTTGTTAGCTTTTTATGATTTAATTTTTAGCTCCACATTCGGCCCAGTTTAAACAGTGATGTTGTGTCCAACACACTCATATTAATCAGAGTGGTCTTTCAAGTTTTTAAATGTTTAATATTGAAAAGAATCATATTTTGCATGACCAGACAGTGTTTTGTACTAAATACACTACAGTACAAAAAACTATTTTAAACACTTTTAGACAAAAATTATCCTATATTTTCCTGTGTATGGCCATAATTTAACCAATGCTTGAACTTGATTTCAATTTGTTGCATAATATGGCAGCACAAATTGCCATACAGCAAAGAAGTGAAATTCTGAGGTCTAATGCAACTTCCAAATGAACAAAAAAATTAGTAGTCTGTCAGAGATTGCAGCATAAGGATGACAATTCAGAGCTTGTGTCAGCTTTTGAAGCATCATTAACAATATCTATGCAAAAATATCCACACACACACACACACACACACACACACGCATACAAACACATGTACTGTATAAATGAAAGATCTGGCAGGAGAAAACAGAGAGCATTCTTGCAGTAACCTCTGAAGGTGTGTTTAAGTGCTCCAAAGAGACTGTTGTTTGTAGGTCAGCTGTGTGATGAATTATTATTCCAGTGAAGAACCATTAGGTATCCAAAGAGCTCCTTAGGAACTTTAACTTTGTATATTGTTCTTGCATTTATAAAATCTTTAGTCTCGCTCCCTCTCCCTCTCTTTCTTTTCCAAATGAAAGTCTGAGAAAAAAAAAACATGGCCAGCTGAACCTGAGCACAATGCTGCCAGGCATTGGTATGAATTTCCATTTTAACATGCTATAATGCAATAACACAGCCATGAATATGATTGGGGCATAATGGCAGAAGGGTACACCATCTGTGATGAAGTTCATGAAAATGCAAAAATGTCATCGACTTTCATTTTACTAATGGAGAGGTGATGAACAAGTGTGTATGTGGGATGTATTAAAGAATAACATGAATAGAGTATTGTTTAGCTCCAGTTATTGGTGTAGCAAATGTCAATACTCCTTGTAACATACCGGAGATGTCTCAGATGTAGTGATGAGGGACAAATCAGATTCATCGACAAAACATAATTGTTTAAAATTCATAGGTTTATATAGATTGCGCTCTAAAATATTCACACATTGGCATGCGATCCGATGTGGTAGGAGCAAATTATTTGCTGTTTGTTTAGAACTTTTTAGTTACATAATCTAAAATAATAACAATAATAATAATAATAATAATAATAATAATAATGATAATAATAATAATAATAAGATTTTTAAAAATCAGGATACTTATAAAACATGATACTAACAGAATTGCAATACAAATCAAATTGTCGCCTAATTATTATAATAATATTGTATCGTCCCTAATGTATAAGTTCCTACTCAGACAGTACCAATAATCAGTTAGTAAAAATAAAAAAATTAATTAAAGTTTAGTCTTAAAACTGTCGTAAAACTGGGTCAATTGAATTTTTCTCCCTGGGAATTAAAATGCATGTGGCACTCTCTCCTTTACATTTAGATCCACCACTGCACCTGTCAGTCATTAAACTGATTTTCCTCATGACCAAATCGCAGAAATGCATGTTCTGTCCATTACAAGCGTCAAAGCAATCTTATCCTGCTTTCGTCTATGACCATCTCAAACTGCCACAGGGCACAGATGCGAATATCTCAATGGATTAACAACCTTTAAGTGATAAGCAATATAATGCATGCAAGCTCAGTTGCCTTTGATCTAAACTAAGCTTTTTGCCTATATTATGTGAAATGAAATAAGTGAACTCAACTAAACTAGCAAGTATTTTTGGAGAACACATGGATCAGTGTCACTGTAGGTTCCAAGTTGGGTGTGACAGTGACAGTGACATGGACTCTTTCTATTAGCTCTCCTGACTTTTATACACTTGTAGTGCTGCAGTGTGACACACAAGTTCAGTACTCTCAGTACAGTCGTGAACTCTTGCACAGAAAGCATTATAACAGTATTATTAAATGTGTATGTATAATAGAACAGGTATAATGTTTCCCGGTTTCTAGTATAACATTCCAATATTATCTGAGTTACATGTAAGGCTGCAATCCTATTTATCCAGTCGAACAGCAAATGCAGTAATGGCACAAATGATCTTATTGAAATGTTTACAAATATTTATTACACCAAATATAAAAAACAAATACTTAAATTATTGACAAACTACATCAATTCTTGACTATGCGTACATCACCTGTAATAAATTGCAGCTTTTTTCATTAAGTAATTGCACAGGTTCATATTTAGATTTTTGTGCAATTAATTGTGAAGCACTTGTGAAGTTACATGTACTTTTTAAAAAAAATTGTAGATTTTTTTGAAG
>JAOVVA010000026.1:22696321-22707406 GCA_028565275.1 Leiocassis micropogon | reverse complement strand
TTAATTACAACTTAAATACACTTAGTACAAAATTAGTTGTTCCAAAATAGCAAACTTCAAGTATACTAGTCATTATTTTGGCTGCAAGTACATTTAAGTATGCTTTGGCATGCTAGGATTTAGTATACTTAGCATACTTTTTTTTTACTAGGGATAAGCTTCTGCTTCCAATCAGCAGCCTGGAGGAGGAGTTCGGGGTTTCTCGTATAAAAGGGGCACTAGTCTAGGCTCTAGAGATTCCAGAGTAACATCAGCAGGCTTTAAAATGCGAACGGGAAGGAAGTGGAGAGCACAAGAGTGGCAACAGGGCGAGCAGGACTGGGAGCAATCCCAAAGCCACAGTACAACAAGGCTCAGGGCAAGGCAGGACGTGACTTGGTCCTAAAGGAAGTCCGAGCAGGTGTCGAGGAGATGAGGACCAGCAGGGCAGTGAGCATGCACGAGGAGGGGGAATGGACGAGGGGTGGAATGGAGCACTGGAGAGGAAGATCACCTGGAATGACATCTGGAAGGCAGGGCCACAGCGTATTAAGTTACTGGTTCAAGCTGTTTACGACGTGCTCCCCAGCCCAACCAACCTGCGTGTCTGGGGCAAGAGTGAAGTTCCAACTTGTCCACTCTGTCCCTGGATATGCTCCAGGGACCCTGACGAGGGTCCCTGGAGCATATTCTGAGTAGCTGCCCATCTGCTCTTGGAGAGGGCCGCTACCGCTTGCGACACAATCAGGTCCTGAAGTGTATAGCAGAGGCCATTTCACATGCAGTGCCCAACAACAAATATGTTGCAGCCAGAGAAGAATTGCCTTCGTAAGGGCTGGTGAGCAGCCGCAAGGACAGCAAAAATCAACCAGCCTACTCTCATCGGCATCAGACTGTGAGCAGACAGGTTGACCTAGGCAGGTAGCTCAAGTTCCCGGAATTTATAACATCAACCTCATTGAGACCCAATATGGTTTTAACATCTGCATCTTCCAAGCAAGTTCTTTTGTTGGAACTGACAGTCCTGTGGGAGGACCGCATGGAACAAAAATTTTATTGAAATTGAACTGAATTGAATGTTACCTTACAAGAGCTCTAATCACAATTCTGCTGCAGTACTGAACAATGGGAAATGGCAAAATAAGGAATAGATGGGTTGATGGAAGAAAACAGTGATGAAAAGGTGAATTTAAAGGTCAGGCGAGATGATTCTCCAACTCATCTGATGATGTTATATCCATGACATTTCCCCAGTGACATAGGGGCAAAATGTAGTAATGAAATTGGTGTGCACCAGAATGGATGAAGAGTAAAACAGGACTCACTTCCTGTATTGAAGAAAAGTTACTTCCTGGCTACTTTAATTAACTATGTTGTAGGATACTCAGACTAGTTGTGCACGTCTCTGGTGTTGCTGCTAATAAAGTGATGGCACTGTTTGTGTCTGATCGTTGAACATTGAGTTTACCAACCCATTTTATTAAAATGGAAGAATATAATTACTACATAATACACACAAAAAAAGTCCATGCTGATCATTGCTGATTATTAAGCACATTGTGGAACAGCAGGAAGCTTTGTCATCTCACAGCTCCAAAATTACAGATCCCAGTTCAATTCTGAGCTCTACTGTTTGTGTGAAGTTCTGCATATTCTCTCCTCTGGGTTCACCAGTCTCCTTCCTCCTCTTCAAATCATACCAATAGCTGTATTGCAGGGAAGTAACCAAATGTGAATTTATTATTTGGATTGAACAGATGTCATGTGTTTGAAATAGATAAAAATAAAGATATGAATAGGAGGTATGCTATTTATTGTGCTTTTTTTAAGATAACTGAATGACACATGCAATGTTAGACAAAATAAGACCAAAAATAATAATAAAAATAATGAGGGGTGTTCAAGTCAAACCAGGACTCTAAGCCACAGTTAATGGTAAAGAAGGTTGTATGTCTGTAAATAACAGCCGAGGTAGCTTCGAGCCTACTACAGTTTCCATGGACATTTAGCAAGTGGAACGATCCTTAAAAAATAGATCGCTCTCTTGCAGAAGAGACACATCTGTCTGTGGGAATAGTACGCACTATCATTCACGAACACCACCTGCATGTTACAGAAACTTGGTGGAGAGTTATTGCCGTATTCCCCAGTACAGTCATGACCTCTCTCTAATTTACACATATCCTGGGAAAACTTTGTATTTTGATGGTACCCAAGCACTAGTGAAACAGGTTTAACAGGGAATTATATAGAGAAATAAAGGTATTTCTTTACATTCATGACTATGTTCTGTTATTCTCCACAATCAAAAGACCCAGTCTAAGTTGAACATTCCTCCTCCTCATAATAATAATAATAATAATAAATACACATTTAATTACACATTAATTACAAGCTTAAGTGATGTAGCTGATTTTGAGGAAGTGTCAGACATTCACACACTATGCTGTTTTTTATTTTCCAATGTTTCCCAATGCTTCTTAGGGCAAAGTGGTGAAAGAAAGAAAGAATGAATTAATTAATAAATGAAAGAAAGGAAGAAAGAAAGAAACCATAATTCTGGCGAGAATATTAATTTAATGAAAATTAAATTAACTATTGATTGGTTGATAACCTACAGTAAAGCACATATAAATCAGATTCATATTATGCTAAAAAAATAACAATAATAATAATATTTGATGTATCCTACAATATTGTGAACAACTTTGATATAGACAAAGTTTTTCGCTTTAGTTTTGGTATTTAGCCTGAGTAGGTAAGCAAGCTATTTGATCCGTAATTCACCAAACAATTCCTAAATTAAATTCAGAAACATTCCATGAGCCAAATTTCCTTGTTCATCACAGTCAGCCACTGCAGTGAAAAAAATATGAAAGGGGACAGTTTGAGTAACAACATAGAGCAGAAAATATCGAAAAAGTAAAAGTTTAGTTGAAAGCCTGATTGAGATAATTGAATAAAACTAACTAAAGTAAAACAATTTCAGGGACCTGTTTAACATATCAGTGAAAAATGAAGTTATTTCCATAACAAATGTGGAAAATGCTTGCACAGAAGGAAATGTTTGACATTTGATTACACCCCTAAGGGAAACAATTGAAACTACTAAAATAACAGAATTCTGTCAGTGTAGGTAGACTTCCACGTAGAAATTTGAAAAGCATGAATGTAACAAGATGTGATTTAATCTTAATGTATGTTTTATTTATTATATTTGAAATATTCTGTGAGAACCTTTAAAAATAAGGCAATACTACTTTGCTCAAGAACGAAAACAAAATCTAGGCCAGTTATACACTTGGGGGAGGAAAATTGGAGAATTGCTAAAAATAGCGTTCTGCCAGCTCCATATATTCTGTAGAAAGGAGAAAGGCTGACTGTAGGAGAAAGGGAAACTTATACAACATGGAGCCAGGTGTCCACATACACTACAAACCTGGGCAAGAGGGGCAAACTTTGGTTCTGAAAAATTGGTCCATCATGGAAGTGCCAAAACAAGCAGTCGCTCAAGTGGCCACTAGGAGCTGGCTCCAAAACTGAGTCAATTCCCATAGACCTTCTGCTGAAATGTCCATCTTTAAAACAGAAGAACATGTTTGCAGCGTGGTACTGTTTTGGTCTCCATAGCTAGAGCTCTTATTTACGACAGCTGTATGGGGTGAATTTTATGTAACTCATCAGTTAGAATTATATTAATAATTAGGCACCTGCATAATTAGGCGCATGGATGGTGTTACGAACAGCTGTATTGCAGGTGTCGAACGGCTGGAATACTGAAATGTAGGAGTTTACATGCTAAAACACATAGAGTATGGATCACGGAGTTAAATTTAATTTAATGTAACATATAAATCAATGTCAACCATTTAATTTTAGCTAAGCTAAAGTTAAGCTAGCTAGCTCGTGGTAACTGAGGTAATTATTTTAATTTTTTTAATTATTTAAATTATTAGATTTCTCATTTACAACAACAGTATGGGGTGAATTGTTTATGCAACTCCTTAAAATAATTTTAAAGCATAAAATTATGCATAATTAGGGGAATGGATGCTTTGAGAGACACCTGTATTTCAGGTGTCAAACCATTAGCTAGTTCCTACGCATCACTAACGCATAACTAACCAGCTACCTGGAATTGTTGTAATTTAACATACCACAAGAAATGTAGGAGTTGACTTAGAATGATGTGTAGGTTATGGATGAGGGAGTTCAAAGTTAAAGTTAAAACAGCAAGGCTCCGTTCATTCCACCCATTTGGATTTTTACCGGGGTGTCACAGCATATGCCAGTGATGGGTGTGCACCTCAATCTGTTGTCTTGAGAGGAGCCATGTGAGAGAGTATGCAGGAGCCACTGCCCATGCAGGCTCACTCTGTTACATGTTACTCTTCCAGTCGCCATCGCTTACCAGCCTTGTGCCCGCATACCAGCTGGGCATCATCATTATTTTCCTTCCTCTTTTTTTTCATCCTCCCTCCTTAAACCCTTTCCTTTTTCTTTTCCCAAATTAACTTACCCTTTTCTTATAAGACATCGCCTCGTGTCTGTGTCCGTGGTGCCACCAGCGCATCAAACCCATTACATGGGGCTTTAGTCGGAATCAGCTCCTGCCAAGATGGTGACGATCAGAGTTCCCATCTTCTGAGGGACAATAGCAACTGTGGTTATTGTTTATTTGCAGCACAAATGTTCTAATAGTTACAATATGTTCTAAAAAACTGCATGTGCACTAAAGCATTCATAAAAGACTGCTTTCTAAAGAAGGGATGACTTTAAGGCTGGGTTTGCATCAGTACTCGGGCTCAAGAGTGGATCTGTTCCAACTGCCAGTGACTAAATTTCATCCTGGAGCTGTGAGTGTTGCTATTTTAAAAGTTAGTGTTAATTTAGTATGCTACATTTGGGCAGCACGGTGGCTTAGTGGTTAGCACTGTCGCTTTGCACTTCCAGAGTCCAGGTTGGATTCCCGCCTCTGTGTGTATGTTTGTGTGTTCTTCCCATGCTTTGTGGGCTTCCTCCAGGTACTCTGGTGTCCTCCCACAGTCCAAAGACATACAGATTAGGGTAATTTGCGTTCCCCAAATTACCGGTGTGAATGAGGGTGTGTGTGTGTGCCCCCACGACCCAGGATAAAGCAGTATAGATGGTAAGTGACATTTTATATTTTTAGATGCTGGGCACACTGTGAGACTAAAATTGTGGGAGCTTGTACTGCATGCTGAAGCACAAAAGGTGGATACAGTGGGTTACTGTTATATTGCTAAAGATCAGTCATAATAGATCAGTTGCTCCTGATTATCCCCCCCTTTCATTATTTTGTCACAAACATCACTATTCACATTTTTACAGATAAGATAAAGCCACACAAGAGTTTCAGCCGGCAGCCCTACTTGACTTCAGACCCTACCCAGTTTAAAAAACACTGCATTTATGTACAGCTACAGTAAGTGATTTCTAGCATGGCTTTTACTGCACTACCTGAGAAATTTTACAACTTCTCCAAGCATTTTTAAAAATTCATTCTTTGTTTTTCTTGTAAATACAATGCAGGAGTAAAAAAAAAAAAAAAAAAAAAAAAAAATCAGTAGCAATGCCTAAAAGAATAAAGATATATGAGTATCCCTGGCAAATTGGTGATAGCCCAATTTGTCTAAAATGTATCATAAATTTTTAAAATGCTTTAAAGAAATCATCATCCTTCAAAGGATGATGATGAGCAAATTATGCCACTCAATACCCCTTGACAATACCAAACACTAAAATTATATATATATATATATATATATATAGTATATATAAAAATACACACACATATATACACACTATATCAACTATTCTGGAAAAGCTTTCCACAAGGTTTAGAAGTGTTTATGAGATTTTTTGATTATTAATACAGAAGCGCATTTGTGAAGTCCGACACTGATGTTGAATGAGAAGGCCTGGCTCTATCTGGTTAAGGTCAAGTCTCTATCAGGTTAAGGTCAGGACTCTGTGCAGGCCAGTCAAGTTCTCCCCAAAAAACCAAAAAATATAATTTATTTAATTTAAAAAATAAAGGAACAGGTATAAGAGCAAAAACAGCCTGCTTTAATCACCAAAGGTGTTCCAGTTTTGCAGGATAATGCACAACCTCATACTGCCCACCACACCACTTGCATGTTACAGGAACTCAGCTGGAAGTTTATTCTCACATCTTCCATGATCCCTGACCTTGCTCCAAGCTATTTCCACATGTTTGGGCCATTGGAGGAACTCCTGGGAGGCCAGTGGTTTAGATGGTTTAGAAGCAGGTAAATGAAAGCTAGTGAATTGCTAGGAAGAGTGCAGTAGTGTAGCAGGGGATGATATAGAGAAATAAAGGTAATTTTTACTCTCATAACTGTGTTTTGTTATTCTGCACAATCAAAAGTCCTGGTTTGACTTAAACACCCCTCATAAAAGCATGTTTGTATTATCATAAGCTAGCTGCAGCAAATAATAGAAATTGATAATGGAGGTGATTTCTTCAGTAAAGCTAACTCTGTAGTTTACATTTGTTAAAATAAAAAAATAAAACAAAATAAAATAATAATAATAATAATAATAACAATAATAATAATAATTGTAGAAAATGTTGAAATTGTGAAAATTTTAGAAAGTGGTGTCATTTTAAAATTATGAATATATACAGGTATAAATAAATGGTAAAAATGATCTTTTTTTTTTTTACAAGTAAATTTATTTAACTCAAGTGTATTGTTACTATAATAATTCAGTTTTTTACACTTTGTACTCATTCCACCACTGCCTCTCAGACCACACTATTCACCCCTTGATGCATGCTGATTACATCAGAAAGCAAGCTTTATTCACATAAAATAGCACACAATTCACAGTACAACAGCTTATTTAATTCTCCATTAGGCTTTATAACCTTCTAATATATAACTGCTGTCTAGGTTCATTATTCCTTACCAGGCTCTGTCTTGGAGAATGGAGAATGATGCCTTAGAAATGGATTGGCTGAGGTTATTAGCTGAAGAGAGGTTTGCTTGCCAATACCACTCCAGTCACTAAACTGGCCTGTTCCAAACCCCTGTGATCTCCTTTCAAGCCACTTACAGTAATCTTATTATGCTATCTCAGTGAATTCAATTGACTGCTTGTCATGCTAACAATATTAAAAGCCCTGATATTGACAAAAAAAAACCCAGCATGCTGACAAATCCATCAGCATCTCACTAAATCTTACTAAACCAACCTGTTCAGCAAAACCAACAAGTGGAAAGCTGAACTTTTCAGCTCACCAAAGAGAAAAAAACATAAGGCATCCCATAATATACCTGTCCAGAGTTGAGTTACATACGTAAGTGTGCATATTTATGCAGCATTATGTAGAGTCCTATTAGACTATATTTCAGTGCTTGGTATATTTCTATTTATGTTATCACACTATTATTATTATTATTATTATTATTATTATTATTATTATTATATACTATAGTATATACTATAGCCTATACTATAGATGCCATAACATGTTCATTTACTATATTCAGGTACTCAGCTGACTACATTTTATTGTCTCTTAAAGTTGCTGAGCCAATACTTGACCAATTGAAACAACTGCAAATTATAACACTGCCTCCAGAGGCTTGTACAGTGGGCACTATGCATATGGGTGCATCATGTAGTGCACTTTCCTTCTTACTCTGAGACACCCATTGCACAAGTATAGGGTCAAATCACCCTTTTTTTCTCTAATGTACAGTATAATTTTTTCGCTCCCTTTCAAATTAAAGCCTTTTTCTCATGAGCATCGCTAACAAGCAGATTTCTTATGGCTGGACAGCCATAGTGTCCCAATCCCTTGGGATCTCATCACATTTTAAACGGGAATGCTTTACTTTTATTAATAAACATAGCTGAGTTTTCTTCTTCTTCTTCTTTTTTTTTTAGATTGATCACACATATATTTTGCCATTATTCATACTTCTTTCTCTGATCACATTTCTTTCATAAACTTGATGTTTCAGCACTATAGTTTTAGGTTTTAATAATGCAATAGAAGCTTCTTAACACCATTCCAGTAATTTCAAATCTCTATAGTCTCAGCTCATCTCAAACTGAAACTTTTTTTTTTGCCTAGCAGTGTACATGAAAGTGATTTACATATTCTTAAAGATGTGCTTAGGGGCCTCCGAGTGGCGCAGTGGTAAAGTGCTCGCCCTATCATCTGGAGATTACTATTTCGGTTCCGGGTGATGCTGTAACCTCTCGCAGCCGGAGGTCTAGAGAGAGCTGATTGGCCGAGCTCTCTCAGAGGGGAGGGATGAGAGGTACTTAGTGCTCCCACATTAATCACGGCTCTACAGCCAAGGGGCATCTGTGAGCTCACGCAAACGGAAGGAGCGGATAGCGCTGTCCTCCGAGTGTGTTACGCCACCCACAATGGTACGTGAGCGAGCAGTTCGAAAAGATGCGGTCGGCTGGCGTCACGTGGTTCGGAGGTTAGTCTTCGGCCCTCACGACTAAGTGGTAGTAGTAGCCTTAATGTGGGAGCCCGATAGCAAGGAATTGGACACTACTAAATTAGGGAGAAAATCGGGGAACCACCCCCCCCCCCCCCCTGGTGAAAGGATGCCACAGAAAAGCCCACACAAATTGTTTAAAAAGTAAATCCTGGCCATGATAGAAAGGCACCAGAACACTCAGTGTTCAGAGCACCCAGTATGACTAAATTAGGGAGAAAATTAGGAAAAAAATCCCATAAAAAAAGAGATGAGCTTAGAAAATTAATCTACACAGATGTTTAGCTAAACTCGAATTTTCATATCTGTCACTGCATACTGTACAGCTTGGCCAAAACTCAGTGTTTTTAGATCTTTTAGAAGATTTAACTATTTGAAGTGTTGACCCTTCTTTTCAAGACCTCTGCAATTTGCCCTGGAATGTTGTCAATCAACTGCTGGGACACATCCTGACTGAACCCATTCTTGCATAATCAATGCTTGGAGTTTGTCAGAAATTATTTTTATTTTTATTTTTTGTTCTTGTTTACCTGCCTCTGGATTAAGGTCTCTCACAAAATTTCAATGTTTTGTTCCCCAAACCCCCTAGTTATCACTTTTGCCTTCTGTCATACTGAAAAAGGCATCATTCATCATCAAACTTGGATGGTTGGAGGGTGTTCTTACTGTAGGCAAAATTGTGAGTGAGCCTAGAAGAGAAAATCATGAGCGCTACTATAAGTCCTGTGCCACGCCAACAGTAGAGGATCCTGAGCCCATTCATGTGTGGGGTAGCTGCTCAGCCAAGGAAGTGGATCCACTCACAATTTTGCCTAAGAAGACAGCCATGAATAAACAATGGTACAAAAACATCATCCGAGGTCAACTTCTTCCAACCATCCAAGAACAGTTTGATGATGAACAATACACACTGTACTCACTGATTTTTATAATTTTGACTTAAATCCCTGATTTTGAATTGAACCCTTTATTATTCCACTAATGGGCAAAGATGGTAATAGTTTATTCCAATATTTTAATAACTTGAGAAAACCAAATTTTCCTCATTAATATACTTTTTTCTTTCTTTTTTCTTTCACTGAGTACATTTTGTCTGGATACTGATTTTAGCACATTATTTGTACTTTCATATACTCTGTATTTTTTCCACCCCTGCTCATATTCATGTCTACTGACAATACTTAGGGACCCTTTTTTTCTCTTCTGAGATGAAGTGATTATTGTGCTAATAGTAGGTTTTAATTTTATTCCTACATCTCAGTGATTCATAGTGTGATGCAAATTACTCTTATTACTTGCCTACTGTATATGGTTGCATTTCTTTCATATTAAGGACACAATTTTCTAAAAAAAGACTTTTCCTGTCTCTAAGGGAAACTTTAAGCATATTTCTCAGCAGACAGAAGATGTATAATGAACTTTCACATGGTTAAAAACATTAACATCACGAATATAAATAAGTTATTGATTGGCTAAGATGACTCATACAATCATGGTACAATCCCCTAACAAGACAATCTTTCTATGCAAATGTTTAAGTGTGTGTAGTGTGCAATGGAATGTGCTTTTGTTGCTTGCAGACCAAACGTTTCATTTTTGTCATAAGACTGACAGAGGAGCAGAAAGCAGTGCCACACCAGCAGACGACTGGCTCGCCATTTGAGTCATAAATAACACTAGAGAGGAGTGACTGGGTGCAGTGAGGACTGCAGGCATGATAAATGAGGCTGTAAAGTTTGGCGGCCTCAGTGTGCAGACGATGTGAGGCAGTATTCTGACAGGATGGATTTGGCTTCGGATCTGATTTATTCTCACACAGAGGATGCAGAGATGAGATCCGGCGGCAGAGAAAGAAGCTCCTTAGTGACTTTACCAGACACCGGCAGCTAAAATACTCACAACGTCTCCTCTAGCAAATATGGTGACAATTAAATAAAGGGCTTATTTATGATTATGAAAAACATAAACAAGCATACACACAAATAAAATACATTATTTTGTTCAGTGGAAAGAGGGAAGAAAGAATATAAAGTATAGTGGGTATTCTTATTATAACAAGGCATATTGCTAATCATTATTTTAATGCTCATATAGAGCAAGCTCAGAAACTGTGCAACTGCATGTTTTACTGTAACCTCCTGCATGCATAGATCAGCATTAACTCTGAGAAATGGCTGTGATGAGTGAGTTCATTTACAAAATGCATTTAGTTGTGTTTGTTGATTTATGTAGATTATCTTCAGCTAGCCAGAAGTGCTGTTTGCTGTAGCAATCTTAACGTTATTTGGCAACCATCTCAATTTCTTTTAGTCACAACAAAATTTGAGTTTATGACTCATTGGCTGTAGGATGTTTTATCAATAAATATGCATGTATATTAAAAAAAGTAATTAAATAAAAGTAAAGCACCTTCCTGACAAACTATGTTCATGTTTGTATGAATAACTTAGAACCTTAATAGGATCTTTCTACAGCACCTATGTAAATCGAATTTTTATGTGTCGCAGCCCAATGTAACTACACTGTAAACCCTAATGCTCAAAGTAATTAAACATATTGAGTACTGTTAACTTAAATAATTACAATTAGTTCA
>JAOVVA010000026.1:22684865-22696221 GCA_028565275.1 Leiocassis micropogon | reverse complement strand
CCTCCTGGGATAGGCTCCAGGTCCCTGCGACCCTGAATACAGGATAAAGCGGTATAGAAGATGAGTGAGTGAGAGTGAGTGCAATAAAAAGTTCACTTAAATTTGCATTTCTAAAAATGTCATTCAAAGTTCATACTTTTTCAGCATTATGAAAAAAATCACAACACATACATTAAAACTCTAATGTCTCACCCATAATAATGCTTTCTGTTAGGCTACTGTAAATAGATATATATATATATTTACACACACATTTTTCATCTTAAGCACTCAAGCCAGGAATTGATGCATTTCGCTCTTAGATTAATATAAAATTGAAAGTAACCAGGGCTTTTATTGCTATGTGAATGTGGTCAGGTAACAAGCTTGATTGATTCCTGTGGGACTACAATGATTCTCTTTTATTATTTAATGATGTATTAGTTTTTCTGGCTTCATGAAACACTTTTTGGCTTTTTTGACCAGTTTCAGAAGAATGTCTTTTGTTTGTAAAGCCACACTATGACCTATGAATCACTCACTTACTTACCTTCTAAAATGCTAAAATGCTTTATCAGGGTTGCGGGCACCTGGAGTCTATCCCAGGAGGCTTAGGGCACGAGGCAGGGTACACCCTAGACAGGGTGCCAATCCATCGCAGGGCTCACATACACACACTCACTCACAATGAATTTGGGCACGCCAATTAGCCTGACCTGCGTACAGTATGTTTGGACTGTGGGAGGAAAACAGACTACCTGGAGGTAACCCACCAAGCACGGGGAGAACATGTAAACTCCATGCACACAGAGGCGGGAATCGAACCCGGACCCTAGAGGTGTAAGGCGACAGTGCTAACCACTACACCATGGTGCCACCTACCTATGAATCAGTCAAGCATAAAACTATCTAACTTAAGGCTTGAACTAGTGAGAAACAGGTGCAGATGATCAGGCCAGTGATTAGTATACTGGTGATGCTGAATGCTGAGTGGTTGGAACAGACGAGAGGGGAAATGAGGTTGCTGCTGAAGTTGTTCCATAAACAACGGATTTTAAAATTTATTTAATCTAATACAAAGAAATGAGGGTACAGTATGTCAAGGTGATATATAGTTAAAGTGGTCTTGGACAGACTATAATGCTGCTTTCTGTAGATATATCTGAAACATGTTCCAAGATTGTTGAAGGAGATTAATATTTTATTCAGACATACTGTATAATATCATTGAGAAAACAAAGGCACCATAATCGTGGAATCACCCTCTTTATTTCTAGCCATATTAGATTAACTGAAATAATTTAAAACAGACCACTCCTTATACATACATAGCTCGTAACCATCTGATCAGCATTAATACATAATTATTTTGTCATGCTTTTCTTCCTGTTTGTTTTATTGCCATGAGATAAATGCCCTTATGACATTTTTATCTTCTTTCCAAAATGTTAACATGGAGCTGCCTGAGAGTGGAATGCAGTAGCATTGGCCATTCAGAGATTTGGCCTGGCTTCTGAACTTCATTTTCTGGTGCATGAGCATTCCACGAGCAACATGTTCACCAGTAGATAAGCCTCCATTCAATCTATCCAGACTTCTGTATGTTTGTGCGCATGTGTGTTTTCTGTTTGTAGACACCAGTTGTCTTTAGGATGGTAGAATAATTTCGAAAATACTGTGCTGAGGGCATTTTGCTGGCACTTGCAATGATTTGTGTAGAGCAGGGGTTTGCCCATGAGGCACAAATCACTTTCTAGAACATGAAAGTCTCTAGATTCACTCCCCCCCCTCAAATCCCCTGGTAAATTCAGTCCATCAGTGCGAAGCGTGCATGAGCTGGAAACATAGGCAGCATGTGTAAGTAGAGACTGCCACTTTATCCTGTCTCTTTATGTTATATCATTTTAAAGGATCTCAACCGTCTTCTCTCAAGTTGCCTCTCAGCAGATGGCGAAACTTCTCATGTGATAATGACTACAGATGTTCAGAGGCAGCATGAGCTTTACCAGTTAAAAATCTACACGCTAGAGTATAGATTTTTGTAGTGATCGTTAGCGAGACATTTTAATCTTATTTTGAAGATTTTATTTTTATTAAATAAATCATTGAATGATGGGAGATCAGGGTCTAAAGCTCCGGAGCTCAGACAGACAAACTGCATTTACCATCTTGATTGTGCACTCCTGGAAAGTTCACAAAGATCTAAAAAGAAACCGTTGATGAATTCCTCCTCCGGTATGTGTGTCATGTTTCAGTGTTCCAAGTGCTTGCAGCTGTTTGTTATTTGTGATTTTTTATTTTTTTTTATTGCTTATGGCCCTGCATATTCTCTATCAGGTATATGGAGAATTTAGCGCTTTGAATTCTTCCTTGTTTCAGTGGAGCGTGTGTAATGCTGCAACGCTGCCATCTTGTGAATGTAAATTGAAACAGCATATGTGAATCTACATTTTTGTTTTTATAATGACAAATCTTTCTTATATGTTGGAGTAAGAAATATATATAATACGTAGCTGTGATGTAACATTTTAATAAATCATTCATATGGCATCAGCTAAGTCACTGATCATTTGCCAACTGTATTGTGTTTTTTTTTTTTTGTTTTTTTTTTAAGCAAGCAGATTTTGAGGCTTTAAGTATTTTAGCCAGAGTGCGAAAAGGCCTCAAGGTCAGCAAATGACAAATATCTGAAAGTTCATTATCATGCTTCACAAGGAGTGATGGTCAGAGAGATGGAGTGTAAAAACTGACCTGTCATCACTTTCGATCATCACTGTGGATCTTGTCTTAAGGATTATGCTTCCTGGCCTTTAGCTTTATTTCACAGACTAGAAAAGAAAAATGTTATATGGTAAATTGGATTATTCGGTTCTCAGAGAAAGACAAAAAAAAGATTTAGACATTATCTGATTAATATTTGGAAATTTGGCTCTCTGTGTGTGAGAAATTCAGGATGAGATTCATGTAAATTAGCCCATCTTTTATTAACAACCATATCATGGTTAAGGTCACAGAGAACACACTTTTCTGTTTCATCCTGATATTTAAAGTTACATTAACTGAAGCTCTTAACCTAAATCTGCATGATTATGTGCATCCCAGATAGCACTACTCTGTTGGCCCAAAGTCTGCAAAATTTTGGTAATCTTTTATCAGTGCTCCGATGTCAAGCCAACGTTGGGCCAACGGCAGTTTCTACTGTATGTTCGGCCAACATTGGCCCATTGGTGGGGCTTAAGATAAGTTGGTATTAGATAGGTTAAGCATGTGTTAAACACAAACACTTTGTATGCCGTCAAAAGACTTTTAACAATATTACTGAAAGTATGTGTTCTATTATTATTATGAATTATATCTAAACAGATTTTCTATGATGTCAGCTAAACAATGGTGATAATGTGTTGTTATTTATTTCTGTTTTCTCTGTTGTTATTTATGACTAAATGACAGATGCAGGTGTAAAAGGATAAAAATTGATGTACATAAAATGAATTTGCAGTTAAGACAGCTAAAAACAATAGTTATAAAGTTTATTGTGGTACAGTTCATAAGGTGTAACAGTTAAAATAAGACACCCCAATTTTCGAAACTGTGAACACTGTCAAACAGTTGTTGTTTTTTTATTTTTAGACAAATAAATTAGGGGTTAGTAACTTTTGAACATGATTGTAGAATTAAGCTATTTAAAAATATACCAGGGACCCTGAAAGTTTTTACTCTCAAGTGTGTTCTGTTATTGTGCGCAATCAAAAGTACAGGTTTGACTTTTTCTATACAATATCATTTGATTCTTGAAGTATATTTACTTATATGAGTCTTCTTTTCAGACTTGCCATTCCCACACACCATGTGTTCTAATCTTCAATCTTCAAATGAACTTCGTCTACGTCTCCTGTCATTACTGGCTCAAAGGAGCAGAATGGGGTAATAGAATAGAATAGCTTCCCAATCATCACTTGGCTTACATTACCGTGTGACCTTGCTATCAGCATATAATGTACATTTTTTGCAGACTCTTAACTGTACGATCGTTACTGCCGTTATTCTCTAGATTGTGCTGCTGTAAGAAAAGGGCCATTTTGTAGCAAAACCACTCATCTATGTGAGGACCTTTTTCAGCCTGATCATGTTTCAAGGCTTCCTTTATCAGGTGGGAATGACTTTCTCGACAATCTTTTCTGACAATCTTGGCTTTCACAGCTTAAGACTCTAAAACATTAGCTGTTTGACTATCCTTGAGCCCTTTTCATTCTTACTATATAGGAGCAAGCTCAGTTTGAAAAAGAGCAATTGTGCCAGACTTTTGGCACGATTCCACTCGATGCCTAAGTCTTAATTGGGTTTTTGGAACAAGAGAGCAAGGACAGACACAAAACAAGAGTCTACAAGAAAACTGATCCCATCACATTAGTCTTACACTACTATTACACATTTGCTGTGAATTTGTCTATAATGTCCTTTTCTTGTTTATCAGCCTTGCTTTGTTCTGCGAGTGGAACATCTGATCCTTGAAAGTTGGGAAGCATCTGTTTTTGGTACCTGTTTGCACAAACATTCATGAACAGCGCTTGTTCTAATCTTCAAAAGAACTACATCTCCATTACAAGAGCTTGGCTGGGAGTCATTGCTACGTCCCCTGTACAGTCCTGGCCTCGCTCCAAGCCATTTCCATGTTTGGGTTATTAAAAGAGTTCCTGGGAGGCCAGTGTTTCAGACATGAAGCAGGCAGTCTGATCATGGCTCTGGAGTACTGAGAAAACATTTTTACCTTGATAGTATCCAAGCACTAGTGAAATGCTGGGATAAGTGCATTTGTGTAACAGGGGATTATATTGAGGAATAAAGGAAGTTTTTACTCACATAAATGTGTTCTGCTAGTGAAAGCAACAACTGTCTCTTCACCTAAAAGAAAGGTTTTGACCTTTATATACATGTGTAATATTATTTCTGTATGATTTTATAGTATGAGTTTTTACTTTTGTTCTCTATTTAAAAAAAAAAAAAGCTTTCAGTAGAAGGCATGTAAAATAAAGCCTGTCTTATTTGGAAATAGTTTTTACTCTCATAATGATGTTCTGTTATTCTGT
Source organism: Leiocassis micropogon (assembly GCA_028565275.1). Taxonomy (NCBI): domain Eukaryota; kingdom Metazoa; phylum Chordata; class Actinopteri; order Siluriformes; family Bagridae; genus Leiocassis; species Leiocassis micropogon. Next base: position 22,691,155 of record JAOVVA010000026.1, on the reverse strand, counting down.
ACAATCAAAAGTCCCGGTTTGATTAGAACGCCTGTTATATTAGACAATATTTTTATCCATGAATTGTTATGTTCAATTTTGTGAAACATCAGTGAAACCAGTTGCTTCCATTTTCTTATAGCAGTTCGGAACAGTTATCTCCCCAACCAGACTTAAACTAATAAGGAAAAAAGAGCTTATCATGGTGAGTACTCAGTCCTGGGGACTTTCCTGTGGTGGAGAACCTATTGTTATTCATACAAGGCCTGATGTGTAATGCTCATATTGTAAACTTTAAATAAACATCTCATGAATTAAACAAAGTTTAACATATTAATAATGATAAAAAAACAATTATGGAAAAATAGACTTCATGTAGCGAGATCACTATGCATGTAGTTAATGAGAATTTAAAAAAAAGACAATCTTATGAAGAGTGCATTATAACAAACCTGTGTATTGGTAAATATTATTCTTCATTGTTATATTTTTCTATATATTTTTTTTGTATTGTACTATTGAGCTATATACACTGTATAAGGTGGACACTAACAAAGTGAATACTCACTGTATTTTTTTTTTTCAGGAACAGAACTACACCTCCACGTTCTTTTTATGTATGTATTTATTTATTTATTTATTTATTTTTGGTATTTTGATCCATTCACATGCCATCAGAGACATCGGGCATCGGATACCCCCCACCCTGGAGATACTGTATATCTGTCATTTCTTTGACAGTTACTTAAGGGGTCGGGCTCGATGCAAGGTGACAGTGGCATTCATATCCATGCAGTTCTGTAATCATCCAATCGTGTGGCAGAAGCACATTGTATAAAATCATGCAGCTTCAGTTCACCTTTAAACATGACTATGGTAAAAAGCTGTGATCTATGGCAATGCTATTGGTGATAGATATCCTGGGGCTTTTACTCACAACCCTCCCTGGATTTATCACAGAACATTATCTTCAGGGCCTGGAGACCTACAGTATATCTGCATGATTTGTTTTGCAAGGCCCTACTACCACATTATGGCTTTTTACTGTATGCCATACCGTGTATGGTTATGTATGTGACAAATACAATTTTATTCCATCTTAACATAATTTGTCTTGCAGCCAAACTACTGTCAGAGGCATGCAGGTATAATACAAAATAGGCAATAATCTTCTGAGCAGCCAGCAACAAACATGTTAAAGTAAAAAAAAAAATTTTTAAAAAAAACAAGAAAAAAGGAAAGCTTTTAGATTTCCTCCGATGCTTTGTTTACAACCAATCGATTGGTGAATTATTGCAAGTAGAGTACAGCAAAGGATCAGAAAAGAAAAATGACATGAGTGCCAGTAGCCAACAACAGCAGGTGAAGACGTGGAGTGAGAGAAATAACAGATAGTGACAAGTCAGAAATGAAAACCGCAGCCTGTCAAATTACTAGAGAAAATGAGATAGTCAAAGAGAGAGAGCAGGTTCAAGAAGACCCTTTAATCCAAAAACCTGGGGGAAGAATGAGCTTGTCATTACACCAGTAAGACTAAGATCCTAAAGGGAGCAAAAAGAAATGGAGCAGTTCAGTAAATGAATGGGAAAGTTCAGCAAAAGTAAGCTGAAGAGATTAAAGTGATTCCTGAGTCTCTTGATGGAAGATTAAGCAGCACTCACATACTCGTTCATTCCCTCTGGAGTACATCTCTTCAAGGCATTTTCAGTCAACATGGCAGTGACTTTTTAGCTCGTCCTCTGCATCCCTGATCTCACACAATCAAAATCTGCTTTTTGCTCCAGGCACACTGGGACTGTCTCACACTGTTGTATACCTTGTCATAGTGAGGGGCGATGTTTGAGCTTAAAATAGATTTTGGATCCCAGAACAACAGCTAGAAATTTTCTGTCATTTTACTCATTTCATATACACTGACTGAACACTTTATTAGGAACACTATTATAATACTGGACCTCTCTTTTTTCACAACCACAATACCTCATGGCATGAATTCCACAAGATATAAGACTTTGGTCCCATGTTGACAAGATTGCATCACACATTCGTTGCAGATTTTTCACATGCACTTCCATGCTGTGCATCTCCCGTTCAACCACATCCCGAAGGTGTTCTAATGGATTTAGGCTCCGTTGTCCAGGAAGGCCACTGAAGAACAATGAACTCATTGTCATGGTCATGAAACCATACTGTAGTAAGATGATTTTTCGCATTTGACATGGTGCGTTATTGCACTGGAATTAACACATTCCCCACACCATTACACAACCTCCACCAGCCTGGATTGTTTACACAAGGCAGGTTGTGTCCATGGATTCATGCTGTTGGTGTTAAATTCATCATTCATTGGATGTTTTTTTCTTTATTGCATAACTATGGGCTATCTCTAGAAACTTAATACTCAGCAACTCTTAGTAGAGTAAGTTACTACTGCTTATGTAAGCAAGACCACATTAAACTTTCCACTGTATTTTTCACAAGGAAAGTGGAAGAATAGCACATCATGATGTTTTTTACGATATTTTGATATACACTGCCTGGCCAAAACGGTGGAATAGTAGCTAACACTATCACCTTGCACTGTGGAGTTTGCATGTGCCCCCCTGTGCTTTGTGGGCTCCTCCAAGTATGCCGGTTTCCTCCCATGGGCCAAAGACATGCAGCTTAGGCTATTTGGCATTCCCAATTTGCCCGTAGTGTGTAAATGAGTGTGTGAAAGTGTGTATGTGTTTGTGGCCTGTGATGGATTGACACCCTGTCCAGGGTGTACACCACCTCGTGCCCTGGGTCTCCAGGCCCCCTGTGACGCTGAATACAGGATTAAGCGGTACAGAGAGTGAGTGAATGCCTGGCCAAAAAAAGATCACACACTCTAATATTTTGTTGGACCGCCTTTTGCTTTGATTATTGCATACATTCGCGGTAGCATCGTTTAGATAAGCTCCAAGATCTTGTATCAGTGATAGGATAGTGGCACCCCTTCATAAAATCTTCTCCAGCTCATCCCAAATTCTCAATGAGGTTAAGGTCTGGACTTGGTGGTGTAAAATGATGTCTCATGCTTCCTGAACCACTTGTTCACAATTTGAGCCTGATGAATCCTTGCATTGTCATCTTGGAATACACCCATGTCATCATGTTGATTCTGCACATTCAGATAGCCAACTGACCTAATTTTTGGGGGGCACATAAGATTGGTGAACGTAGACCTGACCAACAGAAGCAACCCCTGATCTTAACACTGACCCTTTGGGCTTGTATGGTAGGCATGATGGAGCATCGCTCTGGAACAGGGTAAATCTGGATGCATCAGACAACTTGACTTGCTCCACAGTCAATTCTTTATACTACCTAGCAAATTGAAGACTTTTTTCCTGATTACCATCACTTATACGTGGTTTTCTTAAGGCTACAAAGATACAGTAGTTCAGTCCAAATCCCTTGAGTTCTCTTTGCATTCAGTGTGTGGAAATGCTCTAACTTTCACTATTAAACATAGCCGTTAGTTGTATTTTTTATTTCCTAATCATTTTAAATCTGTACAAACAGACAAGTTAAAACAGCTGTTATTATTACAGTATATTAGATTTAAGGGTTCTTATTTTTATAGCATGAACTAAATTGAGAGTTCAGTGCTCTGGTGGAAACCTGTTGCACTGTACTGATGTTTAATGCTTTCTGGCATCTTGCTTGCAATGTACAGTAGACATATGTACATACATCATATCCTGTTATCAGCATGATTAAGCTTATTTGCCCTCAACTAATTAGACTTAGTTACGTAGCCTGATATCATAGTTTGTATGATGATAGAGAACGTGCACCCATAAATAAATCCTTTCTATAACCGAGTGCTGCATGAAAAGTGCAAATCTATAATCCAAAATTATTATTACAGTAGTCAACATGAAGGTCACTTTGTTTAGGTTACCAACCGATGACTGATGGAGACTTCATACAATGGCAATTTCAGTCCTAAAACCATTAGAGTGATTCTAGTCATAAACCATTATAGTTAAAATTATTGTCATCGTCATTCATGAGGTTCATTTCAGCCCAGCCAATGTCCTGGAAAATGCAATTCTAACCACGCACGACCAAAATGGGGTGGTGCACCATGGAGTGGTGCTCTAGTTATAGCTGTATAGCCATGAAATATTGCCTAGTTAATTTGTCACCCATCCTGTACCTGTATGCTACTCTAATAGGAAGGCATTCTACTAGTCCAGTACAAGAGCTTTAGTGAGATCAGGTACTGATGTCAGGTACAGAAGTCTGTGTTCCAATTTGTCCCTTCTAAAAGTTTTTCAGCATCAGTCTTGATATGGATGGTCTGATAGATTTGACTTCATGGCCTATTGGAAGAGGTTTGGGCTGTTTAGCTCCATTGAAACAGAATCCTAATATTAAAATATAGATAGATATTCAAAACAATAGTGTTCATACAATCTTTTAGCAAGTTGGGGAGGGCTCATAAAAGGGTGCTATGGTCATGCAATTCTTTGGACATATAGTGTATTTATTTAAAAACTGTATACAACATGGTATGGCAACCTACTACAGATACAGTAGGTGCTATTCAACAATTACTGCATTTAACATTATGGAAAAAGATATGTGCATTATTTCACAAAATAAAATGTAATTTGCATAGTCGTTGTGTGTATCTCTAGTTTATATAGCTGACAACACTCTTTATGAATTTCCAGAAATCAGGAAGTGATAAAGTTCCTGTTTGGTTTTATGGAACTATGGTTTTATGGTCTAGTGGTTTGTCAAGTAGCAGGGGATCTTATCTTCATTCCAAGCTCAATAAAGTCTTAATTTGCACCAGGTTCTTGAATGCTTCTACATAAGCGAATGTGCACAATAATATATATTATTCTATTTATTCTGCCTCTTAGTCTCTATGTCATAATTAAAAAAAATTTAAATGTAGTTTAATATTGTATCCCAGTCTGGTCATAGTCAGCCTAGTAAAGTTTTTTTTTCTTTTTTTCTTAGCTATTTTTTAACTACAGGAAACAGATTGGCACATAGAGGAAACTGTTTTACTGCCTAACATTACAAACATATTTATCATTGCGTTCAACAAAGCTTTATCTTGATGAAGCAGCATGTACAGTATATTACTTAAGCACATACAGAACATACCTCAATGAGGAAGCCCCTAAGCCCAATCCTCCTATAATGAGAATTTGTAATGGAGAAACTAAAGAATCATCTTTTCGTCTTCGCTATATTTTTGACAGCAAGTGTTTTCTTACATCAGGGCAGTAGCTTTAACCTGGATCTGACTAATTACGTAGAATTTTCTGGACCAGAAGGAAGTTTCTTTGGATTTTCTGTGGACTTTTTTCAAGCACAGAACGAAAAGTAAGTATATGGTCAAAATGCATACAGCCTTCCTTGTGCTGTTATTGTGAAATGTAACCTTATATGATATGCTTATATGATATATGTAAACCCATTGATATACAGTATTTTACTCTTTAATTATAAAAATGTAATTATACAGTCTTATGCAAAAGTTTAGGCACCCCTTGATAAATAACAGATTTTGGTGATTTTTTGATTGAAAAGATGTTAAAAGTCTCTCTTGGAAATGAAAAAAATGCACAATATTTTCAGCAAACATTGATGCATAGCTACTTCTTATGCCATAAATTGATGAACAAAAATAAAAACATTATTATGCCGCGGTGCAAAAGTTTGGGCACTCTAAGAGTTCCAGACTATAAGATTCTTATTACAAGGTTTCAGACCTTAATCAGCTCGTTAGATCTGATGCATGGCAACAGCTGTCATTAGTAAATGCCATTTTCAAAGCTTTACAAATACTTTGACTCTTCCAACCTTGTGCACACTTGCGGACACTCAACAGCCATGGGTTCCTCTAAGCAGCTGTGTAAGACTCTGAAAATGAAAGTTATTGATGTCCACAATGCAGGAGAAGGCTACAAGAAGATAGCAAAGCATTGTCAGCTTCCAGTTTTCACAGTGAGAAATGTAATTAAGAGATGGCAGTTCAGGGGAACTGTGAAGGTCAAGATGAGATCTGGAAGACCAAGAAAACTTTCAGAGACAACTGCTCGTATGCTGGTCAGAAAGACAAATCAAAACCCCCATTTGACTGCAAAAAACCTGCAGGATTTAGCAGCAATGCTTGCACAGACAAGACCTTCATAGAAGAGTCAGCAGAAGAAAACCCTACCTGCATTCCCATCATAAAACCCAATGTCAGAAGTATGCAACAGAACATCTACAGAAGCCTGATGCGTTTTGGAAACAAGTGCTGTGGACTGATGAAG
>JAOVVA010000026.1:22653682-22667101 GCA_028565275.1 Leiocassis micropogon | reverse complement strand
TATATACATATAGTGCATACATACATACTGTAAATTTATACATATTCACATACTGCTCACCTGTAGGACATGCATTTATTTATTTATTTATTTTTGACAGCATTGCATCACAAATTAAATTTTCTTTCCAGTGGCTGTTACATCCTCATAGTGATATAGCTAAGTACTAAAGACACAGGCTTGAGGTGATAATGTCTGTGTGGCAACTGTTTTGTAAAAACAGGGTACGTATTAACTGCCAGAGGTTCCATGCTATATTCCAAGAAGTCAGAACAGAAATAGCCTTGGATGGCTCATCTAGGTTGTATACTCCTGAAGATAGGCTATCCACTTTCCTGTTGTATACCTTAAGTCATTGTGTGATTGTATTTGGTATAAGACTAAAATTTGGTATATAAGGGACATGTAATAGAAGTCTTGTAAATTAATAATACGCTCATAATGAACTAATGAATACATTTATAACATTACTTCTTAAACCTGATACTTTCACACTTGCATAAAATCTGTTTTTGTGTCTATGCTTTCAACAACTTAAGTCCGAGTTCAAGGACAAGCTGAGCCCCATCCTTATCTCACTGAACTACAGCCTGGCCAACCCCCATGAAGCAATGTTACATGGACTAAATGTTGTAGTCGAACAGGTGGGAAATAATAATAGACTCTAATAGCGGAGAAACCTTCTTGTTTCTTCTTGCTTTAGTTGCAAGCTAAAATATTATTATTACTTCCTTTTACTACATGCAGACACAGATTGTTCTTGACTGCGGTGATGATAACATCTGCATCCCTGAATTGATTCTTTCAGCCATGGCGTAAGTATTAGAGCCTGTTTTTTTTATATTAAAAAATTAATAAACAAAATTTATGTTGATGGATGTAAATTTTTTCCTGTTTTTCTACAGTCGCACAGATCCTCTTCTGATTGGTGATGAGAACCCAGCTCTCCTGATCATCACTGCTGAGAATCGTGGTGAAGGAGCATATGAGACCGAACTGTATGTCCGTCTTCCACCTCAAACACACTACCAGGGTGTATTAAGTGATGAGGAGGTGAGGGATGTTTCTTTCAGCCTAAACTTGCATGCTTAATGTACCCCAAATGATCAGTGGAAAAAAGTAAAGTTTTAGAAAAATGGTATATTTAAGCTTAGGTTCAACATTGAGTGGGTTGAGATCTTTACCTGTATAGGATTGTCTGAGGATATAAAATTTAAGAGGAAGAGACATACCAAATTTGTTCCCACCCAATACCCAAACCCCATCCACTTGTTCCTTTATTTCTGCTGACCAAACAACAACCAAAAAAAAAAACGTTTGTTTGGTCTTTTACTATTCCCTTTTCATTGCATACAGTATGCACCTGCTTTGGTGCATGTGGAGGATGGGTTGGACGCAACCAAGACTCACTCAGGGGCAGAGGGAATGTTAATATTTTTCAGCAAATTACATTGAATTAAGAAAGTTTACTACTTTATCATGTTTTATAACAGTATAATTCATCATTATGATGGTATTTGGGAGGTTGTACTAGCCAATTTTGATTACTGGGTTGGTTACAATTCCACCATCCCCTTTGTAAAATACACCTGTGATTGATTCTCTCTCTCTCTCTTTAAGTGATCATTTTACTGATTCTGTCCTGAATTCCTGTTTCAGCAAGCTGACCTCTTGCAGAAAACCCCTTACATCTGACTCGTACAAATCACTGACATTGGATATTTCTTCTATAAATATCCAGTATCTATTAAATGGCTACAATTACACAATAAGTCAAGCCAAAATGTACCACAATCACCTGTTAATGTCCATTAATGCCAAAAGCTTATGAAAAACAAAAGCAAGCATGATTATATTCTGATATGTTGGTTTATATTTTAGGGCTTTAGTCCTCTTCTTTGTGGTCCGAAAAAAGATAATGGTACTGTCATTGTGGTGTGTGAACTGGGCAACCCAATGAAAGCTAAGCAGAAGGTAAAAACAGAGTTCTGCATTATTCTTAAGACATTCTGTACTTCTGTGCCTTTTTTCCCCCCTCAAATACTTTGAAATCCTTTGCCTCTTTGAACTTTTTTTGTAGATTATGGCAGGTCTGTATTTCAGCATGGGTGGTCTGGAGGAGGTCGAGACCCATGTGTTATTCCATTTACAAATTAAAAGGCAAGCATCCTTTATTTCCGTGTAGCTTCGAAGATCTTTCATATTAATTATCATATTTCACAGAAATCTGTTAGCTTGACGTTAAGTTGCTAATGAATTTTTTTTTAAAGATTATAGCAGCATTGCTCGAATGTTTGTTCTTGTTTGCCTTCATTAATGGTTAGCAAGAACAGTCAGAACCCAGACAGCAATACAGTGAAAGTGAGGATCAATGTTCAGGCTGTGGCTCTGCTGGAGATGCGGGGGTGAGTGAATTTACTTTAAACATGTTGTTCATCGAGCAAGAAGGCTTGATGTTGTTTTTTGTTATATGGTATAGTCACAAGTATTCCTAATATTGCTGTTGTATGTACAAGTATATTAATTAATGTAATTGCTATTATTAATTGTTAAGAATCTGACATAGGAATGCTTTGCTGGTACAGATTAGCAGTCTGTAGTTACGTATGAAGCATTGTCAATTTTTCACCTTGTGAATTGCAGAGCCTCCTCTCCTTCCGAGTGCGTCCTGCCAATTGCCAACTGGGAACCAAAGACTGTTCCAGTAAATTTGGATGATCTCGGCCCCATTGTAGAGCATGTTTATGAGGTGTTACAAAATTTCTTTTTTTTTAGTACTTTAGTCAATCTTATCATGCTAAATCTTGCATGCATGTAAATTTTTAACTCAAAGAACTTTATACAATCATAAAATATAAAATAAGGTACACTATATGGACAAAAGTATGGCCAAACTTGCAATGACATTATATCCAAATACATATAGTTTAATATGGAGTTGTTCCCCTTTTTTGTAGCTATACCAGGTTCTATTCTTCTTGGAAGGCTGTCCACAAGATTTTGGAGTGTTTCTATTGGAATTCATTGCATTTATTTGCCACACAGTTGGAACCATAGCATTGTCCAAGATGTCTTAGTATGGTGAAGCATTAAGATTGTCCTTCACCGGGGATAAAGGACCCGATTGAAATACCTTAATTATATAATTACCAGATCTGGCCAAATACATTTGTCTACAGTACAGTATATACTGTAGTATAGTATATGATTAGCAATTATGTACCATAGTTGTGTGTCAATCCTGAGTATAAGCTATTGTCTGTGTAATGATTTTAACAATATTCTAGGTTTTCTCTGGGTTCAATACTGCCTGGTTATTTAAAAATGTCAGCTTTTACAGTATTTTATAATTTTTCGATGAGTTCTTGCATTGGAGACGGTGGGGTTGAAGCACAAGTGGCTTTCTTGTGGCACACAACAGTTTCGTCTTAGTTTAATCATGTGAGTTCTTATCACATTGTGTGTGTAGAAATGCTCTTACCTTCACTATTAAACATAGCTGTTATTTCTACTGTCCATTTTTTTAATGATGCAACTTCACCAAGTGAAGTTATCATAGTGATCATGATTTTTTTTTCCCCACAAATACTAGCCTACTAATCTAATCAGTAATTTTACCAATAATGTCTTTTTCACGACCATGTGCTACATCTTCCGGCAAGAAATGAGAAGCTACTCATTGCATTATTTGGTTAAAAGCATTTTTGCTAGCTGAAATATTCAGTATTAATTCCTGCAATTAACTATTCAATTAAACACTCTTAACTATTAGCTTGTTTAAATTTAAAACAGCATTTTATTGGTGTACTCTCACCAATAAAAATAGATAGAATAGGAGGTGGACTGAATGGGTGTGAATGAGTGTGTGATATCTGTCTCATTTATGATTTACTACAGTATATGTCTTAGAAAGATTTTACTCATGATCCCTTGTGCTGTCAGTTAAGGAATAAAGGGCCAAGTACAGTCAACGCCAAGCTGGAGATCCAGTTCCCTATACTGCAGAATGGCTCTTATATACTCTATGTGTATACGAATGCTTCAGAGGAACTCCTGACGTGCAGCACAGACCCTTCGCAAATCGATCCATTCGGGGTGAGAGTGCCTCCTGCTGGCTATATTATATGACTCATCATAGATTTCTGTTTTACATTTTTGTCATTTGAGTTCTTATTTGAATATCCTAGCATCTAAAAATACTACAGTTTGAGTGATATTGTAAATCAGAGTTTGTTGATCTTACAATTATATGACTGTCATTCACCATGAAAAAAAATATATATATTAATTGTACCATGCAGGAGTGAAAAGCAGTTTCTAGCATTTCCTATATGCTAGAACATCTGTAACATCTGCACAGAAATGCTGTTGCTTATACCTGTCTGTCCTCTTCCTGGTCTTCTAGCTTGCAACGCCAGAGTTCGATAATATTAGTCTGATTCCTGTTCACCATTTTAACAAGCGGGAAGTGGAGCAGGAGGGGCAGGATGAACAGAAAGAACAGGCGCAGCCTGAGCAGCACCACAGAGGACCTGTGCATGTGGTACGGACTTATAAATATTCATCATCCATATGGGGAACTAAAGGGTGGATTAAGATGTTCCAGATAAGTGCATGAACTGAGCATGAGTTTAAATATTGAACAGTAGATGACAAAATCAGGAAGTCAGTATTATCTAGAAAACCAAGTGCCTTAATCCTGAACTGCTTGCAAGCCTAACAACTTTGAGTTTTAAAAGTGACTGCAGTACAAATCCAGACCATCAGAGGGGGCTAACATCTAAAACATTGTGGATTAAACTTGTGGATGCCTGTATTTGATTTTAAGATCATATTTAGTGGTTATAATCTATTATATAAAAATTATATAAAAAATATTTCTGCTGCTTATGAGTAGACTAAATACAATACAAAAACACTACTGGTTTAATGTCAAAAGACTGGATATAGTGTGGAAGAAGTACACAATAGGAATAAAATGTTTTTAAAAATGAGTAAAAGGAAATTATCAGTCTAATCAGATATAAAGTAAAAAAATATATATTCGTAGAAGGCCCGAATGGGATCATGTTGTAGTTGCAAAGTACTGGTTGCAAACCCAGCCTCATGATTGTCAAAGTCTCCCACGAAGCAAAGCCCTTGTGTGAGCCTACAGTCTGGTAGAAAAGAAACCCCTGGTTTATCAACTCACATGGGTGGAGTAAAGCTTACAATCAGGCAGCGCTCCAGGCACCTGCTTCTGGGAAAAGACTTATGTGAGATGAAGGCTCTTGTTTGGCAGGATCCCATTATGGGCAACTGCAAAAACCTCCTATGGGCAACGTTCCATGATGGGTTTTTGCATGCTTACGATCAAAGTCCCATCTGTGGCGAAAACCTGCTTCTGGGTGAAGACCAATGTGGAGCTTCCTGCTGGTTAAAGTTCTAAGTGGCACAGGAGCCCCTTGTTGGGCATGGCCACATGTTGTGTGCAAGCCCCTGTTTGCCAAAACCCCATGTTGATCTCAAGGGATGATTGGGCAAAAGCCCATAAGGGGGACGGTGTGCTGCTGATCAGCGCTCAAAGACCAACGCTCAAAAGCCCCTGCTAGGGAAGCAGCCTCACAATAGGCACAGTTTGCTGATGGGTGCAAATTGGATATGATTATAAATTAAGGACAAAGAGTCATCAAATCTTTAATGTATTACTTGTATAATTACCTTTATAATAATGAAGAAGATTCTGTTAAAACTGTATACCTTAAACGTATAAACGTTAAACGTGAATGTGATTTTTTCCCCCCTTTTTTTTATGTCTACTAAGTAGCTGTATTTTTGTCTTGGTTCAGAATTGCTCCACTGAGACATGTGTGGTGTTCACCTGTGAGGCTCCAGCACTGCAGAGAGATGCCAGAGCCATAGTGAGAGTGACAGCACGCTTGTCGGTTTCTCACTTCTTCCAGGTGAGAAAATGACATGCAATTTCATATCATCTTCAGGTTCAGTTTCAATTTAGGGCAGTTGAATTCTTCAGAGTCAGAAGATGTTTGATTGATTAATTGATTGATTGATTGATTGATTAATTGACGCTGCTCTGATAATGGCATCGGCTGTAATACAAATCAAATGTTTAATGTAATGCATCCTTACTTTATTATATTATTATTAAAGAATATATGTTTTATTATTAAAATACAGAAAATCGATTATTGATTAAGCTCGACTTTCCCCTTCTCTCCTTTTTTAGACGCCTTATGTGAACTATGTCCTCTGGTCTACTGCACGTTATGAGGTAATAAGCATGATGTCCAAGATCCAGCCAAACATATTGCCTAGTGGACAAGCAGAGGTAAGCATTTAAAGTCTCTACTTGAATTTTCAGTTAAGACAAACCGACTTCCCGATCATTGGATAAATTTATTAATAAAAATTAATTAAAAAATGTTAAAAAAGACTGAATAATAAAAGACCTGTGCTCTGTGTTAGACGAACACCACTGTGGTGTGGAGGCGTCCTGATGGGCAGGAAAAAGTGCCAGTGTGGTGGATTGTGGTGTCCATAATTGCTGGCCTCCTACTCCTGGCTTTGCTAAGCTTAATTTTCTCAAAGGTACATAATGTTATGAACACTAGAGGGCACCTTGCGATTGCTTTAATGTCGTGTAGTAATGGCATTTCTCTTCTTAATGTTACAAAATTCCAGCAGCTCAAGTTAGTGTCTTAAAAGCAAGTACTGTATCTGTTTTACAGATGGGATTTTTCAAGCGCAACCGCCCACCAACTGATAATGACAGTGATGATACCGCTCATGAGCCGAAAGCAGAGCAGTCAGAGTATGCTGATGTCTTGCTAGACCAGTCGTAAAAATGATTACTGCAAATTCAAAGCATATATCAAATGGTACATTTTATTGTGTAAATGTGTATCTTGCCATTCAAAAGCTTGTGTGTTTAATGCTTTTATTAATTTACCACATTGTTGTTAATGTCTTTAATGTGATTTTTCTAATTATGTTAATACTGTTAATTATGTTAATATTTTCTATAACAGCAACTCTGACAGTAGACCTGGATGCAAAGAAAAATTACAGATTTATATCAATGCTATCAATGCTCTCATTCTAAAATGTTTCCAAGTAACAGCTTTTACATGGACTTGTATAGTGGATATGCCACATAAATAACTGTTATGCAATTGTTAATATGTAGAAGTAGCTTGTGAAGAGAAGCTTGTCAGCGTTTGTAACAATTACAGACAAAACTAGTTAGTGTGGGCAAACTGATGTGGTATAACGTATAATACACATCAGGATGTGCAGTTAGTGGAAAATGTTCAACTTTAGGACGGTAACTGTAATTCTTCTCAGATTGCCGAATAAATAATGCAACATTAAACAAACTTTCCGTCTTTATATTTAAAGACATAATAATCCTTAAAACAACCTGTCAGCTGACCCAGAGCTGTAATCACCATTTTCATTAGTTGAAAAAAATATAAAATTCACTTTAGCAACTAAATAATTAATATTAGTTCTATGTTCAAATAGTTTCTCATAAGATTAATAAATCAATAATGGTTTTAACTGATTAGGTCTTAACTGTCAGGTCTTAAAACATTAAAGGTGCATTATTGAAACCAAGCAGACCTCCAAATAGACAGTTATTTTAAATTTTTATCTAAGAAACAGTATGCTTTAAAATCATTACAGTTAAAGTTATATTCTTTCCTGAGCCACAGTTCCTAGCTACGAGAGGTGTTCAAATCAAAAGTCAAATTTTGATTGTGCAGAATAACAGAGCACAGTTATGAGAGTAAAAACTACCTTCGGTTCTCTATAAAATCCCCTGCTACACTAAGACACTTATCCCAGTGTTTCACTAGTGCTTGGATACCATCAAGGTACTGTAGAAAGATTTCTCAGTACACCAGAGCCATGATCGGATTATCTGCTTCACGTCATCATCATTGGTACTGAAACGCTGGCCACTCTTTAATGCCTCAAGCATGTGGAAAGATCAGGTCTGTACAAGGGATGTGTCTACAGTATAATTCCTTTTACACCTTCATTCTTTCATCACAAGTTCTGGTTTGACTTGGAAGTCCCTTATAGTTAAGGAGTTATTGAATTGACACACTTGAGCTTCTTTTATAAAACTTGTTTTACAAAAGTTTAAAACCAGTTTTAAAAACTGGTTTTATAAAGTTTTTTTTTTTGTTTTTTTTTTTGGATAAAACATTTGAATTAAAGCTGAACGTCTACACTTCAGGCAGCATGGTGGCTTCGTGGTTAGCACTGTCGCCTTGCACCTCCAGGGTCCGGGTTTGATCCTCGGGTCTGTTTACATGGAGGTTGCATGTTCTCCCTGTGCTTGGTCAATTTCCTCCCACAGTCCAAAGACATGCAGATTAGGCTAATTGGCGTTCCCAAATTGTCTGTAGTGTGTGAATGTGTGCCCTGTGATAGATTGGCACCCCATTCAAGGCTCCCCACGACCCTGTATACAAGATAAAGCGGTATAGACGGTGAGTGAGTGAGTGAGTGATGGGTCTACCCTTCAATTACATCTCGAATGTTCCATTTCAAACCTGTTTTAATGATGAAAACATAGACCTTACACTACAGTAGCTTGTAACAGCAGAGGGCGCGTGCGGGCCACTCACCACTACGGGGAGCGCGCTTGCCCCGTGCATGCCTGCGCGCACACATCCTCCCTCCCTGCACAGGACAATAGAGGCGCGAGGAAGGGAAGGGAGGAGAAGAGAAGGGGCAGAGCGAGGAGGCATCTCCGGATCAGCACTTTACCCTGCTTCATCCTGAGCGGTAAACATGGACGACTGGCTGCCTCGAGCACTTCTGTGATGTTGCTGTAAGAATGCCGCCGCCGCGGATTTCCCGATTTTTCGTGTTTTCTCTTGCGTTGTGCGGCGCTTGGCTGGGATCCGCAGCGCACAGAGGGGCAGCTGGTGAGTTGCTGAGCGGGACTTCGGGGTTTTTTTTTTTAAGGGTTTGATAGCGCGGTTTGTGTGCGAGCCATGTTTGATCTTAAATGAACATCAACTCGGGAATGAATCGGACTTGGGTGAAAGTTGGATACACAAAATGCTCTCTCTCTCTCTCTCTCTCTCTCTCTCGCTCGCTCTCTTTTCTGATTTGGACGTAAACAGCAGTTACATTCACTATGTTCACCTTCCGAGCTTCTCAATGAGGATCACATTTTCGGATCAGCAGTAACGGTGCAGTGGTTTGATCCGTATACAAATCTAGAAGTTAAACTTTTACTTTCGAGGAACTCCAGATATACTTCAAAAGCATGCCCTGCAACATGTACAGTAAACAATGTATTTACACCAATGTACTTTAAGATCGAATACTTTTTAATGCAGAATACA
This sequence comes from Leiocassis micropogon, assembly GCA_028565275.1. Taxonomy (NCBI): domain Eukaryota; kingdom Metazoa; phylum Chordata; class Actinopteri; order Siluriformes; family Bagridae; genus Leiocassis; species Leiocassis micropogon. Next base: position 22,657,733 of record JAOVVA010000026.1, on the reverse strand, counting down.
ACCAAGTTGAAGGTTAAGGGCCTTGTTGGGATTTGAGCACATGACCTTCTGCTTTGTAACTTTGTAACTGAGGCAACACAACTAACTCAGTTAGAACGCATTAACGCATAAACACTTGCATTACAAGATTGCATTAAGGCTAGTTGAGCTCCTTGTGATGCCCCAGAGGCCGGTAAATCACTGAAACATTTTGTAGTGTGTATTATGTAAAAAAAAATATTAACACATGAATAAATAAAGTGCTTAGCATTATTGTCTTGCAGCACCAGGTTCCGGATTCGATTCCCGCCTCTGGTCCGTCTGCATGGAGTTTGCATGTTCTCCCCGTGCTTGGCAGGTTTCCTCCGGGTACAAATCGGTTTCCTTGCACAGCCCAGAGACATACAGATTAGGCTAATTGGCGTTCCCAAATTGACTGTAGTGTGTGAATGAGCCTGTGTTTGTGTGTCCTGCGATGAATTGCCATCCCATCTAGTGTGTACTCTGCCTAGTGCCCTAAGTCTAGGCCCCCTGTGCCCATTTACATAGGATAAATCGGTATAGAAAATGAGTAAGTGAATAAATAACACACAGCAACGGTTATAACTATGGAACTGTTCAAGAAGGTGCATTAGTAAAATCATTACTTTATGTTGCTTGTTTCACAGTTCTGTCCAGTTAGGCACAATAATTGATGTCACCACTAACTTGTACAGTGTGTGCCAAAGTTTCCATACATAGTGCAAATTAATGCTTTTTTTTAATCAAAATGTCTCCCTGGCACTTACAGAGCTGGATTGGGAAGGTGTCACATACAGAACAGAACACGATCAAAGTGCGATAAATTCATTATGATATAATCCGTTTAAGTTTTATATAAACTGTTATAGCTGCAATATCCCACCAAATACGTTATGTACGACAAATTAATAATTAATGTCCTCATGAAAAAACAGACTGAAAAATACAATGTTCAATAATGTGAACTGCATGAACTGTATGTGCTTCGTCTGAAGGTGTGCAAGTTGCGAGCAGCGGAGAAATATAATGCAAAACAAACCTTATCGGTTAATTTATTTTCAATCCGTTTAATTCTTATCAGCAATTAATATGTTAAAGACTGGAATTTCTTACAGTCTACCTGAGGCTCCAATAACAAACTGGACTCTGGATTAACTTAAAGGCATCTTCTGTTATATTGAACTTATTTCGGTCTGCCTAAAACACAGTATGACTGCAAAACAATCCTTGCTATCCGTTGTCACCCAAATGAGGTTGAGTCTGGTTCCTCTCAAGGTTTCTTTCTATTGCCATCTCAGGAAGTTTTTCCTTGTTACCTTTTATACACATTTCCGTCATTTTATTTTGTTTCTGAAAACTGCTTTGCGACAATGACCATTATTAATTTAAAATGACCATTATTAAAATAAAATTTAATTGAATAGATTAACATAGAAATAGCTAATTAAAAGCCCATGTCCCAGGAGCAGTCAAAACAAACTGAGACTTTTGATTGTGTGCAATAACAGAACCCAGTTATAGGAGAAAAACGCTACTTTTATTTCTCTATATAATCCCCTGGTACACTAATGCGCTCATCCCAGCGCTTCACCACTGCTTGGATACCGTCAAGGTAGAAAGTTTTTCTCAGGACTGCCCGCTTCACATCTAAAACGCTGGCCTTCCAGGAACTCCTTTAATGACCCAAACATGTGGATATCACTTGGAGCAAGGTCAGGGATTTGCGAGGGATGCAACAACAACTTCCAGCCCGTCTCCAGAAATGTGCAAGTCGTGCTGGTGAAAGATTGTTTGTACAGTTCCCACAGACGGACATATCTTTTCTGCGAGTTATCTGTAGATTTTCAAGACTCAGGCATTTCACTTGCTCAGTGTTCATGGGAATGACTGCAGTGGGATATGAAGCCACCTCAGGCGAGGTCATTGTTCATGGATGTACAGCCTTCTTTAAAACATTTGCACCATTCAAATGTTTTACTGCAGCTATGAGTCTCATCGTCAAGCTGTGCTTGTCAGTCGTCAAGCCGTCGTCTATGAATGTCAGTCGGTTTTATACTTTCATTCGCAAGAAATTTTATCACAAGTCCTGGTTTGACTTGAACGTCCCCTGCTCTTATTACGTCCATCAGTCTATCATGTTCGATTCAGTTTCTGATAAATACTAGCTATGTTTACAGGGGCAATATTTTTTCAATCTGTTTGAAATCATTTTGATTACACATCTTAACTGTTTGCATACAGTAGACTCTGATCTGATTAGATTTGTGTTCATATTCTGAAAATATTTAATCAGAATGTAACTTTTTTGATGTGCAGTGATCCTGCCCACTGTGAAGTGTTTCATCTGCCAGGAATATAACAGAAGAAGTATTTTCCTTCAACTTTGAGGTTGGGTTAGGACTCCTTGTTTGGCTCATGAATCCCACTTCATAAATCAATGGCCCTTCTTCGCCCAAATACCAAGCAGATGAAAGTCAGGTGGGAGACGGTTGTCGTCACTGAGTTTACCGATTAGGAATGGGAGAAAAATTTCCTTCCTGGGAGCTTTGCAGGAAGATTATATTTATTCCAACAAGAGTGAAATGATTGGATCAAGTGTGGCTAATGTTTGTCTGTTGAACGGATTATGAGAGGATCGGAAATTCATTCCCGATTGGACCGGATCAGTTCAGGGTGTTCTGATTGATGTGATTAAATGATAGACTTTAATTATTTTTTTGTGAGTTTTTTGGCTGCTGCAGTCAAGACCATCTGATCCGCACACCACTTGGCACCGGTTTTTACTCCAGATGCCCATCCTGACGCAACCCTGCCATTATAACTAGGCTTAAGACTGGCACTACATGCAGTGGCTGAGTAGTATGCGGTGTGGAAACACACCAACAATTGGGCTCAAACTGGATCCTCAGATGCCCAAATCAACAACCTAGATCCTTAACCGTCTGAGCCAACACTTCCCCTATTAGGCTATTATTCTGATTGATGGTGGAATATTATGGTCCATTTAAATGCCACTTTACCTGCAACCAGAGTCTTTTTAAAGTTGAACTTCAAAGACACACCCAAGCTATAAGTCTGGAATAATGGAACAGTTTTTTTTTTTTTTTTTTTGTCCAGTCTTCATGTTGGAACTACTGCCGGAGCTGCTGTTATAGAAAATTTTGCTTCGCCCATGGGCCCATGAGGTTTTGTTTTGGAAAGTGTGCACTACATTCCAAAATTTCACTTTTTTACTAAATGATGTGTCAAAACATTATGTTACAAATATATTTGTGGTTTTGACCAATTTGGGTGATTATACCTATTATATTAAATTGTGATTAAATATCAGCAGGGCTGCCAAGCTGAACCTGTTATGTTTCATATGAATACTCGTCGTGAGAAGGCTAATATTTAATATTTATCTTAGTAAAAGCTTCCAGCATGCTTGTTGCTGTAATCTTTAAACACTTAGTTTTGGGAATCTTTTTTCGAGGCGCTAGCTCCCAAGTTTGTTAGAGTTGTTTGTGTAAACTCTTTGCAGGAACTCTTCACTTGTGCAGGGACATTAGAGGAATATTAATGTGATCCGTGAGCCTTTTCTCTGCCTCCGCTCTCATTTTCTCTCTCTATGAGCTTATAGCAGGCGATGCTTCTGTGATTCATTTGCTTGCTCGCGATCTAACCACCGGCTCGTCATTGGATTCTCAGCCTCAGATATTTTGCCCAATCCTTTGAAATCTTCTCTGTTTTTCAGGCATTGCATTATTTTCATGTTATAAACTTGTAATTGTTACTTTGTTGGCTTGAACTGAACTTGAACATAAATTTTTAAGAAAAATGTTTTTTTGACGGAAAAAAAAAGAAAAAAGATAAACACACAGCCATGCCATTTGTAATCTCTTTGAAAAAGATTATAATAAAATATAAGTGGATCTAAATAAATTGCGGTGACATAAAGTGAGACACCGAAATCTGCACTCTGATTCGGTTCCACAGTAGTACATATAGGTACCGGTGCCATACAGTATTGCCACCAGGTTTCGGTACCCAACCCTAATTGTGGTTTCAT
>JAOVVA010000026.1:22625688-22647345 GCA_028565275.1 Leiocassis micropogon | reverse complement strand
TTTAACTGCTGAATGTGGCATTTTGTATTTAAACCTATTTATCTCGGCTAACACTAAATAATGGCACAAATTATCTTTCAAATGATGATGTTTGGCAATATTTATCACCTTATAATTATATATTCTAAAAAAACCTTTAATTATTGACAAACTCTACATAAATTCCTGACGATGCATATATTACCTATAATAAATTGTAGCTTTTTGTGATTAAATGATTGCACAGCTTCATATTGTGATATTGTGATTATTCATTCAACACTAGCATGGTCATGAAAAAAGAGCACAAGTGGCTAGTGTATACAACTACTAAAAAGTGTGAAAGTACAGCATTTTTAAAAACAGTATTATACTAGCATTCTGAAATAATCATTACTTTGACTATGTGAATGTCTTTTTGATCTTGCTAAGAGGAATCTGTCTCTTTAAGCACAACGCTGACAGAAATGACGTGTGTGTTTGTGTCTGTGTGTGTGTGTGTGTGTGTGTGGAAAAAAAAACCCTGACTGAAATTTTAGTATGAGCCACAGGGAGCATTAAATGAATCACAAGCACTTTTCTGTTTTGTTCAGAGACTAGATAAGGCCACAGCACAAGGGTGTGAAATATGAAGATATGTAATAAAAACAAAAACGGGTGATCCACTAAACACAACAGCGCTGCCATCCTCTTGCTGTTTTAAGATGTGGTAAATTTGGTCTTATATTTTGATATTTACTGCATATTTTTGATTATTTGATTGCTATTTGGGGAAAATGTCAAATCAAATCAATAAAGGAGAAAAAGGACAATTTGTTTAGAATTATGTGGATGAGTCAAAAATTATCCGCACTCTGGCTGTAGAATGTATTCAAATTAGTTTTCAGAATAGATAAAAAAAAAATTTTTTCAACATAATATCCTTGCTTTGTCCATCTGTCAACAAGCTTTCGTATTTCTAATATATAAAAAGGCTGAGCTGCGAGCCACGGATGCACCGCTGTCCAATGGCGCAAGATCAGGACTATAGGGAGGATGCTTTAACACCTCTAAATGAAGTTTTTGCAGAGTGTCGACAGTGTGGGCAGAAGTGTGCCGACGTGCATCGTCATGCAAGATCGCAACACCCTTGGATAGCAGTCCTCTGTGTTTATTCCGAAGTTTACTGTTCAGTTCTTCAATAAGCATCTGACTGTAACGAGCACTGTTGATTGTTGAACGCTTTTCCTGATATTGTTCCAATACTGGCCCTTGAGAATCCCAGAAAAATGTAAGCATCAATTTTCCAGGTGATGGTTGACTCTTGAACCTTTACTTGGTCGGCGATTGAGGATGTTTCCGTTCCATACTCTGAAGTTTACTCTCAGGCTTGTAACCATGAATCCATTTCTCATCACCAGTAATGATTGTCTTTAAGAAATGTTCACCTTGCTTGGAAAGTTCAAGTCCAAAATTTGTTGAAGGGCTCAGTAAGGACAGCCTAGGGATTTAAACTAAGGAATGACCAATCAGAAGCCTTAACTACTGAGTGATCCATGTATCTGCCAATCTCAGATTGTATCAAAAAGTCAACCAAAAAGTGGTGTTTCTTGTCAACCCAGGGACTGACTAGAAATAATGGGACCCATGTCATTAAGTCATTGTTGAATATAAGGTTGTGACACTTACATGTAATATAGGAGGAAGAACTCAAAGAATTAATTTAGGTTACATTAATAAATGATTAAATTACAAATATAGGCTATGGACCATTCAATGCAAAACCAAAAGTAGCAGTGAGAAAATGGCACGGCCTCATTTCACCCTGTGTTCACATGTCCTACCGGTGCGCTGTGCAGATGTCTTAAACCTCGAGGCAGGCAATGCTGACTCAACCTGCTGGTGGGACTCATTTCCTCCCAGAGGAAATGTAAACCCTTTTATGAAGCCTGGAAATCTCTCCACTCAGCGACCCCGAATCCGCACCGAGTGTATATGAGACATTTTCATTATGTGATTATGATTATAATAGACAGAACTGCTAGAAAGCTGTAGGCCAAGAACACTACTTGTGTAAAAGTGTCTTTGTGTTGTTGTTTTTTTTTTTTTTTTTGGCAAAACTAGATTTATTTTTTTTTTTTGGAAACTAGATTGTGCATTATTTCACAAAAGTGAAAATATTCTATGCCACAAAATAAATGATCAAATGCAGGGCAAGATTAATGAAATGGAAATGATCAGAATTCCTAGGCAATGCATAACAACGTATGTAAGTTTGCAAAAGTTTAAATACATCTTGATAAAAACAAGAACTTGTTTAAACCACTTGAAATAATTTAAGTTTATCCTGTTCTTTTCTAAATGCCAGTCATTGGAATGCATTAAGAGTTTAGCCAGGTTATGCTTCCTGAAACATGCTCTGTTTCATTGGCAGGATGGGTTTAAAATACTCACATTGATGTTTATATGCTTCTGAATTCTCAAATCCAATAGGCGAGAAGGTTTCGAATAATTTCGAAAGAATACCTGCAAGGCAGGTTTTATACGCTGCTTGGTCCAAGAAAAAAAAAAGGCCTTCATCGAGCAAAGGCAGCAACTAAGGAGATTGCTGAAATTACTGGAATTAAAACCCTGAAGGGGTTGTGCTGAACCGTCAACTTTGATGAGGAAATGTTGCCAGGCAAAGTAAAACATCACTCTTGGTAAAGTTGAATTTTAATACGGCAACTTTACCAAGTTTTTCTGGCGGCAGACATTTTTTATGGCAGTAGAAATCAGGGCTATGATTAAAAGTGAAAGTAATAGCATTTGCATAGACACAATATGACAGGAAGTCACAGGATTGAGACTGAATCACTGTGTGGCCACAAGAAAACCAACTGTTTGTGAGATTAAATGAAACACAGCTTTAGTTTGCTAGGGAGTATAAATATTGGACTTGTCAGGTCTTCTAGGGCCTGCTGAGTCCATACGGACCCTATACTAAAGAAAGGAGTGGCTGGATGATAGTTTATAGCTTATATTATGTATCAAATTAACTTGTTACATGGACGTTCCACAGGATGAAATGTGAGCCTAAAAGGATTAAAAGTTGTATTGGATACTTATAAGTTTATTCAGAAATTGATGTGGTATGTGGTATGGAAACATTCTGGAATTCGGTTACAGTTGTTCCACCTGAATTCTGCATAGGCTTCTAGTATAATTTCATGGAAGACTGCAGCAGTAAGACTCTGATCAATCTTTTTACTGGAGTAAATTGCTGACTTGTATTTGAAGCTCAGTTCTTTGAAATCATGTCCAGGTGCTGCTCTATTTTCCACATGTGGTAAAAAGATGGTCCTAAAAATCCCTTCCTTGAGTGCAGTTCACGTCCTTAGTGAAAGCTGGATTAGTGAGTGTTGCTGAACTGGAGCCGATGGCTTCCAGCTGGAGCGAAAATGCCATGAGAATGCAATCGGGGGTTTTATCTGTTTCATGCACTCCCCCAGACCCTCCTAAAGAAGAGACATTTGCTGGAAAGAAAAGGGCTTCATGAGGAATAACAGTAACAGATGCATTACATGCTTACTTGTAGGGCATTTGAGCTAAGATGGACATTGCTTAACAGGTTGCGTGATAGTTTGTCTTGTGTTGGCATAAAAAAGAAAGTTTTCCAATGAATCGGTTAGACTTTTATGACTATTTGAAAATTCTGGCCTCTTTCATCTTAATACAGTATAAAAGCTGTTAGCTCAATTGTTAGTTCTCTCAGGGGATTTGATACAAATCTGGATTTTTACATAACACCAATCGATTAGAAGCATCAGAAATAAGGTGGATGGATAGATGGACAGTGGGTGATTGGATGAATAGATGGATGGATTATGGGGGCATGTGATGGGTAGATTAATGAATGGATAGGTGTATGAATGGATGGACAGTGCATTGCTAAATGGATGGATGGATGGATGGACAGTGGGTTGCTGAATGGATGAATGGAGTGGATGAATGGCTGGTTGAGTGAATGAATGGATGTACAGTGGGTTGCTATATGGATGGATGGGTGGATGAATGGGTGGACAGTGGGATGCTGAATGGATGGATGGAGTGGATGATTGGATGGTCAGTAGGTGGTTTAATGGTTAAATAAGTGGCTTGGTGGATGGAGGGACTGGTGAATGAGTGGATGAGTGGAGGGGAAGATTAGCATAGATGGATGGACAGAGATGGCTAAATAGATGGGATAGATGGATGATGGGATGGGTGGACAGATGATGAATAGGTGGGTAGCTTATGGATGGATAGATGCTTTTTTGGGTTGATGGATAGGTGAATAATGGAAGAATCAGAAATAAGAATGACTACCAAAGTGTTGGTGGGATGAGATGGAAAATGTGTGTGCTTTGGTATCTCTTTCGATTTCATTTAGGTTTTTTTTTCCTTGTAAGAGCAGTATTTATTAGGCATGCTCCGATCGATTAGCTGCTGATTCAAATCGATCGATATTCACTTAATTTTTACAGATCGGTTGATACAGAGAAGTGGCCAACCAACATATCATTATAAATGATTTTATGTCACTTAAAAAAGTTAGCATTCAGCATACTTTAATAAACGGAAAAGCATTTCAATAAAATAGTAGAGCTATACAAATCCATGTGCAGTGTAGTATATTGTCTATATACAGTAAGGCAGAATATTCTTCATGACACACCATTTATTATTTGTACATGAACTGTAGAATGTAGCAATCATACCATGCACCATTGATTACTCATGAGAATAAGTTCAGTGAGGTTGCAGCATCATGAGTAATCAGAGCGTCATTGTGGATCTTCTACTGTACCCAGTCCACCACACCAATAGCGCAGTGCCGTTATTTGGTGTTACAGTGTAGCCACATTATTAAACTTCTGACTGTTACAGGACAATATTAGATTTTAAAAAACATTGCCTGTCTTGTAGGCATGGCAGGGGGTCTCTTTGGGATGGCAGCCCACCATGCTTGTACTATTACGGGAGATACACTGAGCCGATCAGACAAACAGAAAGATCTTGGGAATACCCTGACAGTGGGTGATTCTTGTAGTGGATGGGAAGTGGATTTATATACAGGAAACTCTGGCTGTGAACAACAGCATTACAATGAACATTCTTTGAATACTGGCACATTCCGAGGCCCCTAAAATCCTTCCTCTTTCTCTGGAAGCAAAATAAAAGCAGTGTTAACATCATCTTGTATGATTGGATGATGGTAGATTTCTGACGAAAGCTGCACAAGTAGAATTAGACCTAGAAAGATTATTTATTTATTTATGTTTTTTGTAACAGGGAAAAAGACCATGTCCTTGTCTCTAGGATCATACAGTGCAGGGCATTAAACACATGCTTGTAGACAATTTTTACAAAAGCATTTTGACCTAAAATCCATGCCTGTATGAATCAATAACTTCTTCAGAATGGCCAGGGGTAAAAAAAAAATCTTCAGCAGTGATCATGCAATATTTGTATTTTCCAGTCTATTTTTTGGATTTATACAAGCAGCATGCCTGCTAAGTTCATTCTTCTCACTTTAGGTTTAGAATCGATATTAACTCTGTTGCCAAAAAAACTGACATTTTCTTTATTTGCATTTATTGATTGGAAATGTACATTGGAGCACTTGTGTCTCTACATGCTACTTCAGTAGAGACTTGTTTTTTGTTTCCATTCGATCAAGCTTCTGATGCCTTTGGGGCATTGGAAATGTAATTCAGATGGGAGTATGATGATTTAGATAAGTCACTCTCTGAGGCAGAACTGTTCAAGCTGGCTACCCCCATGGAGGCAAAATATTCATACCTCTGCATGGTATTGTTGCTGCTTCACAACTCCGGGGTCACCAGTTTGGACTATTTGAACTAAAAAGCTTCTGGAGAGGTGATGACGCGCCTATGTTTTTACTGAAGAGGCAAAAACACACTGTGTTCCCTTCTCACTGTAAACGAGACAGATTCTTAAATATTCTGTGCAGTGAGAAAATGTCTGAGAGGTGCAAGAGAGATGTGTATTTGCGTCACTGCTGAGGAATGTCATAATTGCTATTATGCTCTGGTAGTTAACCTGCTGCTAAATTCTATGACGAAAACCTTTTATTTGTAAATAGTAGATATACGTAGCATGTGTGTACTAGAAGGGGAACAAATATGATAGTTAATATGTATAATATTATTATTGGGGTGGTTCACAATATCACTTACAAATTTGTTTAAAGCAAGGCAAATTGACAGGCAGTGTATGTAATATTTATATGGATGGATGGATGGATGGATGGATGGATATATAAATGGGTGGACAGTGGATTAATGAATGGATGGATGGATGGATGGATGGATAACTGAATGGATGGACAGTGAGTGGTTAAATGGATGCATGGATGGATGGTTAGATGTAATTGTGGCGTAGTAGTTGGTTGTGATAAGTGAAAAAATGTAAATGTGGGTACATGGATGAATAGTCATCTCCTTTGAAACGAATTGGTGGTCAGGACAAAGTTAGATAAATGGACAGTGGGTGAATGAGTAAGTGGCTTGGTGGAAGGATAGATGGACTGATGAATAGGTGGTTGGTTGGATGGATGGATGGATGGATGGATGGATGGATGGATGGATGGATGGAAGGATACATGGGAAGATAGATCATGCATAGATGGATAGGTCATGGATGGATATCTGGTAGATATATGGATAGGTTGCTTCATGGGTGAACAAATAATGGGATGGGTGGACAGGGGATGAATGGGTAAATGGATGGGATAGTGGTGGCTTAGCTGTGGACTACTGTTTAGAAGGTTGTGCATGAATGTGGATCGATGGATGGTTGAATTGATGGGTGGGTATGATGGATGGAATTGGTAGTAGTGGTTTAGCAGTTAGAAATACACATCAGAAGCTTGATCTCTTCAGAATCAGCTAATACTGTTCATGTGTGGTGCACATACAAGCTAACATGTTAGGAATGTAAATTAGCCTATGACACACCCTTTGCAATTTTAAGTTATATCATCAGTATATCATGTTTAGTACCCTAATAGTTTTCCATTTTTTTCTCCATCCCACAGAAGTATTGATTAAAGTCCAGATCTTTGACAACAGCGACCTTTCACCTCTGAAAGAAGCTACAGTTCAGGTGCATGGGAACCAATCCATCTTGGCATCTGACCTCACAGGGGAGGACGGCATTGTCACAGTTACCTTCATGTACCGCCCAGGAACATGGGTCATTGTTTCAGCCTCCAAGCATGGATTTGTTACGAACTCTGCACCTTGGCATGCCAACCGCATCCCCTGTAAGTGGCATCTCTTCTTGTTAAACTCTTTTTAGGTTACAAATTTAACTAATCATTACCAACATCAGTCACTTAACCAGAGAACGTTTTAAAAGAAAGTTGTTAGTATTGAATGTTTTCACTTACAAGTGAGGAAAAGACCTAAACAGTCCCTCAAAAACAGGTTATAGCTTAAGTATGATGCAGTGAGGCTCCTCTGTAAGAACCATGCTTTTGTTACATGAATCATCTACACGTGATGGCCTTGGGGCACTTAAGCTGAACCAGGGTTTTATTATTGTGTAATTTAATATAGCTCAGGAACCCATTGAACTGCATGCACTTGGGATGACCTCTTCCTGTATCCATGTCTTTCTGTTTGGACATTACAAGTTCCCAGTTAAGACCTACAACCCACACAAGTTAATGGAATCTGAGCTTTGTACATAAATGGGCTTGTTAAACGGTGCTCTTGTTTCAATGTTGTGAACCATACCAGCTGCTGTGTTGATTGCTGATCACTAGGTTTAAGCTCATGGACTCCATCCACTGGCTGTCTGGATGTCCACACTTTTCTTTTGTATTCACACTGGTTTCCATTGGAAAGACAACATTTTGGTTTTATATACCGATCATAACATTAACATTAAAACCACCACCCTAATATTGTGTAGGTCCCTCTTGTGCCATCAGAATAGCTCTGATTCGCCATTGAGATCTTGAAAATTTCAAAACCTTGAACTCTTTGTCATACTCCTCAAACTATTCCTGAAGAATTTTTGCAGTGTGGCAGACCCCATGACTGACACATTTGTGCAAGCATCACATCTTGTCAATGTTATGGGTGTACATCACTGGATTCAAATGTTTAGGGAACTCAGCTTTAAATGGTCTGGCATCATTAATGACAATGACATCATTGACAGTATGTTTAAATGACAGTATGTTTTCTTTAGTGAAAGCTAGATATCTGGCTTGTTAGGTGGCATGATCTCTTAGTGAGCTCATTTCGAAATTGAGTTACAATTGGTGTGTGTACTTTGTGTAATGGATCTGTACAAACCAAAATTCAATGGTGCATACCAAAAACTGCAAACTGATTGGCTGATCTATCCATATCGAGGAAAATGTCCCAAGCATATCATCAATATCAATTTTATGAAGGTGCTAAACTGAGTTTGATTTATCGCCCAAAGCTATTTAGGATTACTTAAGTGATAGAGAAAGGTATGTTACCGTATATTGAAACAACCCTACGGTAAATATTCTGTATAGCAATATAAACATGTCATACCATTTGTTTGAATACTGGCATGTTCAGTTGTCAACATTACTACATGTCAATCCTGCCCTGATTCCACCCATGCTGTATTCATATCCTCTTAGGCAGCTAAATTAGGCTTGGGTTCAGAGCTGTCTACACCACCAGCTGGAGGCCATTTAGCTGTACACACTCCACTTTTAGCTGCAGCAAAAAAAAATGCAGGCCACCCTTTCAAGTCGGTGTTGATGTAACCCGGCTGCTATGTACAAGCATTTCCACTATGGCTGTTTTCCCTGATGGGAAAATGGCACACATTCCCGACTCTATTTTCCACTTAAGTTGTGCCGCGTTAGACAACGATGGCATGAAACGGACCTAATGACCACAGGTGGAAACAAGAACAAGATATTTTCAAGGGGAACTGTGACTACTACTCTGTCCCATCTGTGATATACTGTATGGAGACTGTACTCACAGATATCCACCTAAATATATTGCTGAAAAATGGTCTAACCTCATGATTCGCTTCGATTAGATTATACTTTATGGTTAGTAAGGCCGATATACATTATTTATATAAATATCTGCTGATGTTAGTATGAGCAAAATGGAACAATATCCAACTTGATTAACACTGCACATATGTAACTTTTGACATTTTCAATGAGTAAACCAACTCTTAGACGTCTGGTTCTCAACTGTGGTCCTGGAGGAGACATTTTTCGTGTTTTCTCAGCTCCCAGCACATCTGATTTAACAAATCGGCTAATTAAAAGCTTTTATTTATTTAAAGTGTGTGTGTAGACCCTAAACCAAGTGAGACAGTCTGGTCTATGAAGGATTTGGTACTTGCTCCCAAGCTGTTTCAACGAAAACCCTTTTTTTAGAGGGTGAAATTTTTATGTATGTATTTATGAAATTAATTTATGAAATGTCCCACACACCTTAAATATTCAAGTCACAGACTCCTCCAAGGCAAGGGTTGAAAACCACTGCCTTAGGACATTCAGGCTGTTTTTATACTTAGTCTGTATGGCACATCCAGATGCACTGCCAATCCAGGAGCCAAGACTCCTCTTCCAATTTGAATCCAGCCCAGGCATTGAAACGCTCACAGTCAGCTGACTTCCTGCACACTTGCTTCTTGTTTTCTTTCAATCACATTGTCTACTTAAAGTGTTTGCTCATTCAAAGACATTCCTTTGCAAGTGTTTTGCTCATTGTATTTTTGCGTATTTCTGATTTCCTATTGTTTTTTTATTAGTACTCATAGATGCACATCTGGCAAAGTCTTTTAGTGTCTCAAACTGAGCACATCATTTCCCTTTTGTGGTCTAATTAGCTTCAAATTGAACATCTGTGCTCCTAAGAATTGATTATTAAGACAGTGTCTCACTGTCTTATGTATGTATCATGTATCATGATTCTTTGAGGCATTATTATTATTATTATTATTATTATTATTATACAAAAGAGATTAGTTCACACACTGACATAACAATTTTCATAACTTCAATGTTATATCATGCTGGCCAATACAGTTGGCCTTTTCCCTGTACAGTCCCCTCGACGTATGAATTTAAAAATAATTTTTACCTTAAGCACTGAAATTGTGCAGAAATTAGCATTTTCGGCATACGAGCAACCGAACCGAGCTGAATCAAGCGCCAGCTAAGTTATACGTACATCCTGGAGATGTACAAAACTTCTTTGCGTCAATGGAAAGCCAAGCCAAGTTTAGACATGCAATGACGCGGTGAACAAAGCCCCGCCCCATTAACGCCCTCTTGCGCTGTTCTAATAAGCTGGTTGCAATTCTGTATAGTGCCACCAGAGGGATCAGTGACTGCTTCAGTTCTTGCATTGTCAGCATATTTTCATGATTAAATCAAGCTTATCATCTTGGATAAGATTGTTAGCAAGCATGGCAGCAAGAAGAAAAGGGAGCCACTTTCAGTTTCGTTTTAAAGCAGCCGGTGCCAAGAGGACTCTATTTATTTCATATTTTACTTAATTTACATGTATTTTTTAAATGTTCTGATTGTTTTTATATTAAAAAATATGATTATAGTGTTGGAAATTGGTAATATTGGTAATATTTTTGATTGGCTGGACCTGATTATCTGCATTTTTTCCTATGGGAAAATGCATTTTGGATTAAATTTGTTTGTTGAGGTACCAATGTACTGTACGTGCTGCTGCTGATCGCCATCAAATTGCCTCACGATACAACAGTTAGAAAGTAAGGAGGCTGAAACAATCAAGACAAGCTGCTTCTCAAGTCAGTGTAACAGAATTACATATAGATAGAGCTATTTGCGCTCTTTCACTTGCCCATGATTGGCTAGTTTGGCTATGATAAGAGAAAAAGAATGAGTAACGCAATTCATCTTACTCCCTTGGCTCGTGGCTGTTAGCCATGAATGATTGAGGCATCACTGGGATTCAAACTCCAGATGATCAACCAATTGCTTCTGTTGCACCACTTGGGAGTTACAGTGAGCCATATTTAAATCCATCTAGACACAATGGAACATAACGTGTTAATTCAAGACTGGGACGTTTGCTATACAATTAAATCAAAGCCAGCCCCGTTTCTAGAGAGGAGACTTTTTATTGTTCATCTGCAGGCCACATGTTGGTGTTTGCCTGCTTGATTGTTTCATTGAATAGCAATGTGGTTTCTTTATTACAGTGCATTATTATTCGGAAGAATATTTAGCAGTTAAAGCCGCTGTTTCCATGGTAAGAAGAATAATGAGAGCCAGTGTTGCTCCTGAGATGGTGCAGAGTCAAAAAATGGGACTGTGAGTCAGCTATTTGGAGGGCAGCCTTTTCAGGCTTTCGCCACCTGCCCTCCTTCTCAGCCTTTTATTAATAATAGAGGAAGAGGAGGAGTCATGAAATGTCCCGGTGTCCTGAAGCCTGGAAGGTTCTCCTGCCGTTGCTGCAAATCTGTGCTTGCCACGCAAACCCAGGGAGTGAGTCACGCTCAGAGACGAGGCTTTGCTCACAGATCTCACTGTTCAGCCATGATCTGATCCTGAGAGCTTTTCAAGACATGTTTGAACAATAGCATCTCTCTCTTCCTCAGATTGAGCCCCTGTGTGTCATGGGTTTATTTTCACTTGCACTTCCTGTCAGTCTTTGAGGAAATTTTGTCTTCACACATCTACAAGAACCCTGTCCCTATAAAACCTCTCAGCTTACTCAGTTTGTCTCCAAAATATCAGTCCAGACGTAACCAGTCTCAGATCAGCTTTCCTGCATTTATATAACAATCTTGTTGTCTTTATGTACCCACTGAGCATGTTATTAAAAATGACACACGCCCTCCTGATAGTACCATCTGTGCCCTGTGTGTTTGTATGTGAGCGTGTATGTGTGTGTGCCTCCATAACCCATGTCCTGCCACATAGGTCCACAAACAGCATCAGCACAGCTTCACTTTATGGAATTATTAAACACTAGGCTCATTAAAAAAAAATGCTTAAAATATACTTTTTGGAGGCATTTTATTTTTACAATCTACTGATCAAGCACATTTTTTATTAAATTACAATTAGGAAGTTTATATCACACAAAAATAATACAACCGACAGGTGAATTGAATTAGAATTATACATGTATGTGTACCAGTAAACTGGTAGCAGGATCATGGGCACCCAAGGGGCATTTATCTCAAAGGCTAGCCCGTCTGGTCCAATCCCACAGAGAAGTCAATGTAGCACAAATTGCTCAGCCACGATAGAAAGGCACCAGAACACCCAGTACACCACAGCCTGCCACGTATGGGGTTTTCCATGCAAAGAATCCACAGTTGTTGATCCGGCCTTCAGACTCCCCAGATGTTTGATCTGATTGAGCACCCATGGAATGCACTGAACAACAAAAACGCCTGATCCATGATGAACCCTCAACCTTTAAAGTATCCGGCGTTCACATCCAGGTGCCAGACACTACACCATACCTGCGGAGCTCTTGTGGAGTCCCTGGCAGCGCAAGTGGAACCTACAGCATATTAAGCTTAATATTTTGGGTTTTAAAATTATGGCTAATCGACCATTTTCATCAGTCTTTTTTCTCTTAAGAACTCCACCATTAATACAAAAATACCATTATATGAAATGAGATTTGCTCCATTATTTATTTTGTTATTTATTTATTTATCTTGCTTATATCACCATTCTGAATACTAAATCTCATTATGCTGCGGCAGATCATTATCATTGCTGTTCACACTCAGCTGGAGCTTATTAAATCAAAGAAAATGGAGGCAAGCAAATGCGAGGCCAGATATAGATTTTAATTCAATTCCATCGGTAATGGACATCACTGATCTAAGCAGTGGTCTGTTGAAATAAATGGCCGAGTGGTGTCGTGAAGCAACATTCATGTCGTTATGTACTGTAGTTCAGGGGTAAGATCGAGTTTCCTGTGTATTGTGTAACGCTAAACAATAAGCCCTTTAAAGATAAGTGTGTTTCCTGTATGGCTCCATTGTCTCTGATTACTCAGAGGTTTTTCAGACATGCTAGCATTTTGATAGAGTTTTAGCTAAGCTTTATCTAATCAGTATTTATTCTCCGTATCCTGTCAATTTGCGGGAAAAACTAAAATGCTGGCTTTGAAGTAAAAAGAATCAATCGCCCGGGTCTCAGCTTTGGATAATGCCATTATACTGTATATAATGAACTGCTTGAAAGTACCACAGCAACTCACCAACCGTAATCAATTTCCTACAACAATTTGTTAATTGTTGGCAGGCGATTTTTCCACATGCTTGGGCCTTTAAAGGAGTTCCTGGGAGGCCAGCGTCTCATAGGTCTGATCATACAGCATACTGAGAAAACTTTCTTCCTTGATGGTGAAAGCCATAGTGAAATAATGGGATAAGTGTGTTATTAATGTAGTAGGGGATTATAAGAATGTGTTCTGTTATTCTACAGTATACAATCAAAAGTCCCAGTTTGACTTGAACGCCCATTGTTGTAGTAATAATCATAAAAATATAAATAATAATATTGACCATTTGTTCCTTTGTCTCTGCTAGTGTATGCTTCAGTGAGCCTGTACTTGCTTCCCCAAAGACCAGCTACATTGCTTCTCTATGATGATGTAGTGCAGCTCCTGCTTGGTTCTCCAGGTGAGTACAACCCTATCCGATGTTGTGTTGTTATCTTATGATGCTTCAATATTCCGGACTGCCTCACTAAAAAATCTATTCATTTTATCATTGCCTAGTGTTTTTTTCAGTCTACCCCTGCTCTGTTTCTGTAAACAAGCTCTCACTATAGGATTCAGATTCCTATTGTTAAACCCAATGTGGTCTTCTGCCATTGGAATCCATCCGCCTCATTCCTTGACATGCTGTACTTTTCTGGTTATTTGAACTGGTCTTGCCATTCTCTTTGATATCTCACATCAACAAGGCATTTGTATCTGTAGAAATGCTTCATTATTGATGGGGGGGTGGGGGGTAGGGATAGGGCCCGTCTATGTGCCATCGGGTGACAGATACTCCCCACCCTGGAGATATATCCATCGTTTCCGGTTGCTTACCTGGTTGGGTTGCCAGCTCAAAATCTGATTGTATCTAAGCACTTGGGGGTGAAATGTTCAGTGTGTCCAACAGTGGCAGGCTGGTGCGTCGGGCTGATCAGCAGTCCCTTAACCACCGAGCTACCCCTGCTGCCTGTTTCTGATGTGATTCTGATTTTCCCGGTGATTTTAGGGCCATTTTTGGAAGGGATTAATTTTTTTCCTTTGATGGACATGAGTTTTTCCAATGAGTTTCTTAAGCCCTTCGGCGTCTACAGTATGTAGTCTATGCTGCCTCCCAAATGTCACAAGCTTATCAGGCGAACACATACTGTACTGCACAGAAAATGTTGTCCACCTAAGCAGTTGTCTCTCTACTGGAATAAGAGGTTAGTGACGATTACGCTGTAAATATTAAAGCGTATTGTGCCGCAGATTCTCAGCAAAGGCAGTGAACTGAGCGTTTCTGGACTGACCGTTTCGAGTCGATTAGCAAGCAGAGAGCTCTCTAAAAATGTATGCGGCTGCTGTGCGAGCATCGCTGATGAGTCCCTTTGATGCAATGAACACTTGGCTCTTATATCTTCAGAAGCACTCATGGCTGAATGCAGGAAAAACTGAGGCGTGCAATTAGGTGGTGTGAATCAGCCAATCTGGAAAGCGTTTTCAGGCTTGTAAGCGCAATGAATGTCCTGTTAAATTTACACTCATTATCAAACTGCCTAAGGTTTCGCATAGGTTAGCATGCAGTTGTGGGGTGTAAAAAATGACTAATGGTGTTTTTTCCTGTGGGTTTCGCACTAATAAAACAGCCCGAGTGGCTTTGATGGTTTTAGCCCCTGGCTAGGCTGCTGCTTGGTGAATGGAGTTATGGAGGGAATTATGGGTGTGCTATAATGCTTGGGTTTTTTCAGTGGTGTTTTTATTAGGCAGGAGGTCAGTAATGCCTTGGAAAATCCTGTATACAGTGTTGGAGGGGGTCTTGGAGCCTATCTCAGGAGACTTACCTAATCTGCATGTCATTTGACTCTGGGAAACCCACCACGCGTGGGGAGGACATGCAAACTCCATGCACACAGACCCCGAGGCAGGAAACAAAAAAACACATTTCACTCACTCACTTACTCACTCACTCATCTTCTATACCGCTTTATTCTGTATTCAGGGTTGCGGTGGGCCTGGAGCCTATCCCAGGAGATTTAGGGCACAAGGCGGGGTACACCCTGCACAGGGTGCCAATACATCGCAGGGCAGAAAATACATTTCTTATGTTGAAATTTAAGTATTATCAGAGTTATCAATTACAGCTGGGATTTATGAGATTAATGCTTGTTATAAGCCCATTATTAAAAAATTATGTCATTACTTTGCAAAGAAAGTGAAATATTTCTT
The DNA here is from genome assembly GCA_028565275.1 of Leiocassis micropogon. Classification (NCBI taxonomy): domain Eukaryota; kingdom Metazoa; phylum Chordata; class Actinopteri; order Siluriformes; family Bagridae; genus Leiocassis; species Leiocassis micropogon. The sequence goes on along the minus strand of JAOVVA010000026.1, from coordinate 22,631,902 downwards.
GCAGTTACCTCATCCTCAGTCTCTTCCTCCTCACACAGCTCTTTTTGTCAGATTCGTATCTGTTTAACAAGCCTCTATCCATATGCTGCTGAATAGCTGCTAAAGCTCTGTGGCCTGAATAATCGAGACTGTTTTGCCTGATTGCACTGACTGCTGTTCATTGATTATAGACGCACTCGTTTAAAAGAGAGCACTATGCTCACTCTTTATTCTGACTGACAGCTCGCCGCTCTTCTTTTAAGAGGGTCTGGCCGGTTGGGAATGACTAATGACCGTCACCGAGTGCTGTAAAGATGCCATTCGTAATGTTTAAATGTCTTTTTAAATTTGTAATAGCTAATTAAATCATTTTGAAAGTAACCGTAAGAGAAATTCTACTTAGCATTGCGATGTAATGGATCTGGATAATTTCTCGAACACAGGCCTTTTGTTTGCTTTTTTTTTTTTTTTTTCTGGGACAGAAACCAGCCTCACTTCCAGGCAGGACAGAGGAATAACACAAGACAGGCATGGTCTTAATTTTTATTTTTCTAAAGGGAAAAAAGTGAGGGTGTTTGTCAGGATTATCACGTTAATGACATTGGAAATATAAATACGGCACCTTGAATACATCTTGATATGCAGTAGACAGGTATTTGCTTCTCTGTATCTCAGAACACTAGCAAGCTCAATAAGTACTGTTTGGATATGGTTACATTTCTGGACATTTGCTTGTTAAGTGATGTTGCTGGAGCACATCTATGGTAAGTATAATTGATTCACCCAGATTTTTGATTGACAAAAAAAAAAATCTCAGAATTTCAGAAGGGTCAAATTATTGACATATATTAACAAATGACAGCATTGAAATTACCGGAATTGTATTAAGATCCTTTATCAAATGTAAAAATCTGCAACGATAGTGCTGACCTGTCAACTTTGCAGAAAAAAACTGGTCTGAAAAACATTGTGAATCACAGTGTTCAAAGATCCATTTGAAGTCGCAATGTAAAAAAAAAACAACAGTAGAAATCACAGTCATATTTAACAGTACACACATACAGTACACACACAGTCTGACCAGAACTCACACGACTGGGAATAAACAGTTATGTGTCTCTAAAAAAACACTTGTTAGCGAGACTAACTGGAGTAAAAAGGGCTTCGGTTTGATTGTGCTTTGGAGCAATGGAAAAGGTGATGTGGTTTGATAACTCAGCATCATTATGTGGCAATAAAATGAAGTTAGCCGACGACCTGAATGTACTGTATGACCAGGTTACCACTCACTCACTCACTCACTCATTGTCTATACTGCTGTATCCCATACAGGAATACAGGGGGCCTGAAACCTATCCCAGGAGACATACACACACTCACACACTTATTCACACTCTACAGGCAACTTAGCCTACTTTGTATGTCTTTGGACTGTGGGAGGAAACCGGACTACCCGGAGAAAACCCACCAAAGCACAGACCCCGAGGCGGGAATCAAACCAGGACCCTGGAGGTGCAAGACCACAGTGCTAAACCCTAAGCAAATGTGCCGCCGCCCAGGTTATCACATCCATGCATTTTTTTCTTCTATTATGGCAGGACTCTAACAATGTGTTCTGGGAGCATGAGGAATAGTTTTCACACATAACACGCCACTACATTGCATGCTGTAATAAAAGCTAAATGCAGTTGAATTAAATATTAGTGTTCTATTTCCTTTGTTTAAAAAAGGCAGTGTCTTCATGATTAATTCATGGTTGTGACACTAAAAATCAAGCTTTTTCATACAAATTGATTTTACACTTCTTGTACACCTTATACAGTACACAGTATATATACAGTATATATATATATATATATATATATAGAGAGAGAGAGAGGTGTAAGTTGCCTTGTGAATGTATACAGCTGTAGGGCGAGAGTGTAATAGGTTGTGCTGGAATTCCCTGGATGATCCAGATTTTAGATTGAATGGAGAGAGATTGGAGCCTGCTCTAACTATTCTCACATTGAAATCCATTTCCATGGCAACTTTGGCACAGAAAACTGTATGTTGAGAGACGAGTGAGACTGAAGAGAGGCCTGTTAAAATGCAGTACATCTCCACTGTGGGGGCGGATGTTGACTTCTGCTATGTTGGAACAGCCTGAACTCGTGCACTCGTGACATTTTTGGCTTTTTTTTTATTTTTGTGATAATTGTAGGTTATTAATAACAGACACACCTGACCCTGTCATACAAGAAAAGATGTGGATGCAAACAGACAATAGCTGATTTTTAGCCTGCTGGATGAGAGTGGCAGTTTTGTTTTTTGCTTCGAGTTGCAGATATGATTGGAACAGTAAGATGCAGTTCTCATACAAGCTATGTCTAAATGTACTGTAGACAAGTAGCTTAGGCACCCTGGACAAGTATATTTCATTCCTGGGTTAGTTTCAATTACTTTTTTGTTTTTGGTCAAATTGGATTTGGATGTCATGACAGTTCATATTAATGTCAGCGCACTGTGCGTGCAACAGGGGCAAAAAGTCACATGAATTCTGATCTGCCCGATCATAATCGAGACACAATCTATGACCACATATGAATGTAACTCAGGTCCGATATCTAAAACCATCTACAGTAATTTGTGCATTCAGCCAGTCCGAAAAATCAGATCTGTCTCACATTAAGGTAGAAAAATCAGATTTGACTTCAGGCTGGTAATGTGAATGTCGCCAAACTCACCCTTGTGTACTCGCTTTCTCTTTGCTCCAGGATTCCCTGATCAGAATATAAATATTGGCTAAGCGGTACTGAAAAGCCACACATTGTTGTTTCCAAAACGAACATTAATAACTTCGTAACTATAATGCATTTTTACAAATCTCTAGTTCTACCAGTTGGATTAATTATGCATGCGTGAATCAATAATATTACCTTAGTGCTACATTCAATCATTTTATATCACTAATCACTTATAACTACAAATATTTGCAGATCTGTTTCATGAAAAAAGGAAACTGTGGTTGAAGTAACTACCCTGTAATGTGACCATTAATGTGTTACATGACTTCTTGAATGAGTACATTGGTATGTCTGTGAAATGCTCCTGACTCCTTGTTGCTTCAAGGGAAACCACCTGGCTTTTCTCTCAGATCCAGCATTAAGGAACAGGTTGTACCTGGCTCTATCTGACACCAAGCCAGAGTCGTTTTTCTGTATCTGTAGCTTTGCTTCACCCATAGCAAGGAGGATGGCAGATAAGGCATGATTCCAACAGGAAAAATAAAGAGATAAGACATTCATAAGAGTATAGTGAGGAAGACTGAAGGTATCCAGCTTGCTAAACCTGGTCAGATGCCAAGCATATGCCTTACTGATCTGTGCAATGGAACCCATAAACCCCCTCACTGACCTTCTGATGCTAAAACTTTTGACTTGTGCATTTGGTTTAATTCCAGGAGGGTTTATTCAATGGCAGCAGCCCCACACATTAGCACAGAAAAGCATGGTTTATCTTAACCAGGGTAAGCCGAGACTTTGACAGAAAAAAAGAATATCCTGTTTCTTGGGAAGCAATTAATACATTAAAAAAGACTCAATTAATATTATGTGAATAATAAACAAAGTGTTTTCTTATCATAGACAGCATGTATAAAAGATAAGCATGTGTGCTGGGCAAGAGCTATTAATATTGCAGACAGTCTATACTGGAATCTATACTGGAATCTCGAAATTGACAAATTGAATTGGCACCTGGGTGGTCCCTGGTTTAACCATGCTGGGCATTATCAGCTCAGTGGTAGGTCTCTCAGCTGCCATGCGGAAGGCCCAGGGTTCGATTCCCAGCCAATTCAAGAAACCCCATGATGCAGTGCCGGTCCCAAACCCAGATAAAATGGGTTGGGTCAGGAAGGGCACCCGGCGTAAAACCGTGCCAAGTTGTTGTGCGGATCAGTTGGTCTGTTGTGGCAACCCCTCAACGGGAAAAGCCGAAAGACTAAGAACAACAACTTTTTAACCATGCTACAGTATATAAAAAAACAGTACATTTTGGTATAACCCTTTTATTAATCAGTTGTTCACATGGCTGACATTTTCACTATTGTGCTGCTGCTAAAAGTGTTTAAATGCATTGTGGGCACGAGTCCTCATTTATGTCAAAAGTCTTTGCCTTTTCTTCTCCTTGGGATGAAAATAGAAAGTGTACTTTTAAACCATTTTCGGCTAATACTACTGAAAAAATCTTTTTTTAAAAACTGCACTTTCTATTTTCATGAAAAGTCTTGAGCCACCCCTTGTTTCTTCATATTAAATGAAATGATGTACTGTAGATTAAATTAAAAGTGGGAACAAATTTTTATCTGCGACAGTATGCAATGTACCAAAATATATAATATAACAGCAGCAATCTCATTTCCCTTCTCATCGGTTCTGACTACTCGGCATTCAGCAGATCATCTGTCATCATCTGCATTTGTTTTTTACTGGTTAGGATCTTTTTTTTTTTTATGCTTGAATGATCGATATGTCGCTATTTAGCTTAACAAGCAAAAAACATTCCTCTGAAACTGGGCAGGTACGGGAACTGGACTAAAAATGAGAGAACTATTCCTAAAGACACAAATATACAAATAGTCTGGCTCTTGGGAAGCAAAATATGAAAAAATGAGGGGTGGTTCAAGACTTTTGTCTACTGTTAATGTTAAAGAAGAAAATACCCTGAATAAAATGTCACTCAACAATGTTGCAGAGTTATGTACAAATTAATCCAATCATTTAAATCACACAAGCCTAGGACCTTGGAAATTTACAGAACATCTCTGGGTTGGATTTCACTTACTTGCCGAAAGCTTTAAATCCAAGCAAAGGCTCTTACCAATTCAGCCAACTGTTTTGCGACCATGGAAATAAATCTTGTGTCCACCTCTATTCTCAATCTCTTAATTTCACGGTTTGGACATGCACTCAATTGTACTGCCATTTTAACAACAGATGGGATGCTTCCATTCACCTTTGACCCAAAGCTGGCCTTTCCCTTGAGAGCGTCCCTCAGCTGCATTAGACTAAACACAGAGCACTTCCAGTCATCCATCTCCTCCAACAGCATGGCTCCCACACCAACAGTGTACATCAAGTAATGATCCTTACCATTCTTTTCTGCTACCGAGGCACTGTTAATGCTAATAATGATTGTCATGATTGAAATGATGACAAATTGGCTGGTTGAATTGAGCAGAGTGCTCTTCTGTGATTAATGTGAGTGCTGTGATTTCCTGGCATGCCTTAATTAACATTTGGGAGACTGATATTGCACTGTCATAAAGGGCTTTTTCTGTTTGTTTGTTTTTCGTTATTCCATCATGCCATTATAATTTTTATTAAAAAATGATTCACACTTGAAAATTATTCAATTATTCACACTTGTTCCTATTATTTTCCACAGACATGTAATAAATCAATCAATAAATAAATAAAAAACTATAATAAAGCATCAAAAGTGTTTAGGGCAAATGTTTTTGATGCATTGTGTCCTGACTTACCAGGACCAGCTCAACATGGCACTTCTGTTGTTGCAGACAGACAAGGTCTGTTCAATGGCCGAGAAAGCGGAGACATGAGAACTAGGCCCTGAGAAACCCCTTAACCCCAATGAGCTTGTTTTCTGCATTGCTGAGCATAGCCACACAGGCAGAGTTTAGCACAGCTGAGGGCAGGGAATGTGGACGGCTGGGGTGACATGTTGGTGAATACTAACTGCTTCCATGCTGTCAGAGACTTTTAGATCACATAATAATTGTTGAGATTTCAGGGTAACCTTAAGGGATGGGAGTGTGGAGCATAAGATTGGCAGACTATTAGAGAAGCTGCTTTCAATTGGTGTTACATTTTGTTCCTGTTGTCTTTACTGTCACCACCATGACTCGGACATATGAAGTAAGGAGAAAAAAATAGAAGGGCCTGCTGATACAGGAAAATAATCAATTGCCTTAAAGTGTTTTGTCTGTATTTTTTTCCCAAAGCAAATTAGTGGTTGCAATTGTTTACTAAAAAAACAACACCTTTGATTTGATTCCAACTCAAGTTTTTGATTCAATTCAGTAGCACAAATTTTTATTGTCTGATTTGTTTCAAGCAGCTATATTTATTATAGTAGTATTTGACTACTAAATGTATCTTATAAGCCCTAAAATGCCATGTAACTTTTGTAATAAATTGTTTAATTGGTATGTCCCATGCAAAGCGCTAATATA
>JAOVVA010000026.1:22615024-22625622 GCA_028565275.1 Leiocassis micropogon | reverse complement strand
ACAAAATTCTGCTCCACACTCCCATCCAATTAATGGCGGTATAGCACCAGCCGCCCATAACCTTAACAGAAAAAGAAGCGATACTTTCACAAAACATAAGTATTTGCAAAAAATGCAAGCAATTGCTAAAAAAAACTTACCCAAAGATTCAGTTACAGTAATTGAATCAACCAACTAAAGATCGTCTAAATTGCATAATCGATTAAATCGTACAGCTCTACTCACAAAACAAGATTATCTGTCTGCAGGCTATCTAGTAGTGAAAACCCTAAAGAAACATCTTTTCCTCTGAGTGTGACAAAGCCCTAATACTGGAGACTCATTGAATAATCCTCTTCTTTTCTTTGTTAAATAACACAATTATTCAGACATAATACATGGAGGTGTACCTTACAAACCATGTGTATTAGCTGGTACTATAGAATGAATGACATAGTAAGAGAAGTGCAAAAGTAGAAACCTTTAGACCAATATTTATAAAGAATATTTAAATAATGATGTCCAAATGTATTCATGAGCAGAGGTGTAGTGTTATGTGTTTAAGTACAGGAGCGCACCTATGACATGTACAGTATGCGTGCATTGCATACGGTTAAGTGGTGGCTTGTGTCAAGGGCTTTGTATAAACTGTTTTTATGGTAACAAGTTTACATACTGTATATTAATCAGCTATAATTAACATTATTGTTCTAAAGTGCCATGTTATCAGGGCTGCGAGAAAATATCTTATGCAGTTAAATAAATTATGTTTCCAAAAAATGAAAAGAAAGGTTTGCTGCCTTTTTATTTTTATTACATAAACGTAGTTAGCAAGAAAGCTATATTCGTTGTGGTGTTGAAAGACAACTTTTAAGGTGGACTGTTTTCTTGCATGTTCCTTAGAGCATACGTTGAAGCTGTGAGTCAATAAACACACCTTAAATTTTAATACTACTACTTAGACCATTCCAAACTGTATATAAATTTCAACCAGATTATATAAGGTATGTCTCTGTGATAGTTCTGATTTACACTATATGGACAAAAGTGTTTTGCCAAACCTGTTAATTATTGAATTTAGGTGTCTCAATCACACCTCTTAATCAGCTTCAATCTGGCTGCACTGAAAGGCGATCTTATTGCTTCAGCATACCAAGACATCTTGGACAATGCTATGCTTCCAACTTTGTAGTAACAGGTTGGGGAACATGTTTGATTCCAACATGACGGTGCCCCAGTGCACAATGCAAGGACTATAAAGACATGGTTTGATGAGTTCGGTGTGGAAGAACTTGACTGGCCCTAACACAGAGCCCTGACCTCAACCCCGTCGAGCACCTTAGGGATGAACTGGAACGGAGATTGTGAGCCAGGCCTTCTCATCCAACATCAGTGCCTGACCTCATAAATGCTCTAAAGAATTATGAATGCGCAGGAATTCCCGGAGAAACACTCCAAACAGCCTTGTGGACAGCCTTCCAAGAAGAGTGAAAACTGTTATAGGACCTAAAAAAAATGTTTAGATATAATACTGTGTTTGATGTCATTTTTGTGACATACTGTATTAAGTGGCAGCGTTTAGTGTTTACCCATATGGAAGGAACCAGCAGAGCATCTGTGCCATTTTAGACCTCAGACATCCCTGGCTCTGGAACTAAGCCACGTGGTTCCTCAGTGAGAAGTGGATTCTGTGCTGCTGTGCGCGAAATAGTCAAGCTCTTTAGGAACCTAGCCAGCTTGGCAGACTACCAGTCACAGATAGACTTTTTTGTTCTTTCCTCACATAATCACACTTTTCTGTGGCTTCCTTCCTGGACTCGACCCACCTGTGACCGAGTCTGTTTTCCTTCTGTGAATCACTGTTGAATAATTCCATTAGTGAAAGAGACCTAAATTCTTTTCAGGGTTTTTTAATAGCCTAATGAAATTTGACACCTTTTTCTTGAATCAGCTGTTGGACTTGATTGTTATGTCTCAGTTCATAGACAGTTATTAGATTCCATTTGTGCAAAGTTGATTGAAATGAAAGTGTATAGTGAGATACGTGGATGGATGTAAAGACAAAACAATGACTGTTTTGACTGTTAAGAGCTTCATATCTGTCAGCTTATTTTGGGTACCTAGGCTTAGGAACCAATGAAAAATGCATCCATTTGAGAGGTGTAGCGTTTCATGTCATTCTTCAGAACAGGACATTCAATCATGAATTTTAAGAATAACAATACTGATGAAAAATAACAAAGAGTTTGGTTGGCCATAAGTCGGAGTGGGTAATATATCAGACCGGAATTTCTGAGATAAACAGCATGTATCATGAACCTCCAGACTCGATTCCTGCCTCGGGTCTGTGTGTGTGGAGTTTACATGTTCTCCCTGTGCTTTGGTGGGTTTCCTAAAGGACCTCCGGTTTCCTCCCTCAATCCACACACACACACGCACATTAGGTTAACTGGTGGTCACAAATTGTCCGTTTTGTGTGTGTGTGTGTGTGTGTGTGTGCTTGTGCCCTGCTATGGGTTGGCACCCTGTTTAGGGTGTACCACGCCTTGTGCCCTAAGTCTTCTGGAATAGGCTCCAGGCCCCACGACTCTGTACACACGATAAACTTTATAGAATATGAATGAATGTATGTATATACTGTATTTACAGTACTGTGCAAAGGTCTTGACCCCCCCTCCCCTTCTTCATATTTTGCATCCAAAGAGTCAAACTTTCTTGTATTTTTAATATTGTCTCACGGAATAGTTCACACACTGACAATGCAGTCAAACATGGAACACTTTCAATCATGGATTGGCCTCAGCAAAGCCTGGATCTCAACATTATTGAAGTAGTATGGAATCACGTTGATGGAGAACAGAATAAAAAGACAGGCAACGTCCAAAGAAGAGCTGCGGAACGTTCTTCAAGAAGCCTGGAGATTTATTCCTTAAGACGACTATTACAAATACTATTTACAGTAGATTAATTTATATTAGAATTACTGTACAAGAAAGCTTCCCTACAAAAGGCCTCAGGCTGTGTTGAAGAATAACGTGGTCAGACCAAATTAAAGATTAAGATGATTTGTCCGGTGTACCTTACAGCACAATTAAATACTTATTTCGCAACTCCCACGTACAGTAGGAAGCGGACGTTAGATGACGTCCCTCAAGCAAATTGGATGAAGGGCTTTTTTCAAGCTTGTCAGCGCTGAGGTTTAAACCCACACCTTATCCCAGGTAACCCAGAGCCTTAACCAACTGAGCCACCACTTCTGTATTGATGTAAAAGCTGGTTAGAATAGTACCTGGCGATATGTCCTCAAATAGGTATAATGATCAAGTGAATATTTGGATTACCTTGATTTATGATAATTGAATGATTATTTTTATTTGTTTGTTTGTTTGAACTGTAAATATCCTCAATAATTAAAGCTGTTTTTTTTGTCTTCTGTTTTTTGTGTTTTTTATTGAAAGAATTCTCCATGTCACAGACTGGATGAGGCGAAGTCATGTGACTACATACGCTAGATAATATCTTTAAGAGGACAGTATTAACAGAAAAAAAGTTTCTGAAATTGAAAAAAATGGACATAGCCAAGATTATGTCGATTAAAGTTTTTGAATATTATTTTCAATTAATTGCTCAGCCCTATGATAGAATTATGCTCAGCACTACATTAGAATTATACGAACTTTCTTTGTGACATATACTGTATTTATGTTTGCACATACAGTATCACTATACCTCTTATAATTAATATGTTTCGTCTCATTTTTCTAGCATAATATAAAGAAGGTAGTGGCTTAAGACTTTTGCACAGTACTGTGTGTTATGCTGAATAGCTTATGAGCTAAATTAAAACTGGCCTTTAAGTTTTAGGGTGAGCAGGCCTTCACACAGTAAGGAGTTTTGCACAAAAATTAGAAATGCATGCAGCATGACTCAAAAAAAATTCACACATTTATTATTGGATTAGGTACAATTTTAACTATAGTTGATGTCTAAGGAATGCAGTAGGACTGGAGCAGAGATTTGTGTGCATGGCTGGACAGAAAATAATTTTATAAAAAAGAGAGTGACAGAGAGAGTGGTATCTTCTTCAGACACAGGAGTATTGTGGGATATTCATTTTGCTTTATGTCTTCCTAAAATAGCTTTATAGTAAAGCATATCAAAATCACTATACTCTTAAATCTCTCTTTCTCTCTCTAAAAAGACAAAAATCACCCCTGGTTGCCCCAGTCACACAGAATAGTGTTGAAGGAATACAAATAAAATATAATATATTTTCATGTCTGATATGCTTTGTATTGTTTTGTAGGTTCCAGAAGACATCCATGGGTACAGCTCCAGAGAAAAACCATTCGATCCACAGTCAACGCCTCCCAAGTCACTCTCTCAGCCATGCTCACCTCCAGTAGGAGCCAGTATGAGCTCGGTGGATTCCCCTATCCTTTTGGCCTGGAGAACAACAGCACAGGTGATTTCACAAATATTGAAAGTAATACCTTCACATAATCCACATACTGTAATTCAGTCATGCAACAATTAACCTTTTAAATCAAATTGAATACCTTTTTATTTCTAATCACAACAGAGCTGATAACATTATGCATTTTGTTTAGGGTGTCTGTCATTTTATTATACGAGTATGCTGGTACAGTACACTGGGTCATCAATGAAAAAATATACCTAGAGAGCAACATTTGAATCTGGCAGCTGTGTAGGTAATTTGGACTCAATATTAACTGACATGCATTACAAGCTGCACCTCATTCGACTGGTGCGCTCATCTCAATTTTATTCCCAATTTGATGTGGTGCTCTGGACTTTCTGTCAGGGTAAACAGAAAATGTATTGAATCTATTAATGTGAAATTAAATCTACAATCAATTTAAATTATATTAGTATCATGGTTTTATTGTTTCACAGTTAGCGCGTAACAGTATAAGATTAGACCTCACGATAGTGTTTCTCAAACCCCTCTGGACCTTTGCATCTAAATCATATTACATCTAGTACTTTGAAGTACAACCTTTGGGCTGTGTAAAGCCTGGTATACTTGATGCAGGATCTTACATGCATACAGTATGTCAAAGCAGTGGCAATTTAAGCAGCATTATTCATATAATGGCTTGCATTTTTTATTTACATAAAATAAAGGAAGATTAAATAAAGCATGCACTAGGTGGCAAGTCAGAGCCCAAACACTCCGTACCATCTGGATTCCAAACTTGAACAGTGCCCTTTAGTGATTTCATGCACAGCAATGTTAAACCAAGTGATGAGCTCTTTAAAACTTTTGGTTCACTGTTGTCATGATAATTGTCCTAAATCGAAAGCCCTGGTTAGATTTAAAAATCCAGATGACTGGTAATAAAAATTGAGCTTTTAGTAGGTTTAAAGACTTAATGAAAGCTTTTTAAAATTCCAAAAACTAACTGTATTGGGAGAAAACAGCATTAGAACTTATTATATACTGTATGTAACTGTATGATACTTAGAATTAAAAAGGAGAAAAAAGATATTTCTTAATATTATTAAAATAAAATTATCATTCTGTTGTTTTGCAATTTACTTCACCAACTGTCAGCGCTTGCATCCAAGTTCATTTACCATAAACAGAGCATGAGAGTACAGGAGCGAGAGTGACAGGACCACAAGAGCACTTATCAAATGTTCTCGAGCACATGGCAGTTGGACGGTTTGATGACACAGGAGCTGTCTCGCTCCTGTACCCTTGTGCTGAGAAGGCAGACGCAGCAGAGGAGAGTGTCTATAACAGGATTAAAGATGGGTAAATGTATTGTGGGGGAAGGTCACCACAAGTGACGTTCTGTAAGTAGTCGGAAAATAAAGACATTAGGCACATCGGTGACCATTTCAGTCGCCATCTGGGGCCCTGCATAGCGAAAGGCAAGTATAATCGGGCCTAAATCTGATCCTAATTTGTAACTAAATATGTTACATTGCTATCTCTGCCTGCATTCCTAAAATGTTTTTATTCCTAAGATTTTTCTATTCATGACAGCTAACAAACACAATAGGCAATGCTGAGCAGAACTAAGCAAAACTATAGTATGATCTATTTTTGGCTAAAAAACAGCACTTTCTTTTCAAGAAGAAATATACAGTACTTATAGTACTAAGTGTCAAATAACAATTTACACGACAACATTAACAATAACAAAATGAAAAATGAGGACCATAAGACCATGGACCAAAAAATGATGACCATATAACTATTGTCCTGATTTCAGTCAATGTTAAATTGGTATAAATTGGTATAAATTGGTATAAGTATCAAATATTAAAAATCTGTGGTGAAAAGTAGATTACTACATTATACTGTACATGAAACACACACACCCCAGTCTGCATTGCTGGAAAATCTACCCCTTTATTTGGTCATGCATTATGCACACTGTCCAAACCCCTTGGGTATTTTCATGTCCAGTGCATTGCATTTACAGAGTCATCTGTCTTCTCCCCCACCTTTAGTGCCAACGTTCCAGCATGAGCCAGCCCCTCTCAGTATAAACACTTAATGTTAGGTTACAATATGTTCTTTGTTGTGTCTCCACATGCGGACATGTTTTTCTTTTTCACTGCTTTATTCTCTCTGGTTAAAGCCACAGGCTGAATTAAGTTTAGTTAGGCTAGGCACTGTCTGATTGAGAAAAATGGAGACTGTGGGATTTAAATAAGCAAATAATTAAAAGCCTTTGATTTGATCTAGCGTATAATAGGATTTATTATTGTTTTGTTTTTTTACTTGACCATTTTCTCATTGTGATTTTTGAATTTTGACGTTTTTGAAGTTTTAATATTTTTCTTTTCCCAAAGGGGGTTAATAAAAGTTCTATCCATCCATCCATCTACTTATCTATCTATCTATCTATCTATCTATCTATCTATCTGTCTGTCTGTCTGTCTGTCTGCCTGTCCATACATCCATCCAGTAGTGGTGAGCTATCAAGAAATGTTTTTGGACAAAAAAAAGTTTATGACCATGTGTTTTGGAGATGCTTGGTTGGATCATAAAAAATTAACAGTACTGTAGATGTGCTTAATAGGCTTTACTAATGCACAATATGATGAGAAGTCACAGGATTGGAACTAAACTGCTGTGTGGTAATAAGAAAACCACTTGTTAGTGAGGGGTAATCAGGAAAAAAGGCTTTAATTTGCTAAAGAAAAGACTTTGGAGCAATGGAAAAAGGTCATGTGGTCTGACGAGTCCAGATTCGCCCTATTCCAGAGTGATGGTAGAAAAGGAAGCGAATGAAGCAATGTACGCATCATTCATAGTGGCCACCGTACAAGCCTCTGGAGGCAGTGTTATGATATGGGGTTGCTCAGGTCTAGACTCAGCAATGTTATGTGGCAACAAAATGAGAAGACTTTATAAAGGGGTTTGACCCTCCTGTCATAAATATAATATCTTGGCCAAAAAATAATTGAGTGGAAATAAATGTTGCGACATAAGGTTTATGAAACAGCGCCATGGTGAATGTGCTCCATAATCAAAGCTTAAAGCAGTCCAATAAAATATTAGTGTGTGGCTTTTTTTTTGGCCTGGCAGTGTATTTACAATGAACTCCAGAATTTATGGCACTCTTCACAATTCATTTGCAATGCAAAAACACAAACGGTTCAAGTCTACAGGGTGAATGATTTGTTATTACAGAGACAGTGCGAGCTCTGACCATACCATGTATTGTAACTGGTTGAGTTTTAATGATCATTTGTAACACATAGCAAAGTTAGATTTATGTAACCTCCCTATAAAGTCCCACTGTAAAGTCTCTATGCTTAAGCTGTTACTATGGAAATGAAAATGAATTTACATAATTATAGCAGAAACTACTGTCAGAGCCACTATTATAGAAACTTAATATGGACTGTCAGATTTGTCTGCCCAAAAAATACTGTTATCTCTTATAAATAAATATAGAGAATAACCGTACTGAGTCTGTATGATCAAACGAAGTGAGGGTTACTTCAAGAGGATCTAGACTTCATTTCTCTCTCTCTCTCTCTCTATCTGTCTGTCTCTCTCCCCTCAGGCTTGAACAGTAGCTGGGTAGAGCTGACCGCAGTGGCTGCAGTTTGCGCCACACTCACTGGACCCAATGGCACCGAGATGCAGGTCTCAGAACCTATCCTTGTTTCTGTCCCTCTCCCCTCAGATTCACCACTCACATCTGCAACCAGTGTCCCCATCTGGAGGTTTGAGGACAGAACAGGTAAGCACTGAGGTGACAGCCTAGGTTTTTATGATTACAGCTGAAATTAGGATACACACTTGACATCACATCAGTTTTTGGACCAATGTGGAGAGACTAGAACGTTGTATTTCAATGATATTACATAGATCTCAAAGTAGTGAGAGTAATCTATAATCATATAGTAATCCATAATGCATATTTATTGTAGATGTATAATTGGTAATATAGTGATATTTCTTTTAAAGAAAAAAGTTTTTTTTCATCATTTATAGAAGGAGTCATCAGTGTCAGTGCTTTCTTACTAGTCTTGTGTCAGCCCGCATTATACTGCCATGATGTCGGCATCACCCCAAGTGTTCCTTATCAACCTCAATATTATTATCGAAATCTTTATTTTTACCACTATAATTAACCCTTACTTTTGCATGATAAACACACACTGCAGTCACCATGGGAACTTGCCTGGTTTAGTGTGCTTCAGTAAAATAAAGGATTCGTCTGCAGCAGCTGCTTGAGGTTAGAAGATCTAAGGTCCTGGTGGCAATGCTACTTCACAGAGGGACTGTTACACAACAGGGTTGAGAGAGAAAAACACAGACAGAGAGAGTGAGAAAGCGAGCGAGAGAGAAAGAAAGAGAGCCATTTGCAACCTTGGAGCAGGCATGCTTCTAAAGCACAGAGGACAAGGACTGCACAGTTTGTGCTGGTTGCTGGGGGAACGTACAGTATTTTGAGATATAGTACGCACAGCATTTTTATCAAAACAGATTTATCTGGTTGTATTTTTTAAATGAATTTCTTACGTTTAAAAAAAATATATTTATATGGAATAAATTCGCCCTAAAAAAACTAAAGCATTGAAGAAGCATCTTGAAAAATAAAACTGCTGAAAAGCACATGTGCAAGAGTCATTCAGGAAAGCCTTCATAGTTTACAGTAGCTACCTAATGTGTGCTAGGAAGCAGAGTAGAGACATATTGGCTAAGGTTGTGTTCAACATCTATTTAGTAGAGATGTTAATGATTAATCGTTAATTGATTAATTGCCATTAAGAATGTAACCGATTAAACATGTATTTGGCGATAAGGTTTGTTTTGCATGTAGTGGTAACCTGAACAACAGCGCTGTAATCTAATTTTAACTTGGGTATCCTTACTAGTCAGGCTCCTTACATGGATGCAAATAACTTATTTGAAGAGTCAGGTCTCCCCGATTCCTTTTGTGAACACCAGATTAATTAATGCTTACAGTGCACTTCTCCTTCCGCCGTCTTTATTTTCACAGGGAGTTCTGTCCCAAAACTGTCAGAGTAAAGTTGAGAGAAAAGTTTGGATGCACCTTCTAATGCAAAGGTCTTTTCTGATTTTTATTTCATTGTACAATGTAAAAAAAATATGAAGACATCCAAAATATGCAATAAACTCCTTTGAATAGTTGATATTGAGATGTGTAAGCTACTTATGCTCTGTAAAGCCTTCATAACAGCTTTAACCTAAGGTGCTGTTAATTGGTGACTTTTGAGGCTGGTAACTATAAATTAACTTCTCCTCTGCAACAGAGTTAGTAAGTTTTGGTCTTGATTTCCTGGGATGGTCTTCATGAGAGCCAGTTTCAATGGGCTTTCAATTTTTCAGTTTCAATTTTGCAATTTTGCAAGAACTATTCCAGAAAGGCTGACCTCCGTGTCTTAAAGTAACAACCGATGTTGTTGTTACTTTATTATTTAATTCCATAAATGTTATCATACTTTTGAAGTCTCCACTGTTGTTCTAGGTCTTTGTGTTCAAGAGGCTGAGAAAAAAAATCTCTTTAATCAATCTGCACGTAATTAAATAATATTTTGCACATTTAAAATATCTTTTTTTAAAATAGAAAATTTGTATGTGGAGGATGTTGTCGTCCCCCCACGCATGCACACAATAAATCAGTCCATGGGAACCTGAACTGTGCTGCAAGAACTGTTTAATAAAACTTAAAAGCATGTAGTTATCATTACTTAACAATGATTTGCAGAGCTGGTACTATCAGTACTGATCAGCACTGTGGCCTCACACCTCCAGGATTTAGGATCTAAGTACCACCTGCGTAAAAGGTTGTATGTTCCCCTCATGCTTGGTGGGTTTAAGTAAAGAGTTTTTGGGGGAGATCATCTCATACTGTGTGACAAGTACAGTAATAGTCTTAAAATTTACTGAAAGGATGTCTTTCCTTTATAGTCGAGATTTTTAGTAGAACTTGAGGACTCTTCTATAGTTGATGGAACCTATAGTTGTAGTTGGTCATGTGCTGGAAAAGAATAACCATGGGTTGCTTATTAAGTTCTTGGATATCTTGTATATCGTCCTCGGCTTGCTCATCAGGGACAATCTTATTATTTTGATTCATACATGTTCACATCTCATA
>JAOVVA010000026.1:22604459-22614924 GCA_028565275.1 Leiocassis micropogon | reverse complement strand
ATATCTTGTATATCGTCCTCGGCTTGCTCATCAGGGACAATCTTATTATTTTGATTCATACATGTTCACATCTCATACAAACGTAAATAATTCTTTTTATTGTGTAAAGCTGCTTTGCGACAATGTCAATTGTTAAAAGTGATATACAAATGAAATTGAATTGAATTCTATAACATAATTCGAGGAATAAATTTGTCTTTGTAAGTTGTTAGTCAAACATAATTTAACTTCCTTTACTGTAAACAGCTTTGACTTGTCAGAACCTTGATAAGAAGATTACACTGGATTAGATCATACATCATGTAAAATGGAGATCTCAGTCCATCTGGCTGTTAAGCGACAGCTTAGTAAAGCGAGCTAGGGAAGAATGGATATGAATATGCAGCATGTGTGGGTGGGCAGAATGGACTGGAATTTAGAAGGGAAAAAAAACATGAATAAATGGATCGGCACAGACATGTGATGTGGGTGTGTGTATAAGCATGAGTTTAAGAGAACAGTCTTCCTTTGAAGCCTATTTGTTTTACAGACAGTGAAGAGCTTTGCCTCTAGTGTGAGGAAGGCTGGTTTCATGACCTGTTCTGGGAAAGCCCCCAATTTCAGGGACTGAGTAAGGATTGCATGATTTAAGGACATACATCTCACCCTAGTGGACAAACTTGGTCAAGACAGCTATATTGGATCTCTACGTCTGCCTCTATGGATTTGACCAGTAGAGCATTCAGTGTATAAATTCACACTGAATGTAGTTTGAAAATTAGATGGACTTAAATAACTGTGACAAGAAAATAAATGTGCCTAGCTAAAAACTTGGCCCAGCTTAAAGGGAGTTTTATACAATGACAGTTTAGCTTTGAATGTAGCTTTGAATGCTACCAGAGATTTCAAAATAATTGATTTAGCATTGTGTATTGAGAAAGAACCGAACAAACTTGTAATGTCTTTATTAGTTTACCTTATTTGGGTTTTGTCACTAAAATGCTACATTTCCTGTACTGTCTTGTATGCTTTAAATTTGCTCAAGTAAAAGTACAAAAACATTTTACAAAAGAACAGATTTTAGTCTGTTCTGATAAATAAATTGATTCTTTGGCTTTTCTCACCAAAGAATCAAGGAAAATGTGAAATCTTTGTCTAATGCTAAGTAGCAATACCTTTATTTTTTTATTATATAACATTTAATTAAAAACATTTTAACAAATGTTAGCTAATATAATAATAATTCTGTTCATGATGCACATGCTAGCTGAATGCTAACAATACAAACTGCTTAGATGAATATGCATATTTATATATTGTATACAGCAAGATATTAGAGTGATGGATATTTCATGTCGTTTTGTCAGGCTAACAGAGTGGAGTGTGTGTGTGTGTGTGTGTGTAGGATAAATGGTGTCCTTGAATAAAAAGAGCAAGCCATGTTTCCATTGTCACATGTTGAAATTTAGCCTTGTTTGGAATTTCGATTCCTGTCTGAATGCTAAAAATGGTGTTTTGTTTGAAATTGTAACGATTATTTAGTGATCATTAGCACCTTTGTACCCATTGGTAATTATTTGAATTGGGATTGGTCACTTTTATCATAGGGATCGCCAGATTGGATCCTTAAAGATCTGGCACAGGTTTTACACAGGATGCCCTTCCTGATCGCAGCTCTCACATCTTCTAACAGGGCTTAGAAACTGGCATTGTCTGCAGTGGTTGGGACCTATGGGGAATAGGGTAAAAGCCAGGTAAAACCCAGCAGCGATAAAAGTTGAACACCACCATTTGGCCATAAACTAAAAAGAAACAATTATACAGTAAGTGCCCCCTTCTTTCCTTGCGTCAGAAAAGCCTCCACAAAGACTGACACCATTTTAAAAAGGCTAAAATCCTAAAATAATGTAATTATTTCATTTACCTTCACAAAGCACTTAATAACGTTATAGTCACATAGTAACTAGATAAAGGCGACACGGTGGTATAGTGGTTAGCACTGTCGCCTTGCACCTCATGGAGTGCATGGAGTTTGCACGGGTTCTCCCCGTGCTTGGTGGGTTTCCTCTGGGATCTCTGGTTTCCTCCCACAGCCCTAAGTCTCCCCGACCCTGAATACAGGATTAAGCAGTATAGACAGTGAGTGAGTAACTAGATGGCTTGTTCAGCCTATGGTTTGGACTTCTATATAGGATCTCACTGTGTTTATCCATCTGTGGTTGCCCTACAGGTCTGTGGATAAGAAGTGGTGCAGGCTATATTAAAAAGGATGGGTCTCATGTGACTTGGAGTTTTGTGGCTTCACATTTAGGATACTGGCTTGCAGCCTTTCCATCAGCAGGAGGTGAGTTCTGCTTTGCCCCCAGCATTGAAATACACTACCAGCCAAAGCCCTTCTTTGTTTCATTTTAAAAGTATAAAATGTGAGTTTTTGTGGAATGCTGCCAGCATTTGATAAATTAGACTATAATATGGCAGCAAGTCAGTAACCTTGAGATGCCCACTAAGCTGAAGAAGAGATTCATGCTATTATATCCTAATATCCTAAAGCGGTCATGCTGTAATACATTTTTTAAATCAGAAGTTAAAAACACTTATAGTTTTTCTATATTTCTGTTCCAGGGGCAGTGCTGAACAACTCTGGCCTGAGAGACATAACCACTTACCATACCATCTTCCTTCTGACAATTCTGGGTTTTATGGCCCTACTGGTTCTTATCTTGCTCTGCTTGTTGCTGTACTACTGCAGGTACAGTATCTGGGCTACAGCTGTTCATACTGAACAGATTGAACCACAAAACCAAACAGATTAATGGCTCTTTTTACTGGGGGTGGTCTTTACCTAGCTGTGATGCCACCTGTACAGAAGCTTAGCTGTGGGACTGTAGTGAATGCAGTAATACTAGTTTAAAACCTTTTCTCTATACAACATAAGGGTGAAAATATGCAGACAACTGACTGTCAAATTTCTGGACGTCCCCAATCTGTTGCCTCAAGGATGGAAGCACATGATTGGCTAGAAACTAGATGCATACTTGCATATATAAGTACACCTTCAGGATGAATTAGACTATTGACTGCCTATGAGGCCTTATAGCCTGGCATCAGTACCCAACCTTACTAATGATCTTGTGATGAATTTGGCAAACCCACCACAGCCATGTTCCTTGCCATAATAGTGAGGGCTATTAGAAACATCGGGAGGGGGATAGAGTTTTAGAATGGAATGTGCAATAAGAAAATATAGGTGTGATAGTCAAGTGTCCACATACTTTTAGCCATGTAGTGTACTTTGTGTACTTTGATGTATTTTGTCCATTCACATTCAGTAGTAATTTGTCTTATGTTCATCTTATTTGTCAGGAGGAGATGTCTAAAGCCCAGGCAACATCGCCATAAAATGTATATCTCGTCTACTCTGGAGAGCTCCAGAAGGGACCAGGGCACATCCACCTCTCACCTTAACCTCATCAGTGGTGGACGTTTGGAGACCGCTTCCTCCACTGGAGATGGTGTGAAATCAGACCTGTCCTCTACAAGGGATTTGCACAGCTCACGGGAAGACTTTTTCAGGGGTAAGAAGCGCCATCCTAAAGGTAACAGCAAGCAAGGCGAGAGCTTTCCACTACACGTCACCTGTTCCACCAATACCAACAACCTGCTTCTGCACGACGACCATGGCAGGAGTTATAGTTCAACAGATGATTCTGATGATCGTAGGAACCATCGTCATACCTATAATGCAAAGGATAACCAAGGTTATACATCTGATCCTTCGTCACCCCTACGGTTGCTCCCATTTGCTGGTCACTACCAGGAGCAAAGACGAGACAGCAAGCCCCCAGAGTACTCCACTTCTCAGGCTGCGGATAACTTGACAAGACCTGTCTCCATGAATGCACAGCCTGGCCAGCTGATCTTATGCCACTCTATGGAGCAAATGAAGGACAGCATGTACCACAGTGTTGTTCCCACCTTAGTCATCCCGGCACATTACGTGCGCCTGTCCACAGATTTGTCATCTGTGGAACAAGCTATGGAGAGGCAACAGCAGCTGCAGCATGATATGGAGGCCATTCAGGTGAGCATGTCATTACCTCACCAGCAGAGTCAGCAGCTGCAGGAAGCCAAGCTGCAGAATGAAACAGAAAAAGCCAGACAGCATGGAGAGGAGTCACAGGATCAGAACTGGAGTTCGGATGCCTCCTCTGGCCCAGTCCACATCCCAGTGCTGTTCAACGAGTCCGGCATGACACAGATGAATGGAGAACTGAAGGCTCTCACTGAGAAGAAGCTACTAGAACTGGGTGTAAAGCCTCATCCTTTGGCCTGGTTTGTATCCCTTGATGGTCGTGCCAATTCACTTGTCCGGCATTCCTACATCGAGCTCGGCAACGAGCCTATACGGATACCACAGGAACACCATGCAGAGACATACCCTGGAAACTCAGGAAGGTCTTCACAGAGAAAAAGCAAAGAGGAAAGAAAGGCAAAGGAAGCAGGTGAGCGAAAGGCTCATGGCAAAGTTTACTCTAAGCTCCCAGTCATTAACACTACAAACCCCAGCACCAGCAGTGAGACCCGCACAACCCCCTGCTCACCAGAGGATGGCTCCATGGCACCAGTACTTGATGACACTCCAGAGTCTCGGGGTGGAACTTTTCCACGTAAAGGACGCAGCCAAGGCTACAGTGCCCACAGCAGTATCCCAGAAGACCACAGAGATTTGGAGATCAGCCCGTATGATGATGACAATGATGGAGATGACAAGGACGATGAAGGTGAAAATAAGAAGAGTCCGTGGCAGAGGCGGGAAGAGAGACCGCTCATGGTGTTTAATGTCAAGTAGTCCTAATAAGCGTAGAATTGTCATGGACTTGGTTGGGTTCCCTGTATGCCACATCTACAAGTAGGGTAACATGATATTGGAATCAGAGATTGTCATGGTACCTTAATGTGAATCTCCTGACCCACTTGAGGACAAAAACAAGCAGGTAATTTTCTATGAAGCAGATTATAGAAGAAGTAGACAGAGGTGGATCACCAAGAGTAGAGACAATATGATTATAATAGTGGCTTGCCTCTACTTGCCAGCTAGTACTTAAGGCTCATGTTTTTTTGGGTGTCCTGCAGGTAGAGTATTTTCTAGGATGTGAACACCACTAAACCAGATTATGTATTTTTTAAGTCTAGTTAATTTCTTGAAATAATTTGCTGTAGTTAACTCTAAATGTCATTACCCTGTATCTTCTTTGTACCAGAGACTTCGCCATTGTCCTGGGAATGACTATGAGCCATTTTTAAACTGACTTTGAGACATAATTAATTGGCCCTAAAGAATTTCTTAAGAGTATGATTGCCCAAAAAATGTTTAAAAAACATATGAACTAAATTTTGAAATGTATGATGGTTTGTTTTTTTTTAATTATTCAGGCTTTCAAGAAAGTTTGGATTTATATATTTGGCAATGAAATAGAAATGTGTGTATCTGTGTCTGAAGCAAACATCACAAAAGGGAGTAGAATATTGCCGGGTTCATATTAATTTACCCCTTTAGAATCTGTCCTTAATCATTTTCACAGTTCTGGGAGGCTTTCATTTTTTGCAGCTTTGCTGATTGTGATATTCTATGACATCCAATTCAAGCTAATTTTTCTGAGCCTCATAGAAGAAAAAAAAGTTTCATAATTTCTTTGAATGATTAACAATTTTAGCTCCCTAAAATGGTCTCATTATTATTTTAACAGTATCTGCCAACTTGTAGCATTGTCACAATGCATTCAGTCAATTTTGGCCAATGGCGCTGCTATATTTGTACTGTATGGCAAAAGAATGGTTTGGTTGAATGAAAAGTTAAATGAAGCTGAACTTTATGGAAGTAACTGCGAAAAACATGTTGTATTTGGCCAACCAGGGGATAACCTTTCATTGGCCATAACCAAATTCGATAAACGCCAGAGAAATACTGACAACAAACAGAAAGAAGCCATGTTATAATCAAATGTATACATATAGTGTTACAGTACAGTTCCACGAAGGGACAAATAAAAAACAATCATGCTAGATGGAACCTTGTTATCCAGTTTAGTTGGCAGACTTTTACTTTTTTTTCCCCAAATGTGTAATGTTTTCATTGTCTCCATAGTCATTTTTATGTTCTTACCAAAAATTTAAGTTAGCTGGGGGTTTCCTAGAAAGCTCCAGGCAGAACGGACACACACACATACACACACACACACACACACACACACACACACACACACACACACACACACACACACACACACACACACACACACACACGGGCAATTGACTACATATCCACAACAACCTGGTAAATTATTATAATTTAAATGCAGTTTATTCTCGCAGTGGATATGTAATATTTATTCGCAACGTTGATATAGCAGGATAAAGCCTAAAAGCATAGCAAAAGTCATTTTAATTATCTACCTCTCATTTTCCCCTTAAAATTCCCTTCCTGGTATGGTGTAAAGTTTTTCTAAATCTGTATACCAGCTTGTTCCTGGCTGTAGTTCTTGCACTTGGCACCAGAAGACACATGTACTGCACAACAAGGTTTCTTTATTTGTCAAGAAGTGTTCTCTGAGTTATTGAATTTGGAAAGGTGATGAATAAATTACTTTTGAGGACGGTTATCAGGTATTATTTTAACATATTTAAGTATTGCTCAGTGAAGCGTGCTTACAAAACTTTGTGAACCACTTGTTTAATAGCACTCTAGTGAACTTAGAATTTTACTTTGGCCTTGTGTTATTTTGTCTTTTTCCTGGTTATGGCATTATACAGTACTTACATGCAAGATGTACTAATCTTTTACATGTTTCAAATAATTGAAGTGATTATGATAAACCATTTAATTTTTTTTGTTTGTTTGTTTTTAAACATCACTATTTGTAACATATAAATCAGTTAAATGCTATGTACAGCATGCCAAAGTTCATACTAAATGAAGAACTAATGATGTACTAGCATAATGTCGGCTTCTTCTTGCTGCCTATAAAGTGCCTTTCTGTACCAGACTCAATGACAATCTGGCATACAAGGCCAGTTTTCCGCATACAAATAAGGCAAGACTTCTGCACTGTCATTGTTTTTGCTTCAGCAAGGCATATCCTGTGTTCAATAAACCAGCCTGAAAATATTTTATATTATACTTTTGGTCTATTTCTGATCAATAACTGGTATAATAAATTGCATCCTGTAATAGGACACTGAACACATTTATGGCCTTTTGTTTTTTGTGTTTATGGAGAAACGTGATAAGGATGTATCTCCAGCTTTACAGAGATATTTAGCTGTGATTTTTGATCATTTGTTTACACATAAATCTGTAACTGATTATATCATCAGAATCTATATATGAATTTTATTACAAAGTTATTTTTTCCAGTTTTAAGACTTTACAATATCATTTACATTTACAGTGGAAAAGAGCCAAAAATCAACACTCAAAGCTTAATATCTAGTCACCCAAGTGTAGGTTAATTTTAAAAATACTTTCACATGTCTTTTAGCCTTATAATTTAGCTTTAAATCCCGGCATGTTTGTAGAATAAGGTGTTTTGTTTTCTTTTTCCTGCTGTACTGATTTTATTGCACTTCTGGGAGCTTCTCTGGATAACAGTATCTGAGATACTGTGGTAAATGTGCTGTAAGTATGTTTTTGGAACGAAAAGATGTACTGAAATCATGTTTTAATCACATTTCCCTGATTTTTTGTTGAAAAGTCCATATTTTTGCACTTAAATTCTTTGCACATAAAGTCTACAGCCATTAACAAAAATAACATAATATGGCCGGTAAGGTGTGTAATAAGAGGCGTGTCAAACCGGGACTTGTGGTGAAATTTCTCATGAATGGAGGCGTGAACCTGATCAACATTTACAATACATACATTAACATTACAGTCTTTACAGTACAATGATGAGACTTGTAGCTGCAGTAAAACATTTGAATGGTGCAAGCATTGTAAAAAGAATGTCCATAAATGACGAGCTTGGCAGAGGTAACTCGAAGCCCACTGCAGTTGTTCCCATGAACATTCAACTGCTCCTTGAAAATCAGTAACTTACAGTACTTGTCACCAACTAGTGGAAGAGACAAATCTGTCTGTGGAAACTGTTAGCATGATGATGCTTATTCCTGACTCGATTTCCTAGCACACACTACAACATCCACATCATCGTAATGTCATTTACTCAAATCTGGGTAACTTGTCTATATATAGTACTTGTTTTGTTTGTCATTAGCATTTGTCCTAGTTTCTAGCCACATCCATATAGCCATCTAGCCATATTTACACCTCATGTTTGTTTTGTTTTATTGTGTTTAAGGTCCACATTAATAAACCACTATCTGCACTTGCATCCTGCCTCTCCTCCATATGACAACTGTACACACAATCATTCACGAACACCACTTGCACATTACAGGAAGTCAATTGGGAATTATTGCCACATCAAGCGTACATATGTACTGACCTTGCTCCAAGCTATTTCTACATGTTTGGACCATTAAAGGAGTCCCGGGGAGGCCAGATGTGCGATCGGCAGTCCAATCATGAAAGCTTTCTGCCTTGATGACGTCCAAGCACTAATGAAACAATTGGATGAATGCGTTAGTGTAGCAGTGGATTATATTGGACAAATGTGCTTCATGGGTCTGGTCCTGAAACATTTACCTTAAATAGTAAATGGTTGATTCACTTATAAACAAATTAGATTTTTGTTATTTCTAAAAGTGTTAAAAGAAAGTACACAATTTTTGCCTGAAAATCCTTCAATCTCTGTATGTTTCCTGGTAATATGCATGAGCAACTTTACAGATAACTTTTTAATTGGAAATGAAATATAGTCTATCTATCTTCAACCGCTTATCTGAAATCGGGTCACAGGGGGGGTAGCAGTTCCAACAGGGTACCCCAAACTTCCCATTCCCTGGCTAACACAACCAATTCTGACTGGGGGATCCTGAGGCATTCCCAGGCCAGTGTGGAGATATAATGTCCCCAACTAGTCCTCAGTCTGTCCTTGGGTCTCCTCCCAGCTAGAGGCATCCTGGTGGCATTCTTACAGTACTAGATGCCTGAACAAGATTAACTGGCTTTCCATGCAACGGAGCAGTGGTTCTACTCCGAGTTTCTTATGAATGACTGAGCTTCTCATTAAAAGTAAAATGTAGTGTAAGTAACTAATATTGACCATTAGCTAGAATTTCATTTGCCATCTAGCCAGCTATATTCCAAAAATATTTAGGCCTTATGTAGCTTTTATGTATATATATATATATATATATATATATATTATGTTTATTTTACTTTAATAAATTAGTCTTGTAAATGTTTTTCATTCTATAGTAATTAATGAGTTTAACATAACCATAGAAATTTCCATTTTCCCTTGGGTGGAATTTCTGCCCGGTATAATGATAAATTAATCAGTTGACACTGGTGGCTTAGTGGTTAGCGCTGTCACCTTTCACCTCCAGGGTCAGGGTGTGCATGGAGTTTGCATGTTCTCCCTTGTGCTTGGTGGGTTTCCTCCAGGTACTCCGGTTTAAAAGCCTATAGCTAGTTAATATATATATATATAAACTAGCTATAGACTTTTAAAATAAGTTAGCCTATTTCTTTCCTATTTAGGAACACAAACTAGCCTAATCTACATGTATGTGGACTGTGGGAGAAGACCGGAGTACCTGGAGGAAACCCACCAAGCACAGGGAGAACATGCAAACTCCATGCACATATATATATATATATATAAACTAGCTATAGGCTATAGCTATATATATATATTACAGTATGTGTGTATGTGAAGCTAAGTAATAAGTACAAATTACAAACAAAATGCAGTTATATGTAACAGACATAAGTTACATCAAGTCAGTTCTTGCACTTCGAATACAGTATTACGTTATAATGGATTATTACGTTTTTTTTAACGTGTGTTTTATATACCTCCCGCCAGATGGCGCTCAATTTTCCTTACAAATCAATATAATCGGATTGAGTTCATCCGTGGAGAACGAATGCGAGATTTAAACGGTGTTTTGCACTAACCTTGAGACTAATATTGAATCGAAAATTAGCCGCTGTGATAAAGGTTGTTAATTTCATATCATTTTATTTGGTTAAATTGATTTAACTCGCACGCGCAAGCAGTCACGCGGACGCGCTCTCGTGCGGCTCTTCCCGCTCGTCTGTGCGCGCGCGCGTGTGTGTGTGTGTAAGGGAGAGAGAGAGAGAGAGAAAGACGGAGAAACACAACTCTAGGACAGGAGCGGTGATAAAAAGGACTGAACGAGGACTCGCCTGGAGACTCAGGAGCTGCTTAGTAAGTTTTAGTGTGACCCGTATAGGTTGAATACGGGTGTAATCTGTAAAAGAAAAAAAAAAAAACTGTAGGGTTTAAGGCGTTAGTGTAACCTGTATAATAACCTGTAGAGTTTGAGGCATTATTGT
>JAOVVA010000026.1:22590081-22604359 GCA_028565275.1 Leiocassis micropogon | reverse complement strand
GAAAAAAAAAAAAACTGTAGGGTTTAAGGCGTTAGTGTAACCTGTATAATAACCTGTAGAGTTTGAGGCATTATTGTTACCTGTATGATTTAAGTGGTTAGTGTAACCTGTGTAATAACCTGTAGGGTTTAAATGGTTAGTGTAACCTGTATAATAACCTGTAGAGTTTGAGGCATTATTGTGACCTGTATGATTTAAGTGGTTAGTGTAACCTGTATAATAACCTGTAAAGTTTAAGCTTTTAGTGTAACAATAGCATGTGGTGTTTGAGCCGTTGGTGTAACCTGTATAATAACTTCTAAAGTTTAAGCCGATATTGTAACCTGTATAATAACCTGTAGGGTTTGAGCCGTTAGTGTAACCTCTATAATAACCTGTAGAGTTTAAGTTGTTAGTGTAAAGTGTATAATAACCTGTAGAGTTTAAGTTGTTAGTGTAAAGTGTATAATAACCTGTAGAGTTTGAGCCATTAGTGTAACCTGTATAATAACCTGTAGAGTTTGAGCTGTTAATGTAACCTGTATAATAACCTGTGGGAAGCAGAGCGGTGCTGGATTGCCCGAGGATGGAGCAGGCATATGGGGCAGGAAAAGCCGGAGGAGCCTTCGATCTGATAGCATTTATCCAGCAGCCGCAGCCTATCCTCCGTCTGGTGTGCTGGGTGAGTACAGGTCTCTAGTTCAATGTAATTTTAAACAGTTAAAAAGTACCACCTGCTATTCTATTGTTCATCAAACCATGCTGCCATTGTTTACTTTCTTTATACTAGCAAATCCCTAAATGTGTTTTATTTCTTACACAAATCATACAGAAAATAATCCTGTGTGCCAGCCTGACAAAATGGCCGTTTTTAAATTTGTATTTAATTTACAACCATAAAGCCACAGACTCATACAAACCTCACAGTTTTGATAAACTCAATGTGTTTCAAAATGTTCAAAATGTTGTGTCTCCCTATATACTTCTCCGCTCACCACAGTTTCCTTTAATGTTCATAGATTGCGTATGATCCAACAGCTTTGCATAAAGGCTCATTTTGTGTGTGTGTATGTGTGTGTGTGTGTTTGCTTGCATGTTTGTGTTAGAAAGAAAGGGAGAGGCACAATCCCCTGAATGTTGCATATGGTATTTGAACACATGGTGAGAGGGTGGAAGAGAGAGATTACTGATGGATGACAGAGGGGGAGAGAGAGAGAGAATGAAAGTAGGTGGGGGGAAGGGAAGGCAGGTGGCTTTAGAGGTTACTATAATCTACAGTCTACAACTGTCTTGACTTTCATCACTTGTCATTTACTTTTTGCACTTTTGTGTAAAATGATATTTGATAGGTGTCACATTATACAGTAGTACGATGTTTAGTGTGCAGTGCCCTTTGTCATAGTAACTTCAGGTTTATTTTTGTTTTTTTATATTTTAACCTTTTTTAGCCATAACACGAAAACCACCTGCTTAATGTTATGTAGGTCCCTTTATGCCCCCAAACATGATCGACTGACCCAGTCATCTAGCCATCACAGTTTAGTTCTTGTTAAACCTGATTACATTCTTAAGTAATTTTCTTAACATTTCATTAACATTCTTAATTTTTCCTGCTTCCAACACATCAATTTTGAGAACTGAATGTTTTTTCCCTGTCTAATATGTCTAAAATCTTAACATGTGCTATTGTGATGCGATAATCAATGTTACTTACTTCAGCTGTCAGTGGTTTTAATGTAATGGTGTCTAAAACAAATAAATAATAAATATAATATTATATATAAATTAATAATAATTAAAAATGAAAAAATATTAATAATAAAAAATTCTCTAGTCCATAATTTGCGAAGTTTTTAAAATACACAGGGATATACCGAGTGATGATGAATGCTTAATTTAATTATTTGCCCTCTTCCTGATTGAAATGTTTTTATATATCTGTCACACTTTGTTCGAGATCATCAAACAAATTGTAATATTACACAAAGATAACCAAAGAAAATATAAAAATACAGTTTTTAAGTGTTTTCCTTTTTAAGGGAAAAAAACTGTCTAAGGTTTGATAATCACATTCATTTAAGTGTGACAAATATGTAAACAAAAAATAATAAATAAATTCAGAAGGGGGACAAATACTTTTTTATGGCACTGCAATAAAAGCACTTACATACATACAACATAGTTACAACAGGAATGTGTATGGCATCCACTCCAAAGAATTCATGTGTAATTGTTAAGGAGTCTCCAGTGTCAGTGCTGTGTAACAGTCAGAGGTAATTCTGTAAGGCAAGACTTTCCTTTCTGACAAGGGAAAGTCTTAAGGAATCGGGACAGAGGACTTTGCAGTTTCTCAGTAACACCTTTTCTAGCTGGTGAGGGAACTATTGTGGATTAACGTAAGTGATAGTTGGAAAAACTTATTTAACAGATGTTTTAAAATATGAAATGTTGAAGGAAAATGCAAATTTTGCCAAATTGCTTTGGTTTAAGAGGAATAAAACATTTTGGGATGAGCTGTTATCAAAAACAATTAACTTCTAAGTGGTAACAATACCTCCACTTCATATGAGCATAACACCACTCACACTTGAGTTATTTTCTTTTTTTTTTCTTCTATACCATATATTTATCCCAATGAAGTTGAGTTCCTCCAACAGTATTTGATGGGAATGTAAAAGCTGGAAACTAAAAATGGTAGCTGCTGTGGCTCATAAATTATAAAAGCTAGCTGTCATATTGGTTCGGCAATATAATATAATTTTATAATAATTGAATAAATGACCTTATTATCACTCAGTAGGTCTAAGTGCAACATTCTGTCCATGTTCCTATTGGCTAAAGA
Source organism: Leiocassis micropogon (assembly GCA_028565275.1). Taxonomy (NCBI): domain Eukaryota; kingdom Metazoa; phylum Chordata; class Actinopteri; order Siluriformes; family Bagridae; genus Leiocassis; species Leiocassis micropogon. The sequence goes on along the minus strand of JAOVVA010000026.1, from coordinate 22,601,538 downwards.
AATCAGCTACAACATTCATTCATAATTCACAGAGTATCCTGAGGACATGACCTTTGTTTGTGATTATACAGTACAGGGCCATATGTGAAAATAGAAAATTTGTTTAGTACAGTACAGTAGGTGTTTTCATAAAACATTGGTGGAATATACAGCGCTGGCTAAAAGTATTAACACAACATATTCCATGTATTATACAGTAGTACAGTACTCCTGTGCACAAAACAGGTGATTTTACATCTGTCTGAAGAGTTGAGCTGATTAACTGAAAAACTAGTGAAAAACTGGCTATATGACAATGTTGTTCAGGTTCTGAATCCTTGAACTGGGTCAGCTCCAGACCTAAACCTGATGTAAAACTGTTAGACCATGTGAAGAAGTCTGCAGCAGCAATAAACCGTCTTCTGTACATGATTTTAAGGAAGCAATGAAACAGGCATGAATTGATCAAGTGACACGGGTGTATTGCAGTCATATTTCTGACCCCATGCCCAACTGGATCTAGTCGCTTTTGAAAAATAAAGAACTTCATGCTATATATTGTTTGTTGCATAGTCATTTTGTTCCATTAAATTATCATTATTTTTTAAAAAATGAGACTATCATTAAAATGTTGATTTTTTTGTTTGTTTGTTTGTTTTTGTTTCAATACTTTTGGGCGCAACTGTAGGTTTTCATTGGAAAAACGTTCCTAGTGAGTTCAGAGTGTTGCGTGACACTTTTTCCACATTCCCATCAACACCATCTGCTCTTAGGTTCATTCAAAGTATAAATAAATAAACATATAAAAACAGCTGAAGGTCAAAACCTTTTTTGGGGGGCACGTGAAAAGACAGTTATTGCTTTCACAGTTGTGCTATTATTTTAGGACATTTTAGCATTGGCATTAGTAGAAAGTTTGTCAAATATCCAACGCTTGTTTTGGGGAAAAGCCATCATTTAATATTTCTGATCTGGCTAAAAGTGATATAAGACCAGGCATTCTTTTTACATGTGAATGGAGAAGGTGCGTGTTTAAGGATGAGAATCTCCAGGGTCAAAGAGAATTGTCCATCTAATAATTTGATTAAGAGCTGTTTCAGCATAATATCCATCTGAGATGACTGTAGTTGACTACTAGACTACTGATTTAAAGGGCTTAATAAAAGCCTTCTTTAACTTTAAATTACTTAAAAGATTTTATGTATGTGAAAAGGGTTCATCATGGCTACATGATGGGGGATGGACTTGCAAGAATATTGTGTGTTGAATGACTTTGTTTGACATTATGCTGTGTTTGCTACAACATTGAATATTAAATAGAAATACACTTGAATAGGCCTTTGTTGTTTTTTTTAATGGGTGTGTTTATGAAAATGGCTGTATGTATTGAATAGTTTATGCCACACGTTTGTCAAACCCATTTTTGTCAAACCTATTCCCTTAACATACTGTACATCTGCAGTGTTTCATTTTAAATTCAGTGTGGTGGTGCATAGAGGCATATACTGTATGTGTATGACAATATTATTAATATTATATTAATATAATATACATACTATTTTTCTTTTTCCTAAAGTGTGTATGCATTTTTGGCTGACTATATAGAGTTTATACAGTGTATAGAGAGTGTGTGTGTGTGTGTGTGTGTGTGTGTGTGTGTGTGCTTGTATGTTTATGTGAGCAATTTGCAGATAGCTTTATTTTGAGACATTCTTTTTTTAAATAAGCACATTACAAATTACAGTCTTGTCAAAATGGTGCTAAAAAGGCACAAATACCAATATTTTTTAATTTAATTGTTTTATATGTGCTGTATATTTCTACATGACTTTTGGATAATGGATAAATCAACCTGCACATTGTGTCTTTGGTCTTGTAAAATTTACAAACTCATTCTCTGATTGGTTTTTCCTAGTGAGACTGTGAGGAATGTGTTTAAGATGATTTGGCCCCAGATCTCAATCCAAGTTCTCAACTTCATAAGTTACGGAACATTAAGGGTCTGCTGCTAACATATTGGTGCCAGATACCACAGCAAACTTTTAGAGGTCTTGTGGAATCCATGGGTTGCAGCTGTTTTGGGGGCACATGGGGAACCTGCATAATACTACGCGGGTATTCTGTATGATATGGCTGATTGGCAAATATGTTTATAGTGTATATTTTACTTATGTAACTGATCATTTTGGAGCAATTTTATATCACGTCACATGATATGAATCCACGGTATGATATGGGATCCTATGCATGACACAGGGTCTGGTGTTCTCGATTCCAGTTGATCAGAAGGTGTGCAGACAGTAACAGCACAGATCAGATTTTAAAATGTGTGTAAAGAATTCCATAATATGAAATATAACTATACTGTAAGTGAATAAAGGTATAACTCTTAAATTAACATAAAAATCATTGATTATGACATGGCTAAGGTAGCTATGTGCAGTCAGTGAAAAAATAGTTAACTTTGGTAAGTCAGGAAGGACAGGAAGTCGGCCATATGCTGCATCACACCACCCCATCATTGATTCATTTTATATAAAAGCATTCCCTTCAGAATGTATCTTTATTCTGTGCATATGTCAGCTACCTACAGTAAGAACACTTTGTTTAAGGAAAAATTAATACAAACCAAATGGCAGAGCAGCAGCAAATTCTCACTCTTCCTACACGATTTTCACGCTTGATGCTCACCATATTAACAACACTAAACATTCACAGACTCATTGAGCCTAAACCATAGAGCATGAAAGAGAGGTTCTGCTTCTGACAATCACAAGATCGGGACCCCACGTGCTGCTTCCAACAAAGCCTGCTTTCATGTGCTCATGGCACGCAGGAGCCTTGTGATCCTGCTCACTGCTTAAGGGTAGCTGAGGAAGTCATACACGGTATTTCCCAGATTATTTAGGACCACTTTAATGGAAACTGTATTTAACAACTACTGTATATTAGATAACCAGATTTTACTTGTTCATATGGCATTTTGTTTTGTTTAATTTTGGAAGGAGTCTACAGTTCTTATGAAGTGATAGCAGAACTGACTTGTTTCACAAATGCAGGCCATAATTAAATGTGAGTGTCAACAGATAAAATGTACAACATGCATTTATTTGGTACAAAAATTGTCTGGGAGGGCTAAAATAATTTCTCCTGGATATCTCAGAACCTAATGTATTAAATAATCACACAATCATTAAATTGTTAATGATAATTATTTTAGATGTGAAAATGTAAGAAACAATTAAGGTAAACAGGTACTGTAAGATATTCATCAATTCCAGTTTGCCGCATCCCTAAGACTGTAGTTAACTTAACCTCACTCTGAAATGACTAAAATGCAGTTAGCCAGCTAAATAGTGCAGCTGGTTTTAAAGCAAGGATCGGATAATGAGATTTAGGAGATCCAGTCTGGTCTTTATTTTGTATGCTCAGCTACACCATGCCCTCACTTTTCTGCAATCTGTTCTTTGAGTGATTACAGTTTCTTTTATTATTAGAAATATTTTAAATAAATATATTCACTATATTAAATCTCATTCATTTTTATACTTTTTCTCTTTAACAAATTCTAGATCTTCTCCATAGTGGTTTTCGGGTGCATTGCGAACGAGGGCTATGTGAACCGTCCTAGTGAAGTGGAGGAGTACTGCATCTTTAACCGTAACCAGAATGCCTGTAATTACGGTGTGGCTGTGGGCTCTCTGGCCTTTCTCACCTGTCTTGCCTTCCTAGCCTTGGATATCTATTTCCCACAAATCAGCGGAGTCAAAGACCGTAAAAAAGCAGTTCTGGCAGACATCGGCATCTCAGGTGAGACATCTATCATCTTAATTATTTAGTCAAATCATGACTGATGGTAAGACTTCAAAGTTTTCCATTATAGTAATATTCAGCCTCCTTGACACTAATAGTAAGATGGTATAATGTGCTATTTTGTGCTGAAACTGAGTGTCAGTATTGAATTTGAAACACTATGGCTTTTAAAATTGTGGCACCTTCAGAGCTAGGGGTTTAGTCACTGCTTCTAGTCTGTGTTTGTCCTGGAAATTGTTCTCCATCTGCTTAGTGGGTTTCCTCCAGGGAATCTGGTTTCCTTACACAGCTCAAAGACATCCACTATAAGCTGATTGGCATTTACAAATATTCCTTAGTGTGTGACTGGGTGTGTGAGTATGTGTCACCCCATCCAGGGTGTACCCTAATTTGTTCCCTTTGTTCCCTGTAAGAGGTCCCAGGCCTCGCTGTGACCACATACAGGACATGATAGTGGAATATATAATAAAAGGATGGATGATAATAATAATTTTTGGTATTTTTAGTCTCTTCTTTAATTATGTTTTTTTTTCCATTAAAAAGCCTGTTTTCCCTTGTAAAATCCTTTAACCTGTTTTTTTTATACTTTGTCTTTAAGACTTTGTCCTTTTATTTATTTATTTATTTATTACTTTCTGCACCACTGAATTAGTATTACAAGTGTGTGTGTGTGTGTGTGTGTGTGTGTGTGTAATTTTGACCCTGTGTTGATATCAGAAAAACAAAACAAAACAAAAAAAAATCATTCTGCCCCAGAAAAAAATAAATAATTAAAATCCCAATATTGCCATGACATGTATGTTCATGATGAGTTTATGTAGACTGACTGCAACTGCTCATACATGATTGCATACAATACAACAATGATACTACTACTACTACTACTACTACTAATAATAATAATAATAATTTATTTATTTATTATTATTATTATTATTATTATTATTATTATTATTATTAATTTATAACAAATTAATGTGGAAAGTAATATTGGGAAGCAATTCCCCATTTTTTCTTAGGTATAATTGCATATATTTATTCCAGAACAATTCACATGGAAGATGTGGCTTGTTTATGAAAAGGCTTGGTCTTACTGTGATCTTGCCATATGTTCTTCTAGCCATGCCAAGTCTTTCCTAATCCCAGAACCAGTGCATAGCTCGAGTTTCCTACTTTACTAAATCTTCAATAAATGATTTTTTTTTATTAATTGTATGAATGCTAATGTAAAATGCCCTGCATTTAAATTGTTCGACATAAGAGCTTAATGAGGAAAGTCTGTCTTTTTTTAAACATCAGACAAAAAGAGAGAGTTTGCTGCTCTCTGTTGGTTAACTGTAGAATTGCAAGCGCTTAATGTGTGAGTCTCGAGTGAGTTTGTAATAAGTACTGCATCACACCCTGTATTTCATTAAACCGGACTGCATTGCATGTTTGCCATTTAAATTCTGTAACGTTAGTTTTGAACATAGTGCCAACATTTTTCTCCTCCTTGTCCTCAGCTTTCTGGGTCTTCATGTGGTTTGTGGGCTTCTGTTTCCTGACAAATCAGTGGCAGGTGGCCAATCCTGATGACAACCCCTTAAACGAGGGTGCGGATGCAGCAAGAGCAGCCATCACCTTCTCCTTTTTTTCCATCTTCACCTGGGTCAGTACTAATATTTACACTGTCTCTGATTCCCTGCTGTAGCAAGACAAAAAAAATATTTTTTATTTCAGATTCATAATTAACTCCTCAATAGACTTATGCAATTAGAGAAGGAGAAGGTCCTGGTGTCTTTTAACAGTGCACTCTACAGCAGTCTGACAACAGCATTTTTAAAATTATTATTAAAGAACATCATCATGCTTTTTACTTATTTCTAACTTTATAGAATGAAGCCAAAAAAGGATATTCTGGTACTCTGGTACTACAGATACAATATGCAGTGCTTAATGCAATTCAAATCCATGAAACTGGACATTATGTGATTTGGATGTTCTACGAACACAATATTATTTACCTAACAGCGTATTTATTATACGGTCATATAACCTTCTGGTTCAGTTCCGAATCGACACATCTCTTTTCCTCTTGCTCCTGCTATCACAAGCACTGTTTTTGCAGAATTGGGCTACGACGCACATGATGGTAACATTACATTAACACTTTAAAGGTGTGCAAGCTTTTGTGTAGAAAATGAAGTTATCTAATTCTTCTGTCAAACTATTTACAGTATATGTTTAAACATGTTAAAATCTTAATGTTTTTGCTATCTTTAAACTTTTTTAGATCGCATGCCTGCTAACATGTGCTGATATTGAATGTAACTAACCTTTTTTTGTTCATCATATTATCAGTACCTGACCAATGTTTCGGAAAAACTAAGTTAACTGGCTGATTTATTTTTTTTCTCTATGTTGTACGTGTTCTTGGCTGTGGCTACTTTTGTTGAATTTTCTTTCTACTCACTGTTTTGTAGCATAAAAGGATTTATTCTGAATAAAACACTGACACTTTTCTATCTAGATTGGACAATACTAATGAATATGTGCAGCTAACTTACTAGAATTGAATGGAAACAGTTTCTTTGCTTCCTTGTCTATGTAAATGTTCAATGCGCTGGTTATTTTGTCCTTCCCTAGGGTGCGCTAACGTTTCTCGCCATGGAGCGAATGAAGAGAGTTTCGTTTGAAGAGGAGTACAACAAACTCTTCGCCCCTCATGTCTAACATGCTCCACACTTACACAAGCACAGGGAACAGGTGCTGGTGTCCATCTCCCCTCTCTCTCTCTTTCTCACTCTCTCTCACTCTTTCTGGCAAGCTATTCTCACAGTAAGAGGGATATCTTGCAAAATATTACTTTTACACACACAATCTCTTCTTTTGTGCCAGTCCATCATCTTCTAAGCAGTAATGTCTTTATTTGAAGTAATGTACCTGAGCATACACTAGAGCGTGCTTTGCAAGGATGCACTGTGACTAATAAATGACTAATTCTGTCATTTCTTCCACTGAGTAAAACAAATTGGACCTGTTGAATCGGGTTCATTTAAGAAAACAAGTGTCCCAAACAGCCTGTAAAGATAATATGAATGTACCAAGGACATGATCTTTTCTCTGTTTGTATGTTTACAAATGTGTTGTCTAGAGGGCACTAGTTATACCACTCAGCCATAACATTACACCACAAAACCCAAAAAAAGCTCTGATCCCTCTGGGCATGACTCCACAGGACCTCTTAGGGTGTGCTGTGGTATCTGGCACCAGGAAGCTGGCAGTAGATGCTTTGTGTGCTGTTACTGTAATTGCCGGATGGGGTCTCCTTGGATAAGACATTTTTGTCCTACCGGATTAGAATTTGGGGGCCGGGTCAGTGACCTTGGGTTCTTTATGTCTGTGGTGCACTGGGTGTTCTAATAACTTTCTATTATGGCCAGTGTTAACTTTTTTTTCAGTAATCTGTGCTGCATTGGCTTTTCTGAATCGGAATGTTGGTTTCTGAGTGCCCATGATCCTGCCACCAGTTTACTGGTATATAATTGAAAATCATTGTTAACGTGATAATGTTATGTGGTGTTAATGTTATGGCTAATCGGTGTAAGAAGGATATTCCTGCTGCAACGGTTTAACCCCTCAAACCTCCTGCTGTTTAAAAGTTGCTTTTTTTTGGTGACTACTGTGAATGTTTTAGTAATTACTGTATAGTGAAACTAATTGGCAAAAAATCTGATCTGATCCCAATGCACGTTTAGGGGTTAATTATGTGCACACATTATTGTAGGATATAATTTAGAAAACTCTTATCATTCCTTTTAAGTTATGTAGGGTAACTTGTTTATGTCTTGATGCAATTCTTTTCCCCAATTGTGGTAGGCCTGCATGTACATATTATGCTAAATTTTATAGATTTTGATTGTCACTTTTTGAACTTCTGGATATTAAGCTGTATTTCATTATTATTTGTTATTGTTATTATTATGAAGCTGTCCAAAGAGTGTTCAAAAAAGTGTTTTTAGGGTTCTGACTGACATCCATAGACAACGGGTGCAGTTGATGTCAATAAAATTGTCAGTATGAAACTTAAAAGTATGTTTCTTTTCTAGATCTGTCCGATTAAAGATTTTTTTCTTCATTTCCTGTCTGAGTGCTTTAAGTTTTTCCTAGTGTTAGCATTAATCAGGCATATTAATTGTTGTTCAAAGTTTGATAATTCAAACATTTAAAAAAAAAAAAACACTTCTTTCACTGTGACTAGTTTACATGCTTTAATAAACTAGCATGCCTGATAACCTGTAACTAACCAAAGTAATCTTTCTCTCTCTCCCCCTCCCCTTTTTTTCATCCAAACTCTATTTTCCACTTTTAACACATCACCTAATTTCCAACATATAATCCCTTCCATTTATTTCCTCCCCTTTTCTCACCAACCATTCCTCTGCTCGACCACTCACATCTTTCAGGCTGTTCAGGCTTTCCTGGCGTTCCAAAAATACAAGCTCGGAGCAAGTCCCGGTCTCTTCTCACAGAACTACATGGACCCAAATGAGGATGCGGCAGCACGCTCTGAAGGCCCAGAGTACACAAGTTACACAGGAAACATGGAGGCACCAGGCAGTATGCCTACCAACTATGATGGATCTGCTGGTTACCAGAACCAAGAGTACTAAGGAGCCATGCGATCAGCCCATAAAGGTTTATTGCAAAATCTATAATAGGCACAAATAGAATAAAGAAAGTGGAACTTTGGGGTGAGATAATGAAACAGATGTTGGCTTGAATTGGTGAAGTAATGACTTACTGAAAGGTTTTGATCTGGGGATGAACAGATTGTACATGAGAGGGTACAGTAGGAGTTGATGTGCAGCTGTTCTCGTTAAAAGTTCAGAATGCAAGTTTGTGTTCCAACCATTTTGCCTTTAGCTAAAGAGTGCAAATAGCTGGTACTGTAACTGGTTGAATAAAAAGAAAAAAATTACAAAATAGATTTATCAGTGGGGTTTTATTAAAATTCTTTGTTGTAAGACTACATACTATAGTACCTTTATGGGACTTTAAAGGGACAATCCAAATAACATTTAGGTTTGAAGAGTGATGCTTTTTAAGGAACATATATATAATATTTAATAAGTTGACATTAATCATGAAATTCGAATGCTTTTGTTGGAGAAATGTGTTTCTGTTTGGGACCTTTTTTTTTTATTTATTTTTTTATCAAGACCTTTAAAAATAGTTAAAAGAACCAATGCAACAGTAAGTGATCTCTAAGGAATAAACTTGTTAAGAAAGAATCAAAATAAGCACATTCTGAAGTACTGTATTTCATTTATTTAAAAAACGCACATTTTCTATCACCTTTTGTTGCATTTAATATTAGAAGTTAGTTCCTTTTATCACTTACATTATAACCGCTATATGTATATAGTGTGTCCCCACAAGCCTCCTCTTTTCCATCTAATGAAGTTAATAAGTAGAAAAAAATTATACAGATTGTGTGATCCTGAGAAATGGTCAAATATACTGTGATCAGTCATAACATTACAATGCAAAACATGTTTAGTATTTGAAGGTTCGCCAGTTCTGTCCCCTTGGGGCATGACTCCACAAAACCTCTGAACATGTGCTCTAGTGTCTTGCACCAGGACATTGGCAGCCATCCCTTTGGGTTGTGTGGAATGTAGTGTGGGGAGTCTGTAGATCGGACTTTTTTGCTCAGCAAATTTCATGAGTGCTCGATCTGACTGAGGTCTGGGAAGTTTGGAGGCCGGGTTGGCAGCCTTAGGCTCTTTGCCTGTGCACAACAGGCTGTGGTGCACTGTGTGTTCTGGTACCTTTCTCTAGTAGCCAGCATTAACCTTTTACAGCAAATTTATGCTGCATTGGCTTTTTTGTATAATAACACCAGATGGGCTGGACTTTGGTCCCACAGCCATGGGTGAGCATTAGGTGCCCATGATCCTGTCACCATTTACTGGTATATAATTGATAGGAAATGTTATGTTTTGTTAATGTTATGGCTGATCATTATAAATCTCTTGCACATCAGTAATCTTATAGGAATGGATTTACTGTTGACTGATAAAGGCCTGATACTGGAGACCCCTTGCAAACATGGTGAATAAACATCTCACAGAAAACTGTTATACATTTGTATCTTTTTATTTAACTGCTCATATAGTACGTAGGTCCACCATACAAGCTCTTCAGTGACTATGCTGCATTTCACTTACTATAGAAAAAACCCAGAATGCAGGCATAGCAAATCCAAGTCCGATCCTGATCAGAGTGATCTATTCTAGCTAGAAATTTAATCAATACCTTAAAACCATTCAGATTTAGTGCTTTGTCTTTAACAACTGAAATAGCTTCCAAAGATGTCCAATTAACATGCACGAGAGTGAGTAAAAAAATTATCTGCACTTTTGTTGGCTGCACTGTCTTATCAGTACTTTGCATTTAAACAAACCATTAAAAAAAAGCAGTTGGTTATCTGAAAACAAAATTCGGACCAATACTCTAAGAAAGGTGAAAGTTTATTAAAGTGAATCATTACTAGTGACGAGACATGGGTTCATCACTACGAGGCCGAGAGTAAACGGCAGATTATGGAACGGAAACCTACTCAATCGCGGCTCGAGAAAAAGTTCAAAAGTTAACCATCAGCCGGAAAATGAATGCTTACATTTTTCAACTAGAATTGGAACATTATCAGGAAAAAAGGTTTAACAATCAACAGTTCTCATTACAGTGAGATGCTTATTGAAGAGCTGAACAATAAAACTTTGGATTAAACACAGAGGACTGCTATCCAAGCGCATTGTGATCTTGCATGACGATGCACATCCGCACACATCTGCCCACACTGTTGGCACTCTGCGAAAACAACTTTTTGGAGGGTTAAAGCAACCTCCCTACAGTCCTGATCTTGCTCCATCAGACTTTCACCTGTTTTGTACCCCTGAAAGCAGCTCTATGAGGATGAAGATTCACTTCTGAATTTACTTTGTGACTTGCAGCTCAGCCTTAAACATTTTTAATGACTTTTTTAACAATACGAAAGCTTGTTGACAGATGGACAAAGTGTATTGAAAAGCAAAGGAGATTACGTCAAGAAATAATATATTTATATTTTTAAAAAGTAATTAAAATTAATTCCACAGTCTGCAGATAATTTTTTTATTTCACCGTATACATAACAGCCAATATTTCTCAGAGCCAGTTAAACTAATTTCTTGGGCATTTGGTAACTCAGCAACATGTGTTAGTAAAATGTTTTAGACTACTGTATATAGACCTACAGTGCTAAGTGAAACACTTTGCATAACATGGTGCAATGTAAGAAAATGTTTCCGTTTCACCTCAGAAATTGTTGATTAATGTTGAAGTGATCATTGTTTTGTTGTTCTGTGTATGGTGCGTATATGAAACTTAGAAACAGTATAAGGTCATAGGTGTGTTATATACACTCACCAGCCACTTCATTAGGTTCAACTGCTCATTAATGCAAATATCTAATCAGGCAATCACATGACAGCAATTCAATGCACTTATACATGTAGACATGGTCGAGAAAATCTGGTGAGTTTAAACTGGGCATCAGAATGGAAAAGGAGTAATTGGAGTCCACTTGTGGTAAATTCAGTTGATTGGACATGATTTGGAAAGGCACACACCTGTCTATAT
>JAOVVA010000026.1:22574949-22589440 GCA_028565275.1 Leiocassis micropogon | reverse complement strand
CAAAAATCTCAAGTAAACTTTTTTCATGTTGTCATTATGGGGTGTTGTGTGTAGAATTCTGAGAAAAAAAATAATTTAATCCATTTTAAAATAAGGCTGTGACATAACAAAATGTGGAAAAAGTGATGCGCTGAGAATACTTTCCGGATGCACTGTATGTATTAAGTGCAATATCTATGGTCTTAGCTGTGGAGTTTAAACGCATGTCATGTGATTAAAGTATGTTACTCAGAGTGGATATGAATTTAATCGTGTCTTGTACTTTGTTCCTTTCTCATGCTAGAAATATGAGCCAGAGTGTACTAGATACAATAAATAATTTACTAGCTTTCATTTTATTCATGAATTAAACACAGTGTGATTTCATGAGTGTTCAGCTGACAGAGCAGCGGGCATTTCCCGGTGTCGTAACAAATTATCGGATTTCTGATTCCAGGCTATACAGTGTGCTGCGCTGTCAGAGTGACGGATGATGACATCAGTTCCTGTATTTGCCCCGTACATCAGGGAGCAAGCTGGAGTAAATGATCACAAGGTGTGTGCAACATGAGTAGCTGGACATCCAGAACATCTGTCAGCAATGCAATAAGTCAAACGGATGACGCGAGCTTGGATGTCACATTGACTTGCACTGAGTCTTTCACTATACATAAACTATGACTATTTCACTTTTAGTTTACATATGCATGAGTACAACCTCAGAGATTTGAAGTTTGGAGTTTTATTGCATCAGTTTTCTCGTAACAGCAAATCCAGAAGTGAGTGGTTTTCCCTGTACTGTATTAAGAACAATTATTTATAGTATAATGACTTCTGTGTCTATTTAAAGATTCATTTAATGTTGTATAACATCCATGATGTAAGTTGGTTCCTGGTATCCCTTACGTCATAAGAGCTATAAACACATTTCTCATAAATTGAATTAAAAAACAATATACTAATAACAGCTAATATAAATAATCATTTTGTCTAAGAAGCTGAAAGTCCTAAAGTCTTTCCCATGCCACTAATACAGCTTTACCTTTGACTGACAGTACCGATGACTTCACCCACACAAAATAATGCTTGCTAAATGTTGAACTACTGTCCGGATCATGCTAGTATAGAAAATTATTTAATAACATTGAAATATGATCCTTTTATCAATGCTATGGGGCGAGTTATAGACTGTTAAAAACCCACAAAAACTTGTATGTATGAAGTCATTGTAGCTTTAAAATGTTCCTCCATTGGTATTAAGAGACTCAAAGCAGTATGACCGTGCCCCTATGCACAAAGTGAGGTCAGTAAAGACATGGTTTAACAAGGCTGGAATTGGAAGAACTTGAGTGGCCCCCACAAAACCCTGACCTCAACTGGACTTTAGGATGAACTGACAAGGGGCGTGCAGACAGGCACGCTTGCCGGATTCTAGTTCCTGACCTCACTAACGTTCTTGTGGGTAAATAAACACAAATGCATGCAGCCATACTCCAAAATCAAGTGGAAAGAGTCCCCAGAGTGGATATTGCTATAACAGGGAAGGGGAACTAATTCCAGATTGAAGACTATCTAAACCTAGTTGAGAATGGGTCATCGGTGAGGTCTTAGTGAACTCCCTGAATTGGTTTATTCCAAAAGTTTCAGCTTACTATTCACATACATTCACGACGTCATCATTAATTTATCTAATTCGGTAACTACAATACAAAAAAAGTAAAATTAAGGCAGTTATGAGAATGATTACAGAAAGATCAGGTATAAAATTACAACACAAAGCATAATGCCCAATATTATATAGGTTCTCATTGTGCCAGGAATTTTGCATCAAATTCTTTGGGGACTGTAGGATCCTAAATGGATTGGACGTTGATTTATCCCACTTTAAACCCCTCATCTCTCATATCCTTCAGTTGGACTAGAATCATGCACGGTTTCTTCTCTCACTTCAACTGGACTGAAGTCTACAAAATCAAGTCAGTGACAAAAGCATCCGAGACTGAAATAGTTTCCATGATGACTTCCACTCATCTGAGTTTCCACATTAGTGTAACCTGGTTCTCATCATACTGATGATGATGTTCATGAGAGTGGTGATTGTAAAGATGTATATGGATGTTGTATCGCGTGTGTTTCTGCTTATTAGCGAGTCACACGTGCATGTTTTAAAGAGATCATTTTAAAAGACCACTTACTGGCATCAGGGGATTTTAAAGCTCATTCCAACCCTGCATCCAGTGTGTGTTTGTGTGTGTGAGTAAGATCGAGAGAGTATCAGCTGTCGGCACAGACAGAGTGTGGAGTGAGGCCATAGTGTAGAAATAGCATCAGAGCCTGTATAAAAGCGTACACCCCTCACCCTGACAACTGCACACACTCGGAGGGCATCAGAAGAGAAGCTGCTTCCAGAGAAGTAAAATACAATTTTTAAGCAGTTTACACACGCATATATACAAGACTGTCAAAGATGCAGGTCTGTACAGTATTGGAAAAACGTGGTGGATGTGTGGTGGGAGCTGAGCTGAGCTGCAGCGTCAGAGAAAAGAACGATTCCCAGAGAGAGAGCTACACCGCCGATTGGCACAGCATCAACATGAAAACGCAGCACGAGGATCGGTGAGTAAATACATGCACACAGATATTTTTCTTTTATAATTCTGTGCAAAACATCTTGAAAACCTTTGAACCATTATAGGGTACACATACTAAGATATATTCAGGAATATGTCAGAAAGTTTCATCTGGTTAAAAATTTAATTGATTTGAGAATCTTAAATAACATATGTAAAATAATTAGCAGTGATATTAAAGAAACATCTCTTTATGTTTCTATGTACAGCCAGTCTATGAGGATGTCTGATGATTCCCGGCGAGAGACACTTTCCCGTTACTGGCGCGCCCGCCCCCTCTCCCAGCAATGTCCTTCAGGAGTCGTGCGTGTCGGCACTGTGGAGTCTGGCATAGGTGAGCACCGACTGCTACCCAGCAGAAACACTCTCCCTCTGCCCATCTTCAAGCCAGTCGAGCTGGGTGTGAGGTTGGGCCGTGGTGCTCCTCACAACCTGGAGGACCTGCCAAGTGCCCGCGCACCTGATGGAGCATGCCCAGCCAAGAGAGATGTCCTGGAGATCACACGGGACCTGCCACCTGTCAAACCCATGCGGATGGAGTTCGCCAAGGCTCCCAGAACCCTCGGCCGGTCCATGTCTCAGGAGGCCCAAAGAGGGTGAAGAGAGAGAGATGGAGAAAAAGAGAGATAAGGAAATACATAAATGGACTTATATAAAGTGTGAAAGAGTGATGAGGAAATGGGACTGATGTAGCAAATATAGCAGAAGTGTTAAACACTTTCTTGTCATACTGCTAGAATTGAAGTGAATGAGAATGTAATTTCGTAAATAGTTTTTTGATAGATCTTGTAAATACTTCCTTTTGTCTAGATATTTAAGTTATTTTTGTATTGATATTTGAAAAACAAAAATGTATTGTTCTGTTCTTGGTGATGGAGAATTACATGACAGTATATCGGTATAAGTCATCAGAGAGACAGAGAAAGAGAGAGAGAGTGATAGAGGGGGAGGTTTCCTGCAGTGGCTAGGCACGTCTGTTAATAGGGCAGAAAAAGGAAGTTTGACTTGTATTAAACCTGGTGTCAAATGCACAACAAATTAACTACTGAATCACTAAACAATAGCCAGATTTAAAGGTTTGATAGCTGCCTATTTCTAATACCTTTATTGTACGGGTTTGAATAAAATCTAATAAAACTCATAAGACAAATCAGAGAATCTTCACTCTTGTAAATATACATCTTATTATTTTAACTTTAAAAAATGAATCATTATTCCTGGAAAATGTTGTATCCGGTATGGTACCACATCCTAATAGGTCTGCTTTTTCCTTTAAGTTAATTCTGACTACAAAGCAACCTACTGTATTTAGGAAAGACAATTAAATACCATTTGAGCTAACAGCAGACATATTTAAATGAAGCAAATGATAAAATTTTATCTAAAGGGTGCACAATCTATTATCTACCAAAAGTGTTTAAATCTGAGGGGTTTTTTTTGTGTATAATGTTATAAAAAGTATGATCACTTCTACAGTACTCTTTCAAGAGTTTACTATTATTATTATTATTAAATTAATTAATTTCTAAATTTCTAAACTGTAGAACAATAGTGAGGGCATCAAAATAAAAATAAAAAACATGAAATTTACGTGGCAAACATATTCTGTACATCTATAAATAAACATAACATTAAAACATTAACATTTATTATAAATGCCCGAGGAGATCAATGAGCAGCATGTCTGGTCTGATCCAACAGGAAAGCCAATGCAGCACAATTTGCTGAAAGAAGTCGATGCTGACCAAAAAAGAAAAGTATCAGTACACCCAATTCACCACAGCCTGCCACGCATTGATCCCAGCAGGCAAACAGCCTAGAGGTGTTGTGGAGTCTATTTTTTCAGATTTTTCAAAGCAGCCATAGTTTACTTTGATTACAGCTTTGCACATTACTATGTGCTCAACATGTATTACTCTTTTAAGACTCCTTCAAAAATCATTGGTTTAGAAAACACCAAGAATTGTGTTATTTAATAGTTTTGATGCCTGTATTGTTTTACCATTTAAAAATAATGGAAAACCCTGAATCTGTGTCCAAATTTTCAACAGCACTGCATATCTGGTTTGTGGGTATTTAAGTTCACATTCAAGTCCGAGAAAATGATTCACGGTGCTTCATATACAGGTGGAATACAGAGAGATAAAACACGATTCACGACCCCAGGTGTGTGTGCGTGGAGTTTGCATGTTCTCCCAGTGCTTGGTGGGTTTCCTTCAGGTACTTAATTTTCCTCCCAAACATAAATTGTTCCTAGTGTGTATATTGGATTGGCACGCCATTCAGGGTGTACCCCACCTCATGCCCTAAGTCTCCTGGGATAGGCTCCAGGCCCCCTACGACACTGTATACAGGATAAAGCAGTAAAGACAACGAGTGTGAGTGAGTAATGTAATATGTATTACAAATTAAATGCAAAATGCGTAAAAAAGAAATAAATAAAGAAGAAAAAACTAATAAAAAGATACTAAGTGTCTTAGTATGGTGTTGAGGTACATCAAGACACCAGAATAAAAAGTAAATGATTTCTCTGGAACCATAGGGAATTACTGGTGTTCTTCTGAAAAACATTCTCTCAGTTGGCGCTTTAATGATGATATTGAAATCTCTTTTCCATTTTCATTTTTATCCTCATCAAGCCATTCAGTGAGTCATGGTGCCCTGTGCGTGGCAGGAGGTCTTTGTGAAAGAAACCACTAATTTATGATGAAGGCTTCATCATAAAAAACGATGGTGATAAATCAGAAGAACTTTGTACTCAATTTCAGTTGCTGCATAAAAGAGGTTTCTATTTTCTTTCATATGTCACCCATAGGGATGTTGTGCATCCAGAGGTTGTGTCAAAAGTACTAACCAAACAAAACAAGATATTTACACCAATATTTCTGTATTCATATGTTATAGTTTAAAGTTTTAGATCATTGAATACTTGAATCCAAGTTACCAAAGTACCACTATTTTTGCAACTGCTTGGTTTGATTCTCTGAAATAATTCGCTTGGTTTGGATCCACCAGTTCATGACCAACAAATGTAGCTGTTAGTTCAGGTTTTCACAGCTGTTCTGTGGGCAGAGCAACTGATTTATAGCCCATAATGACAAATCCCCAAATGCTCTTAAAATAGTTCACTCACCCACTGTATTAACTGATTATCGTTCCATCATTATGAATCATCATGCAATGGTTTGCATTAAGTTTTGTTAGTTCCCGGTCACATGCTTGCTTTATTTCATTATCATGGAAAAAACAAGATGGGAAGAGAATGGAAAGGGAGGCAGTAGTAGAATTTGGCGATGGAGCAGGACGGACTGTCCCTTGGCACCACTCTGTTCCATTTTTGCCAACAAGCTGGTTTAGTGTGACAGACCTTCAAAAGTCCTTCTCTGCACAGCCACAGCAAAAATGTCCTGAAAAACAGGGGTCAATTTAAGGTCACCCTTACTTAATGGCCAACCAATAAAGCCTAAACACTTAAAAAATGTCAAACAGCAAGAAATCCATTCCACCAAAACAGGCTTCATGTAATTTGACTTATAATGCCCCTTACTATTAATAGCAGTAGTGGCGATATCATTTAGCTGGAGCTTCAGAAATTATTCCAGAAGGCTCAAGTAAGGCATGAGATCATTCTAAGGTTGGAAAAGCAACAGGAATTTAGAGGCACAACCCAAGTACGTACAGTCTGTCTTTGTGATTTCAGTTTACCTACATCGTTTAAGAATATGCTGTCTGTCTCTTTTACTCTTCCACTCTCTATTTAACAATGAAAACCGTCTAATCAGTCTGCCTTACTTTACTAAGCTTTCAAGCATTTCTAATATATTCTGTATATCTAAATCCCCAGAGATAGTGTGTGGAAGAGATGAACAGAGAAATGTGAAGAGGGGTCAGGACGCTCCTGTGCTTGTCTGCTGAGCTCTTAATCCTTCACATTCTGTCTGTACTTTTGTTCCAGTGCCAACAAAGGTATTAATGCCTTCTGTTACACTCTCGGTCCCTCACGCGTACACAAACATCCACACACATTTTTTATCAATTAACTATTGTTTGTTGAATATTCATGATTGCTTTAAAAGGCTTGAGTTAATAGCTTGGCGTTAATAATTTGCTGCTTTGGAGCATTATGTAATAAAGGTCATTCGCTGATGCTCTTCCTGGGTTTTGGTGTAATCACCGGTACAGTAGGCTATGTGATACTGGTTTTTGAAAATGTTTCACAGTGTAAATTTTTTTTCTCCAGAGTTCAAGATAGTTAGAAGCAAAGGATGAGCCAACAATTTATAGGAATGATTGAAGATGAAATGATGAGAAAATAAAAATCAGGATTAAAATATATAAGGTACAGTATATATAAAAAAAATATTTATGGTCCTTGTGGACAGCCTGTATGTGAGGAATTTACACATTGAATAGTTTCCAATGTTAAACTGTAAACAAAATTTATATACAGAATATGGCATAATTATTCATGTAAAAAGAAAAAAAAGATGAAAGTTATAACTATGTAAATATTCATGGCCCTAAATTTGTGCCAGCCACCCAAGAATCCACATAAGTATATGAATGGAGTTGACTTTAGTGCAATGAAACTTGTACATGATATCAGTTTAAATTCACCTGTTTAAAGACATCATACCTAAACAGCATCATGAATACTTGATGTCAATCCCCTGTTAAACAGAATAAACTGTGTGTTGTAGTGGTGGGGCTTTGGGGGGGTGTGGTGCATGTGTCTGTCCTCTTAGTATCAAAGCACCCAGAAGAGCTATTACATAACCAACATAACGAACATATCAGCCTTTCCCTAACGACAAAGCACACACACACACATACACACACACACGCACACACTGTGGAATGGGATTAGCTATTCACACTGTTAATGAGAGCACATGATATTTAAGAAGCAACAGGAGCAATGTTTGACCTGCTGATATATTCGGGTGTATTATGAAAAATATATATATTGAGTGAAAAAGACCACCACAAAACAACTTTTTATGTGCATAATAGTTATACATACTATATGTCGCATATTAGGTAATTGCTTATCAGAATGTTTTTTGAAATAATACTATATAAAATGTTGTAAAGTAGAAAATGTACTATACGTGCAATGATAAAATGATAATGCAAAAAACTTGGCTGTTTTATTGACTGAAAGCATTGCTTCAAGTGAAGCGAAGAGAAATGAGTCAGAGATTTTTGTTCTATAAAAAGTCTTTGGAGGCTTGCTGGAAACAAGTGGCGATACACGTGTATTTGTTTTCAACCACAAGTATGAGAGTAGCTCTGGCAACTCATCTCTTTCTCTCTCTCTCTCTCTCTCACACACACACACACAGACTGATGATGCTGTAAACTGACATTTTTGTCTTGCTTATAATTTTTCTCATAATCTTTAACAATCTTTGTAATTAAAAAGGTTTTGTCAGTTTAACACTTTTTCCTTGATCTAATTTTCTGCCACTACTTCCTGTTTGACTCACCACAAAATCTTAATCATAATACAAGTTTGCCTTTTTTTTCTTTTTTTTTTAGGTAAAACTTAAACATATTATTGATTGTGCCAAAACTGTGGGAGGTAGAGATGCAAAAACACTTATATAACTCAAAGAATTTGAATATTTAGACATTTGTTTTTTAATGCTCATAATAAAACGTACAAAAATATCAGTTTGCAGTACTGCTTGCTCAATAAAAATAAAATCTCAAAACTGCAAAAAATGGAGTTATCTCATTTTGCTGTCAAATTGTTCAAAAAGATGGCTTTGCTAGAAATTAAATCAAGAATGGTAGTCCTAAGCCAAGATAGTTCATGTGTCTTAATGTCAGAGGTTATTTTGCTAGGGTTTTCTTCTTCTTCTCCTCCTTCTTCTTTTTCCATTTAGTTCATTTAGATCTTGAGCTTATTTGCTTTATTAAAACCTACTTTTGCAAACTAGTCCTATTATTATTGCCATATCTTGACAACATTGAAGGTGTGAAAATACTCAGTAGTGTCTCATTGTCACTAATAATTAAAAGCATGGCTGTATAGAATCATTAAATTCCTAATGCATGTTCATGGCTCATGAATTATGAGCCAGTCTGTAAAGAAATTGATGTGGGTTGTCCATAAAGAACTGAGGTAAGTTCAAATCAAGAAGCGGTAAGTTGAGGATTCGCACTTGCTGCTGAGGATGACCCCAGGTGGTCTGCTTGGGATGTACAGTATGCGGTGACTGGGGACGGTTCCACTTGACTATATAGATAGAGGCAGGCAGTTGATAAAGGCAGTTCTGCAGTCGCTTAATAGTTCAGGACTAAAATTCCCACAAACAATTTTGTACCTGAGCCTCTGTTGTAAACTGTTGTTCTGTTATACTGGACTGCTAACACACATTATGACTGCGAATCAATCCATACTACCCAAATGAGGATGGGTTCCCTGCTGAGTCTGGTTCCTCTCAAGGATTCCTTCCTATTGCCATCTCAGGGAGTTTTTCCTTGCCACCATCGCCCTTGGTTTGCTCATCAAGACAATAATAATCATGATTTATACATGATTCCTCACACTTTTTAAACTCGTATATATTTTTGATTCTGTAAACTGAATTGAATTTAAGTCACTTTTCAAACTGAAACTTGGTGGATTGTGTTGCTGTAAAAACATGTAATTATATTTCTAATGATGAATGGTTGTGGGCATTTCCCTGAGTTGGCATTATGCTAAAATTTTATCTCACTGTTGTTCTCTTCAGAAAGAACTGTCCACTTAAGTGCTACCCAAGTTCTTGCTGCACAAGAACAGAAGGAACAGTGCTTGGACCCCCTCAGATCGCTGCATGTGCTTACATTTATTACAGTTCTTGAGACCACTGGTTTTACACAATGCTAAATCAGAGCCAATGTTTATGTACATCTTAGCTTAGAGCTACCGTGCTGTTTTGGTTTCCTAATTTTGACCAAAAAAAATACACCACACACACCTTTAAACCACAAATACACTTGAAACACATTCAAAAAGCAGCAATGTCTTCCTCAGACTTGACTCATGTCCTCCTGTACTTATTACACGCAGATGTAAGAGAGAAACAGTTGGCTAATTATAAACCCTGACGCATGCGCACATGGACAGAGTGGCCCTCACTGCCCTCTGCTGTTCAGACGATGGAATTACCCTCTTTCCTTTTACTGCCATGCTTCACACAACAGATGAGTCAATTAACAGTTGTCCATGTTCACACTTTGACAGTTTTCTTTTCGGTAGTGTGTCTGAGAATGTGTTTTGCAGACTGTTTCATTCTTAATTACTACTTTTCTAACGGTAAGCATTTAAATTTCCTTAATAGAACATCAGTTATAAAAAAATAAAAAAAAAACTAATAATATGTTGTAGGTGATTTTTTTATTTATTATTATTATTTTGAATAATAACATAATGGCTTAGTGGTCAGCACTGTCACCTTGCAACTCCAGGGTTAGGGATTTTGAACCTTGCCTCCAGTCAAGGTGTGCACATGTTTTTGGTGTTTGCATGTTCCCCTGGCGGGTTTCTTCCAGGTACTCCGGTTTCTACCAACAGTGCAGAGACATGCAGTGTCGATTCAATGGTATTTCCAAATTTCCAATAGTGTGTGTGTGTGTGTGTGTGTGTGTGTGTGTGTGCCCTGCAATGGTTTAGGGCCTCCCATAACCCTACACAGGATAAGAAGACTGGAAGACTGATTAACTGATGGAATACGTAATGGTCTGTCTCCTATGCAGCTAATATATATAAAAAAATTAAAGCCTTTTTTTTTATATTGGTACAAGTCAAACCGGGACTTATGATAAAATTTCTCATCAATGAAGACGGAAAAGCATTTTCAAGTACTGCATGGTGATGAGATTCTTAGCCACAGCATTACATTTTGTGTATGACGATCCCAGCCGAGGTGAATAAGAGTTCACGTCCCCGTGAACATTTAGCAAGTGGAACACTCGATCTGTAAAAATCAATAGATCATAGCTCTGGTGTACTGAGAAAACCTTTTACCTTGATGGTATCCAAGCACAGGAAAAATGCTGGGATGAGTGAATTAGTGTAGCAAGGGATTATATAGAGAAATTAAGGTAGCTTCCGCTCTCATACAGTAAATGTGTTCTTTTATTATGCACAATCCAAAAAAAAATTTGGATATTATTATGAGGTGGTATCAAAAAGGTTCGAGACTAGTTTTGGAACACAGCAACAGCACAGGGTTGCATGCACTGTCACAGGGAGCATCAACCTTCATAAGTCAGTGTGCCAAAAGGCATCGTCCTGTGTATATTGGAAACTGTGCAACTGGTGCTATACTGATTATGTTCATCACCGTGTTAGATATTTCATCATGGACAGCAGGTTAGAACAAAGAGGGAACGTGAAATTCTGCTTGAAACTAGGCAAATCTGACACAAAGACGATTGACAGAAATTTTGAAGCGATGCTGCAATGAGTGGTTCAAGGTGTTTTTAGTGGCACGTGCGCTTCAAGAGGAGAAGAGCATTACTGGAAGATGACAATCAAGAAAACCTTCAACGAGCTCAGAAAATGTCAAAACCATTTAACTTTTGCATGATATAAATTAATTCATTATTTTTAACACAACAGATCTTATGAATTCTGATGTTAGATTAATCAGATGGACTCGATAGCAACAGCTCTGCTAGCAAACCTGACTGCAAGGCACATCACAATTTTATATAAGCATACTGGTTCTCACTCTTTGACTGATGCTAAATCCCTGGACAACTGCTGTGGGATAAGAGGAAAAAACACTTCAGGAGATTATCCAAAAATAATGAATAATTGTATTCAATCATAAAAGTAAAATAAGGTGCATCACACTACCCAATTGTCGATTATTGCATTAATTTATATAATATTAAAACTTATATCCAATTGGATAATGTACATGAAGATACTATATAAATTCAAAGTTTTTTATATTTTTAAAAACATATGAAAAAATTGGGTATCTGCCATTTTAATAGAGTGTCAGTAACAGTATGGATTGTTATTTAAATGGAAAGTTATGTGTAAGATTATGTACAGTATAAAATTTGACTCTGATCCATTTTCATCATTATAACAGTAAATTTTATCACAAAATAGTTACACTCTTTAACTACTGTAGCTTAGCAGTGAGCCCACTTACACTGATCATTTCGATAATTACTCTGCATCCTGCTCTTTTTTTCTCTCTCTCTCTTTTGCCTTCTATAGTAGTCTTCTATAGTAGTCCACACAGACAAAAATAATGACATTTGTATCCACAGTGCTTTCTGGCACCACTAACTGAGTTCAAAGCTTTGAAAATCACAGCACTATGCAAATTTCTGACAGCATGGATATAACCAAATAACTACAAAGCCAGTTAAGTTACTTATTTGATGGATATTTATCTGATCATTGGAGATGGCCAATTGTTTTCTCTTTCATCTCTTTTTCAAATTTATGCTCTACTTTTATCTTTAGGATCAAAAGACACCCTGCTACTTTGGGTAAGTACGCTTTTGACTGCTGCACAGTTAGAGACTAATAATGTCAAACCAACAAAGTAAAGAGATGCAACTGGAGCATTCTTAATCATACCATGGAATTGGAATTTACAGTATTACAGAATTAATTATAGAGGTATTGTATGGGACACATCAAAACTACATAAAAAAGGAACAGGCTAACGTGATTGAACTCATTGAACTGCTGTTTAATCATTTTATTACATTATGCTCCACTATTGCACACATTACATAGCAAGAATAATCAATTATCTCTTGATTGGATGAAGGGGCATTCGAGTCAAACGTTTGATTATGCAGAATGACAGAACACATTTATGAGAGTAAAAACTACCTTTATTTCTCTGTATAATACACTGCTACACTTATGCACTTATCCCAGTTTGTTTTTTTCGATATCATCAAGGGAGAATGTTTTCCCAGTACACCGGAGCCATGATCAGACATGCTGGCCTCTCAGACTCCAAGGAACTCCTTTAATGGCTCAAGCATGTGGAAACGGCTTGGAGCGAGGTAGGACTGTATGGGGGATGTAGCACTAACTCCCTCTCTTCTGCAAGTTGTCCACCGATTGCAGAATGTTCACAGGAACGACTACAGTGGGGCTCTGAGACACCTAAGTATTCACAGATATACAATACGTCCTTCTTAAAAACGTTCACATGTTTTACTGTGGGTAAATTTCAGTCTCAATCGGTTTCACACATTCGTTTACAATAAATTTTTATCACAAATCCCAGTTTGACTTGAATGTCCCTCTTAGTATTTGTTAGTGTTTTGATGGAAGTCCATCCAAGTTAGCTTACTGTTTCCCATTCAGTTCTGTGTCTCTTCTTGTCTGTGCTCCCGTCCTTCTGCTTCATAGTACTCTGAAAGAAAGTTTGTGTGTGTGTGTGAGAGAGAGAAAGGAATTTCTTTTAGCTGTCAACTCCAAGCTATCCTCTGGACAGAAAAGCTGTCTACATGCTGGATCACCATGAACACCTCCAAACAAATTAGTGTGTGTGTGTGTGTGTGTGTGTGTGTGTGTGTGTACCTGCAGCAGGGGGAATGCCTGGTCCAACAGTACCTGTTGCACTTGGTGGTGGTGGAGGAGGAACAGCTTTCCTACACAACAGTTTTGTTTGTTAGTGATGGTGTGTACAGTATGCATGTGGCAATATCACATAATTTGAATTCCAACTGAATAAAACTGAAAAAAAAACCTGATGTCAACAATTTTTTTTTTACTTATTTGTATTATTGCATGTTTTGTTTGTTTTAAAGCTTTTTTAGATTAATTAATTAGTATTGGGGCGGCACGATGGTTTAGTGGTTAACACTGTCGCTTTGCACCTCCAGGATCTGGGTTCGATTCCCGCCATGTGTGCATGGAGTTTCCCCATGCTTGGTGGGTTTCCTCTGGGTTCTGAGATTTCCTCCCACAGTACAAAGACATGCAGATTAGGCTAATTGTCGTTCCCAAATTGCCCCATAATGTGTGTGCTCAGTGATGGATTGGCACCCTGTCCAGGGTATACCCCACCTCATACCCTAAGTCTCTTGGCCTCCCACGCCCCTTATACAGGATAAAGCGGTATAGACAATAAGTGAGTGAATAAATATCTAGTATTGTGATAAAAATAAACTTATACACATTAGCTTACATATCAGCGCCTTTTATAATGCATAATGACAGCCTTAATTAAATTAATACTTGTATAGTAAAGCATAAGAGAGCATTTTCTGGAAGTTTTATTTTTATATCTATATTGAGTTATTATGTATTTAGTAACATATTCATTATTTATTTCTAAATAGTTTATCCTTAAATGAAACGTTCATCAGTGTTTGTTTATCAGTATCATGTTGGACTTTTATGTTGACTCTATTTCCACACTCCATTTCCCAAAGTCCATTGCATCTCACCTGTCAGTCACATGATGTCTTATGTATTCACCTGCACATTGTTTAGTTTGTTTCATATCTCTATTTATAGTCCATGTTACAGTTGGGACTTTGTCTTGCACCTGTGATCATCACTGTTGTCGTCACCACTTCCTCTGTTGCTGTTGTCTGTTGCGAGGATCCTGAGGCATCCAGAGAAGGACCAGCTCCAGCTGGATTCTGCTTTATGACGGTTGAAGCTACACATGCTGCTCCTGTGCTCCCAGTGATCCAGACCCCATCTGCCTTCTGCATCTGCAGACTCATCCCTGTGCTGAACTGGACTTCATGTTAATTTAAAGAATTTCTGTTATATTGTACTTCAGCTGCATAACACACGTTATATCATCTTTATCTGTTATCACCCAGATGAGGATGGGTTCCCTGTTGAGTCTGGTTCCTCTCAAGGTTTCTTCCTATTGCCATCT
>JAOVVA010000026.1:22525852-22573773 GCA_028565275.1 Leiocassis micropogon | reverse complement strand
GCTGTTGTTGTCATCATCCGCGCTGTTGTTGTCATCATCCGCGCTGTTGTTGTCATCATCCGAGTTGTTGTTGTCATCATCCACGCTGTTGTTGTCATCATCCGAGTTGTTGTTGTCATCATCCGAGCTGTTGTTGACATCATCCACACTGTTGTTGTCATCGTCCACACTGTTGTTGTCTTCGTTCATGCTGTTGTGTCTTCGTCCACCCTGTTGTTGTCATCACCCGCATTATTGTTGTCCGTGCTGTTGTTCACGCTGTCCATGCTGTTGTTCTCATCTGCACTGTTGTTGAAGTTGTCCTCGTTGTTGTTGTCGCCGTCATCATTATAACCCTTGTCTTCGCCCTCGCTGTTGTCTTCGTCATCATCATTGTTCCTTTTCTCAGTGTCCTCACTGTTGTTGTTCTCCTCATTGTTGTTGTGGATGTCTCCACTGTTATTGTCGTTATCTACACTGGCGTTGTCCTCACCATCATCCTCACCATTGTCATCATCTTCACCATTGTTGTGGTCATCACTACTGTTTTTGTTATCATTTTGGATCTTTATCTCAGTACAGGACAGATTACAGGACCTTTAGAAAAAATGTTTAAGAAACATGGTGGCTGTCTCACTGCTTTATTAAAAATAATACTATATGATAATACTTTATAAATATGTTCGGTCATAAATTTGTAGTGCGCTGTTTGTGAATTTTCGTATTTGGTTGGTCTTTTTGCGACTATTGGTTTGGTTTATAATACAAACATGGTGACTCCCAAATAATAACTAGTAACTCTTGAATAAACGTCAAATGCTAAAGCTGTTTAGCAACTTGTAGTTAAAAACATGTAGTATAAATCAGGTATTCTCTCACCTGTCTCTGTGTTCTGTGTGGATATTGTGTAGAGGGTACATAGTCTCATGAAAGTTCGGAATGGTCTGAAGAGGAACGGGAGACTGCATTGGTGCCAGAGAAATAGGAACCCACACAGGGTAAGATACACAGGGTGGACAAGGGTAGTGGTGATGATACACCTCTGGCTCCACCTCAGCTGTTACTGGTGGACCTGGATGCTGTTTTAGTGTAACGCATAAAAATGTTAAGCATGCATACATAGTCTTCATTTAAAAAAAGTAAAAATGTTGCATGCATTAGTGTATAATTTACCCCAGGTGCTTGCGTGTAGCCGAAAGAACTGAGTGCAGCCATGGTCATGTTGTTAATGATGACCTGGTGCATCTGAGCATTCTGCATCATCATCAGCTCTACAAGGTCTGTTAGAAACACACACAGACATCCAGAGACAGTTAACACTATAACGGAAGCTCTAGCACTATACAGGAAGACTGTAGGATGCCATACCCATGAGCCTCCACTAGATAGTGCTTTGTGAACACATCTCTTTTGGATAGACATCTACGCATGTGTGTGAAGTGATTGAGTACTGCAATCAGTGCTCTACACACTGCTTTCAGTAGTTATTTTAACAAAAGAAAATTGGGTTAAACACAATGGGCACACTGCTTCCCATTTTGGAATTTGGCAGAAATATTTATGGATGTGCAGGATTTAAATATGGAGAATTTGAATATGGAGATAAGAGGCAAAGTTTCACTGTCGTTAAAACTAAATCGAGGCATTTTTTATACACATACAAAATGACACAAAATTATCTCTA
The DNA here is from genome assembly GCA_028565275.1 of Leiocassis micropogon. Lineage (NCBI taxonomy): Eukaryota > Metazoa > Chordata > Actinopteri > Siluriformes > Bagridae > Leiocassis > Leiocassis micropogon. Next base: position 22,572,110 of record JAOVVA010000026.1, on the reverse strand, counting down.
AGCAAATTACATGCAGAGCACGTTGCACAGGGTACAGCCTATTCCTTTTAAATATCATAACGATGTACTACTGTACTGTACATCTAACCCTTATTTTCTTAATGCAATGGTTCTCAAGCCTGGTCCTGGAGGACACACTGTCCTGCACATTTAAGTGTTTTTTCATCTCCCAAGACATCTTAGTTAACTAATTAAAAGCGTTTTTTTTTTTTTTTTTTTTTAATTGAAGTGGATTAGAGGGGAAAACAATAAAATGGAAAGCGCAGGTGGTCAGGTTGAGAACCAATAACAATGTATATTTCAGTTGTACTGTAACAGTTGTACTGTAACTTTATTTATTGCAGGAGTAAATCAAGAACACTGATGCTATCTGAACTAAAGAAGATTTCAAGTTTTATACTTTATAATACACTATAAAAGCAATGTGTTTTATTTTGATGCTGCATTTATTGCACATAATGCTTGACATTGGTTTTGTCCATCACACTGAAGGTTTTTGTAATACTGTCGCCTCGCATCTCCATGGTCCAGGTCCAATTCCCTCTTCGGGTCTCTGTGTATAGAGTTTGCATGTTCTCCCCGTGGTTGGTGGGTTTCCTCCGGGTTTCAAACAGAACATAAAGCATGATGTGCCATGGTATTCTGCAGGCAGAATGCTGAGCCAATCAAATTGCAACATTTAAGATTTTGAATTTTAGGGTCAGAAAAGGTTATAAAGGATATCAGTGTTCTGTGAAAAGCCTATCTGAGACTGAGACTGCTAAGAGGTAGAGTCTATGTTGGCCCTGAATTTATTTAATATTCATTTATGCTCATAGGTCATGGGTGTATCCTTGGGCTTACATCTTGTTAAGTTCCCTGAATCATCCCAAATGGCTTCCCTCAATTCATAATTTGCTCATTTAGTCCCTGGTGGTTTTGACTTTTATAAGGTGACTTCATGAACAACATACTGTACATAATCTATAGACACCAAATCCATATTTCAGGGAGCTATTGCTTCTTTACACAAATGGAATGTATCACTACCCCAAGAGATCTTCTGTGACTGCTCTGGAAAAAAAAAATATATATATATATTAGGATAAAGTATGAATTAAATATATACTAAAATATATTAGGAAGTGAAAATATTTTGAATGTGGGAATAAGTATATAACAAATTTTTATTATTATGAGATTATTATTACTCAAACATACTATTATTCAAACATACTGTACCATTCTACTCTAATTATACGCAATTTAAGCATTTAAAATATTAATGTTCTATGATTTCACTTCTTCCCGTCAGAAAATATCACAATTGTAGTATTTCTAATTTTAAATGAGTAAATATATAGGTAGAAATAGCTTTAATAATAATATACTGTATTTGATTAGTTTGATAGTAAAACACTATGAAAAGACCATTTTCAGAATTTTACTGATTTGGGCAAATTATTTTCCTTATTTTTGTATACAGTATAACAAATTTTTTTGTTTGAATACTACTGCCTATTCTTCTTTTCGAAACTTTAGAACTTCTTTAGAACTGAAAATCATTTAGTGCATTGAAATGCATTCAGTGGATTTTTGAAAAATGTTGAAATTAAGAAAAAGGGTGTTTATCCTCTGCTAATGCCATTGAAGCCACCAGAGCATTAATGATCTAATTCAATTAGAACTGGCTGATTTATTCATTGTGACAAAATTTAAGGGAGATGGAGTTTTAGTGGTGTTGTTTTTAAAATGCCACAAAATTGTAGAAAACACGTATATAAAACATTCATATATTATCCATAATTTTACAATATTTTTTTCTTTTTTTCCAAACCTGTTCTTTTGTTCTATTTATTGTAATCTGATAATACTATATAAATCTGACACTACACATGATAAATTCAATTTCTAATTTTTTTTTTTTTTGGTAGAGAAAGCACTTCACATAACACACTCACCCATGTAAAAGTTTAACATTCAGTAGATGAACATTACATCATATATGCATAGAAATGTTCAATCACCCAGATTAAGATCTAGATCTTTAATAAACATGCAAAAGGCGATGATGTCAAGAGTGATGCAACATGAGAAAGAAGCCTTAAAAGCGATCACACTCGAAAGGCTGCACATCCTCTTTTGGATGATGCCTGATAGTATTATAACAATATGTTTTACACCAGTGAAATTATTTTTAGGTCTATGTTGGTGGTTACAGCACTAAAACTTTGGGTGTGGGTGTGTGTGGTACTGTACCCTCCCTGATGTGTCCTGGCCGTAAAGCTGGTGCAGGTGGAGACATTGCTGAAGGGAGCTGCTGGAAGACTGTAACTGGCTGAGGGGCCTGGAGAAGAGAGACAGACAGGTGTGTAAAAAAAAAAAAAAAAAGGACTTCATTGAAGTGGTCAAAGTGCTTTTCACTGTGCAGGGACTGTAACACTGCAATCAAACTTGCCAGAACTGAATTCACACCTACAGTTTCCATTTCCACTTAATACACTCTGAAGTCACTATTGCAAGAAGTATTTAAATTCTGCAGGTCTATGTGCTGATTCAGCACTTTAGTTCTTAGTTGACAATAGATTGCATAATCCTAGATAACCTAGATATGCATCATGAGCTGGCAACAAAGCCTTTCAGAAAACCAAACTGAGTACAGTGGAACCTTGGATTGCGAGTAACTTGGTCTGTGAGCATTTGCAAGACAAGCACATTTTTAAAATTAATTTAATAAACGAGCGAGGTCTTGACATACAAGTAGTACATATGCGCTTTGTCTCCCAAACGTCACGTGATCACAACTGAGCCAGTGGCTCTCTTGCGCTGTGGGATTATGAGTAATCGTCTCTCATGTTCAGTCTCAGTGCAAATCTGTTTAATGTGTGTCATTAGAGAGGTTCTTTGTTAAAGAACTTTCCTGACAGAGCAGTGTTTCCGTTAGTAAGTGTGTGTGTGTGTGTGTGTGTGTGTGTGCGTGTGTGTGTGTGTGTGAGAAAGTCATCCTAAACAGTAGCCCCCTCCCGCCTGCTCTCCACTCTCATCTTATTTCAGCCACAGTTATTTTCAAAGGTAAAGTGCAGGTTATTTCTAAAATATTTTTTACTTTATATTTTGTATTAATTATTTTCATATGAATATTTTTGGGTTGTGGTTTTGTGGTTTTTGGGTCATCTGAGTTTCCATTGTTTCTTATGGGGAAATTTGTTTTGATATACAAGTGCTTTAATATACAGTCCAACCACGGTTCCAGAACAAATTATGCTCGCAATCCAAGGTTTAACTTTACTTTGGCGGTTATGAGAACAGCAGTACCAATAATGTACCAATAAACTGAACTCATCACACCAAATAATCCTTTTTCCATTGCTCCTAAGTTCAATATTTATGTTTCCTAGCAAACTCAAGCCTTTTTTCCAATCGAAATCACTATCGGTGGTTTTCTTATGGCCATACACCTGTTTAGTCCCAATCGTGTGAGTTCTTATTGCATTATGCAAGTACCCAAACGTGTCATTTATTTAACGCCACACTTCTTCTGCAAAGTGGATGGTTCACTAATATTCTTCCATGTATTAATAATGAATTGGACAGTATTGAACCTAAATGTGGTCATTTCAGCAAACTCAGTAGTTATTTCTTTTAACAGTGACTTTTATGTAATAATAATAATAATAATAATAATAATAATAAAAGGCTGTTGTTCGTCCTGTCTAGTGTCTGATCAAATTAATGACGTGCTGTATGGACAAAGAATTGTTTCATCTTTGCAAGTTAAATTTAAAATAAATGTGTCTCATCCATTCAGAATCCATGGCACTAGTGAAAAATAGAAACATGAGGCATCAAAACTGCTTAAAATCTAAATCTAAACTAATCATTAAAATGTAAGGCTTGCCATGTAAGTTACTTGAGCAAAGAATTTATCTAATTGGACCATAAAAAAATGTTAATTGAAATCCCATACCATATAGTCGGGGGTTCAAGCCCTAGCACTGTCAAGTTGCCACTGTCGAGCCCCTGAGCAAGGCCCTTAACCCTATATACTCCAAGAGCGCTGTAGCCTGACTGAACCTGCTCTCTGACCCCAGCTTCTTAACTGGGATATATGAAAAAATTAATTCACTGTGCTGTAAGGTACATGTGACAAATAATTGTATTATTATTATTATTATTATTATTATTATTGCTGTTGTTATTCAATTATTTATTATACAGTACAACACATTATTCTGCAGCTACAGTAAAGCTAAAGGAAATATATAAACATACATTATGAAAGTAGTAATTAATTCATCACTAGGGATTTTTTCATGTTCTGTACCTTACTTACAGTAAGTCATGATGTGTTCATCTATTTTTTCAGTCTCTGTAATCCATCACATGTTTTCCAGATGCGTAAAAACTCTCAGCTGGTAGATTCTTACTCATCAAAGACTCACCGGTTGTTGAATGAGTTGAAAGTGTGAGAAATCATCCTGTTGGATCTGTGCTGACTGTTCCATGCTTATTTACTGCAGTTCAGCTCCAATTTGTACAGCTACACCTCTGCGTGTGTTACGTTGCCTTGGAGCAGGGACGCAAACAAACTCAGCTTTCATCCGCACTATGGACGTAGGAACAAAGGAAACATGTGTGATAGGTGTCCCAGGAATAACTTTACATAAAAATAGTTTAACATATGCACGTTAAAAAAAACCTGAAGGTTGAATTTACACCCACAGTGCACATTTGTGTCCAGATGGACTTATATAAACACTGTAGGAGTTCATTTAACATTGGGGAATTTAACGTGTGGGTGGCAGTGTATGTGTTAATACATTTTTATTTCTCTTTCCCTTTCTTCTTTGACAATGGTGGGGTGTCTGAGCTTCTATTATTTGTCAACTTACTGCCTTAATTGTACAAAAAAAAAAAGTCTAAAAACAAAGAAAAACTCACGACTGATTTGGAAAAATCCAGTCATCATCCAAATCTAAAATATTCAATCCTGTTAAAGTCCAAACGGAATTTAGCATTTGAGGTCAATCTATAAAGTTAAGCTACTGAATAAGATCTCTTTAAATGTCCATTAAACTGGCCTATAAACTGATCACCCATAATATTACAACACAAAAAGGTGTGCCCATTATTGTGTAGGTTGCCCATGTGCCACTTGAGTAGCTCCTTGAGTAGATCCTTTGGGTGCATGGGCGAGCCTTAGGTGCACATAATCCTGTCACCAGTTTACCTGTACAGTATATAATTGATAATCAATTTTAATATGTTAATGGTATGTTAATAGTGTTAATGTTATGGGGAGTCAGGCCATAAATAAAAATGTAAGTCACTCTGGATAAAGACATTTGGCAAATGTTAGGCTAACCCATGTAAAGTAATGCTATTATTATATATTACAGGTCAGTCCAGGATGATGTTTCATTACTACACATCTTTTTCTTGGTTCATACCAGTGTTGGGAAACAGGCTGACTTGAGTAATAAATACCTGACTTGAGTAGAAGTAAGAATAAACAAGCTATCTGGTTAAAAAAATAACTTGTGTATGTACTTCACAAATTACTTTTGTGTACACCTACAATTGACAGAATACATCAGAAAAAGGGTCTATATCTGAGCAGTGAAGGTTTTTATCTTTTCTTTTACAATTATGTTACCAAAACTAGTTGTAGGTGCTGTAAACATCAACACTATATAAAGAAATTAAACATTACCTGTGCAGTTAACTTAGTTGGGGTTTCCGTAGCTTGGTTAAGGCATTGGACTATGCTTTGGATGGTCCCAGATTCAAACCTCACAACCACCAAGTTGCCCCTGTTGGGCCCTTAAGCAAGGCCCTTATTGCTCAGCGGTATAATGAGATTTTTTTTTTATTTTCTTTTTTTTTATAAAAATCACTCTGGATAAGGGCATCTGTCAAATGCCATAAATGTAAATCTTGAGCATTTTCTATACTGAAGACCTGTAATACAACAGGCTATCGTTGCACAACATTCAAAACACATCTTTATGAAAAATTGAATCTTGTGCTTCCATAATGTAAACCATTAGAATATCGAGCTAGTGTATTTTACTTACTCAAATACTTTCTCAAAATAGAGTTAATTAAAATTTGCCCATATAGTGTGATTTGTTTTTTTGTTTGTTTGTTTTTTGCTTACAGTCTTTTCAAGTTAAAAACATTTGTGGTGTTCAAAATGAAAATAAATGAAAATAAATATATGAATAAATACATAAATAAATAAATGCATATATACACACATACATACATAAAGAAAAGTTATATAACTGAAAAGTACTATTACTCTAAGATATGTACATACACACTGTAAAGAGAATTTATTACTTTCCACTTCTGATTGTACAGCCAACAAAGGGCAATTTCATTAATATATTTTTGTTGTTGTTTTTGTTATGCTTTTTGGTTTCTTAATGTGTTTTCCGCTTAAATGCCACTGTAGGCTTCTGATTCTCATCCACCTAACAATCTCTCTCTCTCTCTCTCTCTCTCTTTCTTTCTCTATCTCTCTCTCCCTCTCTCTCTCTCTCTCTCATTCTAACCCACACACACACCGATCCCACCCTCACACACAGCAACACACACATAGTAATTAATCATGGCACGCGCCACAGGCTGGAAGGATCGCCGCTATTTTTAAAAGCCCAGTCACTGTGTGGGCACCAGAGAGCGAGGGAGTGAAAGGGAGGGGAAAGGATGAGATTATGAGATTTGAAGTGTCATAAAATATCTATAGTTATCATAATTATGCAGTAAAGATATATGAGTGCATTTAAACTGATGAGAAGGGAGAAAGCGATAGAGTGAGGCGATTCATCATGGCTCCATCGCTGTGCTCTTGAGGAGAAACCAGGAAAATGCATTTGGACAATGCTCACTGAGGGTGTTGCTTGTTGTATTGAGTCAACATTCATTCTGTTAGATAGCCTGCAATTACTCAAAATCTTAGCCTCCCTCGCTGAGTTAGAAGGCTTTACGTTCAGGGAAAGAGCCCCTGTATCTCCAGTCCTCTGAAGGTTGTGTGGGTGCTTTGGAAGTAGGCATACTTGCTCTAACTTTCTGTGAAATGCACAATCAGGCCAAGATTCCTTTATTTAGTTATGGAGAATTTGTAAACTACACTTTTTCTACTTTGCGTTCTTTATCTAAAGCAAAATTGACACATATTTTATCCATCCATCTTCAGTAACCGCTTTATTCTGGTCAGGATGTCGGTGGATCTGGAATTTTCAGGTCTTTTGGGAGATGGAAAGAAACTGGAAAGCCCAGGGGAAACCCAATGAAACTTTGTAGAGACAAAGTCATTCGAGTTCAACAGTGAACTGGGGACCCCAAAGTTGTGATGAGGAATGGCTACCTGCTGTGCCCCTGTGCCACCCACCCACATTTCACTACTGCATAATTAAGATTATCATAGATATTTTATGACACTTAAAATCTCATTTCTCTCACGCCTCTTAGTGGAACCTTAATGTGCCTCCATTCACTGAGAGTAAGTAGCACATTAATATGGTATTAATGCTTTAGTTATTTAGAACCTATTCATTATTCATTACAGAGCAGACATCATCAGAGGGGGGATCAGACAGTCAGAGTGTCCTATGTGTCTATGTTACTGGAGTAGTAAGACATTGGACTGATTGTCTATACATCCGAACCTAAGTTAAACATTATTAAAAATTAAAAAATAAAAAAGCATTCCATCCATCCATCTAGGAACCTCTGTAGTCCAACTAGGGACCATGGCGGCCAGTGGTGACCATTGTATTTATTCCCATTTGTACCGTGGTAGGACCTCCGGTCAACGTTCACATGCACATTCACACACCATGGGTAATTTGGGAACGCCAATTAGCCTAATCTGCATGTTTTTGGACAGTGGGAGGAAACCGGAGAACCCGGAGGAAACCCAGCATGCATGGGAGAACATGCAGACTCCATGCACATAGACCCAACACGGGAATCAAGCACAGGCCCTGGAGGTGCAAGGCGACAGTGCTAACCACTAAGCCACCGTGCCGCCAAAAAACAAAAACATTGAACAATGCATTTTAAATTTAAATGGGCTTTTGAAAGCTGTAATTTTGCCTTTGGGTCTGTCATATTGTATAGTATACTGCAAAAAAACAACAACTTTGTTTTATTAATGTAGCAAAGAAAATGACTGTTATTTGCAACATCTGACTAACACCTGCTTTAGCACATGTTGTGCTCTTTTTTTCTGTGTATATTTCTATTGTTCTGTTTTTCACACAGAAGTTAAAGTTCCACCGTCTTCTGTAGCCTAGGCAATTCTGATGTAAAAAGTGATTTTGATGTAAATTTGACATTTTGAAGTGTGATTACAGCAAGACAATGTGTTTAAGAGAGAGACAGAGAGAGAGAGAGAGAGAGAGAGAGAGAACACGAACATGAAAAAAAACTAAAACATGATGCATACTAAAATGGTTTAAGCATCAGTGTTTACAGCAGGTTTCTTGTCAGGATGTCCTCTATGTCACTGAATGGAAAGCATGCATTCTTATCAACTGTGAAATGAGGCCCAATTTAAGTACACTTGTGCACAGACTGGCAATAATGATACATTTTAACTCAATATTGTGATATTTAATGATAACCATAGGCTCAGAATTCAATTATGCTTAAAGAATGTGCTTATTTTTCGCTACTCAATAAACCAATAAGGCCAATAACTGTCTGGTGATTTGCTTCTATTATACAAGGACTGTTTTTTTTTTTATTTGGAATCTTGTCTGTAATGAGGGTAAAAAAATATCTGGCCTGGCAACAGTAAATATACCTGAAAAAAGATGCTTTGTTGAATAAATAATATTTATTCTTGCATATATCTCAGATTATGTTTTTTTAATTATTGAGTTTCACTGAAATTAAGGCATTTCTCGACAAGTCATTTTGTGATACATGCATGGTCCTGTATAAATACTATGCAGCCTCATGGAATATAATTGGCAGTAATTATAAATGGAGTTGTCATTATAACTGTCATATCCCAAGAGTTAAGAAATGGCATGTTACTGTGCTTTCACAGGTGCAGCACTGGTTGTCTCCATTTTGCCGCATTAACAAAGCTGTAAAAGAGTAAGGCCTATACGAGCATAATTTGTTTTGGAAGCAGCCTTTTGATCCAAAACACTCGTAAACCAAATTTAATTTTGCAATAAGAAATAATGGAAACTCAAATTATTCGTTCCCCAGCCCAAAAAAATAAATACATAAAAATAATTAACACAAAAAATAAAGTAAAAATAAAACAAATTAACCTGCACTTAAAAAAAAAAAGTAAAAATAAATCCCGACAGATATGTGTTTCCATTTATGCTCGCAGGCGCTGTGTGTGTGTGTGTGTTTGGGTCTGTCGTTATGTGTGTGCACGCGCGTAATTTGACACGTGCCGGTTTACAAACACACACACACTAAAGGCGAGAAAAAGAGAGTGTAAACTGGCACGAAGTCAAATTACGTGCGCGCACACATAACGACAGGCTGAGGGAGAAAATGGATTTTTAACCTTCTAATGAGACTTTCTTTTGCTTTAAACGTGCGCACACACGTGTGTTATAAGAAACAGTACACGCGCACTGTACACACATGCTTACAAACATGAAATAAAATATGTTTTACACACACACATGGTCACAGTGTTATAGTGAACAGTACACGCGTGCACAGATGTTGATTATACCAGTAAGAGACGCGCACTAAGACCCAGCAGGGGACACGATTACCCACAATTCCGCAGCGCAAGAGAGAGAAAAAACATTGGCTCAGTTGTGATCATGTGACGCTCGGTGTCAAAACAAGAAGCGCATACGTGATACATGATACTCGGTAGTCGTTAACCAAGATTTGCTCGTTTTTCAAGTCAAAATTTATAAAAGAATTTTTGCTCGTCTTGCGGAACACTTGGAAACCGCGTTACTCGCAATCTGAGGGTGTTTGAATTAGGGTGTTAGGACCCTTAACCCCAGTAAAGAACAATTTTATTGCTTCAGCAGACCAAGACATCTTGGACAATGCTATGCTTCCAACTTTGTGGCAACAGTTTGGGGAAGGCTCTTTTCTACTCCAAAATGACTGTGCCCCAGTGCCCAACCAAGGACTATAAAGTCATGGTTTGATGAGTTCAGTGTGGAAGAACATGACTGGCCCGCACAGAGTCCTGACCTCAATCCCATTGAGCACCCTTGGAAGAAACTGGAACGTAGATTGCAAGCCAGGCCTTCTTGTCCAAAATCAGTGCCTCATCACATAAATGCTATACAGAAATCTTGTGGACAGCCTTCCAAGAAAAGTGGAAGCTGTTATAGCTGCAAAAGGGGGACCAACTCCATATTGAAGTGAAATGTAGGTTTCAAAGACAGAACTCTGTATTTACTTCATACACTCTTAAAAATAAGGGTTATTTGCATAGTTAGTGGATCTACCTTTGTAAAGAGGTTTACATAGAGAGTGAGACATATAAGGTTCTACAAGAAGCTTCTGAACTGAGTAGAGGAGCAGGGTTATACAAGTCAAATAATAAGCCTGAAATAAGCCACAAGATTTGATCAAATCACTCAAGAATTTAAAACTATGACAAATGTTGTCAGGGGTAATGTCTGGAGAGTGCTCTGCGCCCATGAACCTCTTTATGTGTTGTGCATAGGGGACACTTATTTTCACTTAGGTTGATGCTTTTTTTCTCACTGACTAGTCTTCAGTCTCACAGGTGTGTGTAATTTGAGGGTAATTATATGCGTATATTATTTAAGCTGCATGTCATGCACTAGGTCTCTTAACTCATATCTGTTGAGGTTCCTGTTTTGTGCTGTTGCTGTGGTTGTACCTTCATTTTGTTTATCAATGTTTTTTTTTTCCCCATTTTGTTTCCCCCTTTTCTTGACAAATGTGTTTATGTGGTCTTGGTATGCTCTGGCCCCCTTTACCATTTTATATTAAAAAAAAATGTACAGTATGTGGACATCTACTAATCACACCCATATGTGTTCATTCCTGTACCATGACCTTTAACACAGGGTCGGTCCCCACTTTGCTGCCATAATAGACTCCAGGATAATGGAAAAACTGGAGCATGGATCTAGCATTGCTCTTTCATTCACAAGAGCATTACTGAGGTCAGGCACTGATGTTAAGTGAGATGGCCTGGTGTGCAGTCAGCATTCCAATTCATCCCAGAGGTGTCCAGTGGGGTTGAGGTCAGGTCTTGGGTCACTAAGTTCTTCCAAATCAACCTTGCCATGTCTTCATGGCTTTGTATTGTATACAGGAGTGATCTCATGTTGGAACACGTTTGGTCACTTTAGTTCCAGTAAAGGGAAATTGTAAATCTACAGCATACAAAGACATCTATAAAGACAGTATGTGCTAACTACTTTGTGGCCACAGTTTGGGGATGGCATACTCATGGGATTGATGGTCCACATACTTTTGGCCAAATGCTTGTATGTGAAAAGAATGGTTCTTTTGTAAAGTCAGCCTTCATGAGTTCTGCACTTTTTCCTACTTGATTCCTACACTCTGAAACACACTTGGTTGGTGAAAAAAATGTATATATAAAAATTGTTTATTCGTATCAAAGGTTCAATCTTTCTTCTGCAGAGATACTAATACATCAGTGATGTGACTGATCATCCACCAGTTCATTGCTATGGTTTTGGAGAAGGCACATGGTATTGATGACATCATGTTCTAAACAGTAATCCACTTCTGTGCTTAGATATGGTTGGCTTTCATATTTGATTAGAGCCATGCCCAAGAACGTTGTGGTCTGCTCAAGACTAACTTTCAACTTAGCTAGAGCATAGTACACTGATCCATGCCCAGGCAGGATATGGAGTGTTCACATTACACAAATGGACTTTGGGGTCTAGCATACTGGAATCTATGCCCAAGACCGTAGCATGAAATCACCTTCTATTTCACTTATCTCACTCACTCACACACACACACACACACACACACACACACACACACATTCGCGCGCACACATACACACACACACACACATACTAGTATACACGCCCTGCAGCATGTGCTCAACTATATGCCCATTATCTGTTTTGGTTCCCATGGAAACCCCAACCTGCTATTGCAAGACTTCGAGGTGGTGGTGACACAATGTGTGACTACTGTATGTGCGTATATGTGTGTGCACAAACTTCTTAACCAGACTGACTTATTGTAAGTATATTTTGGTTACAATATTGAAAAAAAAATAGTGATTCACAAACATCTTACACTCACACGCTTACAAAAATACAGCAAATACAGAATGATATTTGTAAAGTCCAGCAAAGATCTCTGTTAGAAAGAGGGTGAAAAATTCAGTGCATGATGAATGACGCTAGAAACACCCACGCATGTATATACATACAAGTTTCACTGGCAGGAATAGTTATTCTTGGTGATTAAACATTACAAGTGAGATGCAAAAGAAATTTTAAAAATAACTGCCAGCAGCAGAAATGAATAATGAATTTATAATTAGCCTTACTTACAAATCTAAATAGACAGACACTGTGTTGGGCTGAAATATTTTTCATTATTGTCTTACATTTATTTGAATAATGATAAGTTAATAATAAAAAAAAACAATAGTAGAGAACATTAAGTTCTCCATGGCAACCACAATGGCACCTACTTCTTTATTCTACTTTTCTTTTCTTGGGTAAAACCCAATCTAGTTTAATGATGAAAAAAATATTTCCTTTAAAGTCAGAATTTCCAAAAAAGGAAAAAAGAAAAAAAAAAGTAAGCATTTCATTTAGAATCTTCAACAATAAGAGTTATCAATCCTTTAGTTGCGCTGTTGCTTCAGTTGGTCAGATTCAGGCTCAGCAATGTTATGTGACAATAAACTGAAGTCAGCTGACGACCTGGATGGAGTTTTTTGTTTCTTCCCTGATGCCATATTCCATGCGTCAAATTGTGAAAGAGTGGTTCTGAGAGCATTAGGAATCATTTTGACACATGCACCAGCTACCACATTGTGTGCTGTATTTAAAGCTAAAGATGGTTACATTTTATTTAATATTTAATTATATATTTATTTATTTCATGTTTGTTAGTGTTCTATTATTATTAGTGTATGTTCCTAATAAAATGTACAGTGAGTGTAATTATTCTACAGTATATAAATTTTTTGGGGCACAGAATTTAACCAATATAATTTCCCCAATAGGACAATTGTTTCAGAAAGAAACGATTTTCTTTTGCTACAGCATGCAGGCACTGAAATGCTTCTTTCTTATTTTTCGTTTATTTATTGTTGTATTCTATTTTATGTCTAGATAACTTTCATAATGTGACTGGTCTTCAATCAGTGTGCTGCTGAACGCTCAATAATGAAAGTAGGGAGCATCATGTACCAGATCACGATGGATATATTGAATCCTGAGTGTTTCTGCTCTGATTTGTACTCCCTACCACATTTTATAAACTTTTCAGTTCAAAGATTAAGTCATTCTTTATCTTGATAAAAGTGCCAAAATGGCCTTGGTTCCAATAAGTAAAGAATATCCCAGTCAAATGAATCGCTGAAAGTGGAGATAAAGTTGTATAATCTATTTCTGAAACACAATCAAAGAAAGAATTGTAAAGTTAAAGAAACATTTCAAGTCTAATTTTCTCTAGAATTGAAAATGAAAGTGAATGAACAAGTACAGGACAAAACACAGGAGAATGAATATGGTCTCAAGTTGACAGGGGTAGCTCAGTGGTTAAGACTACAGTTTAGAGGTCCCAGATTCAAACCCCATGACCACTGAGTTGCCACTGTTGGGCCCTTGAGCAACACCTTTAACCCTAAAACTGCTCAAATGTAAATTGAGATTTAAAAAAAAGTTACTCGCTTTGGATAAGGGTGTCTGCCAAATGCCTAAATGTAAAGTATGTAAAAATTCTCAGGAACCAAGTTGAATTTAAAAGTAGAGGTTAGGGTTAGAAGTGAGTTAGCATTCATAAAAAAAATCTATACTCGTTCAGATTCATCCCAAAAATTATAACGAGATTACAGTTAAACCTTGGATTGTGAGCATAATTCGTTCCAGAAGCGTGCTTGTATATCAAAGCACTTGTATATCAAAGAGAATTTCCCCCATGAGAAATAATGGAAACTCAGAATTTGTTCCACAACCCAAAATATTCATGTAAAAATAATTAATACAAAAATGTAAAGTAAAAATAAAACAAATTAACCAGTACTTTACCTTTGAAAAGAATCGTGGCTACTTTCACACACACGTGACGACTTTCACACACATTTGTGTGTGCAAAAACACACAAACACACACACACACACACACACACACACACACACATTACAGAAACACTGCTCCGTCTAAAACAAGGAACCTCTCTAATGACACTTGCTTTTGCCTTCTTTGGAGAATTCCGCGGAAATGTGACGCACGTCATCTCCCGCACTGCTACAGCTTTTTTAACCTTTTTCTTCACGGAGGCCGTCACTGTAAAACAGTTACTAAAGAACAGTCACTACACTTGGACACAACAAAAAAAGGTTTACGCACACACACATATGGTCACAATGTTATAGTAAACAAGTACAGATGTTGACTATATGTGTGACACACGTGCACTGAGACTGAGCATGGGAGATGATTACCCATAATAAAGAGAGAGAGAAGAACCATTAGCTCATGTGGGATCACGTGATGCTCGGCAGACAAAGCGTATGCATACTACTCATTTTTTAAGACCTCACTCATTTATCCGGTTAAAATTTATTAAAAAAAAATTTTTGTCTTGCAAAACACAAGTTACTCTCAATCCAACATTCCAATGTATCTATAAAAAGGAGGGTTTGAGTAGTTTCTAGGGATAAGATGAAATAAGGAACATGTGTTGATCAATAGGCCAAGCAGAAAGCAACATAAGCAATGGGTATTGACTGTCTGTGGATTGACTGAGAAGTAAGAGGTCATAGATTGATCACAGTAGGCGCCACAAAGACCAGAGAAATGTACGTACACAGGAAGTGCTTCAGAGACTACAGGGAACATAAGGGAAGCAAGAGGTTGGTGAGAGAAGGCACCTATTAGGAAGTTGGAATGGAGCAAGACAGCACGGGTTTAAAATGTTTCTGTTCACGGTCTCAGGTTTCAAGTCTCACTCATACACTTCACTCCAGCATTGTGCCCGTAACAGTACTAAGATTTTTCTTTATTGTCTATTTAGTCCTTCATTTTGACCTTAGTTTCTCCTAATTGCTCTGACTTGTTTACTTACGTCATTGTCCGTTTATGAATTTTCGTCCACCCCTTCTAGTGTGTTTTCATCTTCATTTTCATCTGTCTGTCCACCTTTATGATACAAGGCTATGCCAATAACATGGGCACGGTACAGTACGTGTGAGTGAAATTCACTAAGACCTCATTGATGTAGGCTGTGCACTCAACGGATCTCTGCCATCCTTGTCTCTCTTTGGAGTCCTGTTAATCAGTTTTTCAACAGCTGACAGTTCACAGTTCAGCAGTGTTAGTGCCGACTTGCAGTTTGCTCTTTATAGAGAAACAATATGACAGAGATCTGCCGAAGTGGTGATCCTTTTTTTCCCCACTATTCTGTAAAGTACTCACTGAAATTCTTGTCATAAAGCATGAATTATATCTAACAACCTTAAATGACCTTATATTATTCTGACATCTAACAGAATAATATGTTCGAAATCTAGCACTGGCTGCTGGAAGCTGTTACAGGATGAATATACAGTGCTCTTGTTAACAGAGTGTAAGGAGACAGTGAAACATTAGATGCTCTGGATAGACAAACTCCTTATAGAAGTCAGAATTAAAGTTCCCATCAGCATAGAGAAAGAAGCCCAGAAAACGTGGAGATTATCTGCACCAGTGTTACTTTTATATATAATGTTGAAACCGTCCAGTGAGAAGGTTCTCTTTCTGCTTCCCACTGTATTGATCCGTGTCCAATTCTTTCCACTAGCAAAGAAGCTCATCACCTTGGCCAAACAACCACATGCTATTGCAGTGAGTACCCTGTGTGAATTCACCAGAACAATTCCTTATTACCCATTATAGGCTACTATTTGCACACCAACTTCTCTCTCACAGCACCCATCAACAATGGGGTGGACAGAAATTTAACAACTTATTACATAAGACTTACCCCCACCCACTGCTTTACTGTATCACACATCAAATTATTTCATGCTTTTACACCAGTGCTCAACATATGAAGACATTTATATTTTTTTTCAGCACTAGTTTTAGTAATATAAACCTCTCTTTCTTTCTTTCTTTCTTTCCTTCTCTTTCTTTTTTTCTTTCTTTCTTTGTACCACATATCCTGTACTGGTCCACAGGGGGCCTGGAGCCTGTCCAAGGGAACTCGGAAACAGTCAATCCCTGTACAGGGTGCCAATCCTTTGCCGATCATAACCATGAACACACTTTGCAAATGCTATAGGCAATTTGCCAATGCTAATTAACCAACTCTGCCTTTGGTGCCAATGTCTTTGGATTGTGGGAGGAAACTGGAGGACCCGGAGGAAATCCATGAAGCATGGGTGCTAACCACTATGTCACCATGCTGCCTTGTATAAACCAAACATTCCCAATTCCAAGCACTTCTCACATCACGTTCCTCAACTTACATAACAAATGGGTATTTTACCTTAGAATAACTATAACCTCAGTTTACCTCAGTTGCAAGAGCCAACAGTACATCAATCAAGAGACTTAACATAGACCTTACATCTGAACCATAGACCTGCTCTGAAGCATTACCCCATTTATATTTGATTAATTATTGTGCGCTAAAAATAATGCCTTTAAGTAGCATACTGTATATCAGATCCATTACCTAGTTAATGTTGCAGTATGTTTTATGAACAATTAGAAATCCTAGAATACTAGAACCATAACATTCATCTAAATCGAACCCAGTTTTAATTTAATCTTAACCTTCTAATCTAAAAACTTTTTCTTAATTTATAATTAGGGGATACTGAACAATTTGCAACAACCCTGCAAACGACTGCTGTAGGTGTTTCCCTTCTTCAAACCTTGCGTGGGCATCATCTTTTCAGAAAGAACAGCACTGCTAATGTGGTCCTGTCTATACCAAATATAAGACAGGTGTATGACACACCTGTGTGATTGCAGCCCCCAGGGAACCTGCCTGTCCTCTGTCTCTGCCTCCGCAAAAATGGATAGATGTGTTTCCACTTCTCTGTGGGTGACAGCCATGGCCCTCTTTTTCAGCCTGCATTCTGTGATTTCTGACATCGCCACCTCTTTTAAGTCATTGTCTACCGCTCCTGCTTCAATTTTGCTCCCTGACAGCACGCTGGAGGCTTTTTTTTCTCTCTCTCAGAAACAGGTTTACACTACTGAGCAAGCAGCATTGCAAACCAATGTAATCCTTAAAGGTCACTTACTGGGCTTTAACACATTTTAGGTGAGGGAAGGAATGAGGGAAGGAAACAAACTCCGCGATCAGTCGTTGATCTTATTTTGCAGCTGGTGCAAAAAGCCACCCCCGAGACCTGCCTGATGAGTTGCTCTCTCTGCATGTGTGTGTGCCTTTGGCTTTAATCATTACTTGATGAAAATCCAGTTGAAAATAGAGCTGTGCTGTGTCAAGCAATTACTTTTCAATAAAGCACTGTTGCATATACTGTAAATATTAGGGCACATTTTCACCTGCATTTCAGAGAAAAAAAAGTTCATGTATACATGTCGGTCATGTTTTCAGGAACATTTCAACTTATTCATTTGCCAATAACGATACAGATGACATGGCACATACTGTATATTGTGCTGTACTGATATTTCCCGTTATATCACTCCAGCAATTCAGTCAGTTTCTCTCAATACAGCGCTGAAATGGAGCTGAACTAAATATAGCCCAAATCGCTTTGCTGCCTCTCTCTCTCTAAAAGTACAGCTACCTCACACATCTGATCGCCAATTCAATCATATATATATTTTTTTTATCAGTGCAGAACAGGGGGATGTAAGCGGAAGAGAAAACCGACAAGGTGAGCCTTAAGGAAAATTTGATCTTATTGATTAATGGTGAGGGGACCAAATGAAGCTCTTGTTAATGCTTCACCCCACAGGGGCAATCGGTAGCCATGTCAACGGCGAGGAGCCAGAACTCGCGGCAAGAGACCGGAGAATTTTATGCTTGCTTTTTTGTTTTGTTTATAATTTGAATACCACCTGGTTTCAATTCCTACAACCAGATCTTTCACTTTAAACTGGCTCAATAATTCAGATCCTGGCAAGCTTACATTCTCAATCAGCCACAAGACTGTCACTTAGGAGTAGGAAGTGTTTTTGTATCACTTCTAACTGACTGAGGAGAAGCAGGCCAAAAAATATCTAGCAGTTCATTAGCAGTAGCAGAAGGAAGTGGAGTTATCTGGGATTGTCTAACGACGACGCTGATAATCGAGGATGTCATCCATATAACAAACATTGTCCTATATATGGATTATTTGCATACAAATGATGCAGCCGGACCCCCAACAAATCCATGCCTGTAGGTAATAAAGAAGACAATTTAATACATTTATCATAAAATGAATGTATACGTTTATAAGTTACAACTGTCTACCAGCTTTTCCTGCTAAACGTCAGAGTTTGATGATCATGATTTGAAATCATGAGACCAGAAAGCTTCTTGTTTATTCTTAAATAAAAAATAAAATATATTTAACTACATAAGACATCTGTATTTTAAAAAACAGACAAAAACAAACTAGAATGGAGTGGGAGTTTGCATCTTTCTAAGCCTTGTAGCAGCATTTCTGATTCATAGCTACTCAAGCAGAATAGGAGTGGCAGGTTTAATATTTAGCTGAGACTGTATTTTTTTAATATTCCCAGTACTTGTTCTTTTTTTACAAAGACGCTGTCAAAGTCACTTTATCTGGTGTCTTCCACTGGTAAAAGAAAATTCATGCTCCAGCAGCATGTGTTTTTGTGTAGTTACAAGTGGAAAGCTTTGTTTCTGATTTACACAGACATCACCATTTTCAAGAAGGGGCAAAGGTTAAAGAGGGACAGAAAAAAAAATGGGCAGGTGGAAATAGAAAAGAAAAATAACAGGAACCTGGAAAAAACAAAAAGGGGGAAGCAGAGAAAATGACAGTGGGCAAGGTAGGAGATAGAGGAGTTTAAAGCTTGGACAAAGATTGGATAGGGGACTGAGAGAAAGACTTTGACACGAAGAGAAGTGTGAAGAGATGACATAAAAGTCAAAGAAAGAGAATGAGAAGGACAAATAACTGTTAAAAAAAAAAAAAAAAGAAAGAAATCCAAGCAAGGAGCTGTGGATCTTTAATATGTCTTTCAGGAAATAAGAGAAAACAGGCCTGACAGCTAAGTTCTACACAAGATATTTATAAAAGATATTTATTGTTTTGCATATAAGGTAGAACACCTAGTCAGAGCAATGTGTTGAAATAGTTTATTTAGTATTAGAAACGTCCCGTTTCGATATAGTGTAAAATACTGCAAAAAATAAATAACTGGCTTAATTCACTTATAGGAAAATAGACAACGCCCTACATACGAGTGCCGTTCAAGTCAAACTAAGATGTTTGATTGTGCAGAATAACAGAACATACGTAGTTATGAGAGTGAAAACTAACAAATGCACTTATCCCAGTGTTTCACTCATGCTTGGATACCATCAATATAGAACGTTTTCTCAGTACAGATGATCAGACTGCCTGCTTCATGTCTGAAATGCTGGCCTACCACCAGGAACCCCTTTAATGATCCATCCATCCATCCATTAATCTAGGAACGTCTGTAGTCCAACTAGGGACCGTGGAGGTCAATGGTGGGAGTTGAAGGCAGTGGAGACTATTGTATTTATTCCCATTTTATGACCGTGGTTAGACCTCTGGCTTCAATGACCCAAGTATGTAAAAATGGATTGGAGTGAGGTCAGGACTGTATAGGTAAGGTGGTAATAACTTCCAGTCCAGTTCATGTAATGTCGCCTTGCATCACCAGGGTCCGGGTTCGATCCTCTGTGTGCATGGAGTTTGCACATTAGTTGAACTGGCATTAAGCTGTCCAGGGTATACCCTGCTTTGTGCCCTTAGTTTCCTGGGATAGGCTTCACACCCCCCAAGACCCTGTATACAGGATTAAGCAGCATAAGCAATGAGTGAGTAAAACCACCTAGATTTGGCACCAGAACACTGGCAGTAGATACATTGGGTGATGTGGGTATTTGTCCAGCGCATTCCATGAGTGCTCAATTAAATCTGTGGAGTTTGGAGGCTGGGTTTTGAGCTCTTTGCCTGCTAGGCCCTGAGCACAGGCCAGGGGTAAATGACCCTGGCCCTCAATGGTTAAGGCATTGGACTACGGTTCGGAAGATCCCAGGTTCAAACCCCACAACCACCAAGTTGCCACTGTTGGGCCCTTGAGCAAGGCCCTTAACCCTCAACTGCTTAGATGTATAATGAGATAAAAAAATGTAAGTCGCTCTGGATAAGAGCGTCTGCCAAATGACTAAATGTAAATGCATGGCAGGCTGTGGTGCACTAAGTGTTGTGGTGCCTTTCTATCTTAGCCAGCACTGACTTCTTCATCAGTTTGTTCTACATTAGCTTTTCTGTGAGATTGGAACAGACGGACTGGCCTTTGGTACCAACAGTCATGGGTGAGCCTTGGGTGCAAGACTAAACACTAAATAAACAATCTTGTCACCAGTTTACTGGTGCATAGTGCGTGATCAATGTTGTTTAGGCCACCTGGGGGTTGTGTTGGTGTTATGGCTGATCATTGTAAACACACTACCAAGGTGGTATAGAAATCAAATGGAAACTGGTAAAGGAGGCTGATCCATGGTAAACTGAACTTTTTGTATTGTTTTTTTTTTTTACAATCAACAAACTTTGTAATTAAACTCATTTCATGTGCCACAAAACTAAACCCTTTTTTCTTTGTTCCAATTTGCTACCAGTATGACTCACTACAAAAACACAGTCATAGCATTAGTTTGCTCGATTTTTAATTAAAACTCACCGAATATATTATTGATATAAAAGTGGATATTTAACTTGACTGCAAGGCTGATTCATAAATTTTGACAAAAAGGTAGGCAGTGTATTTATAGTGTTTCACGAAAATAATAATATTATAAATAAGATAATTACATAAATAATTAATATGACCAAAACAATTTTGGCATTTTGACAATTGATTTATCTTATTTTGCATTGAAACGCATAATATATGTCTGATCTGCTTTAAGTGCAGTGTATTTCATTTAGTTATTTTCTTTTAATAATCCTAAAAATATGTACTGTATGAGCTTTTTTAATGGGCTTAGTAATTCTGAGCGTAGATTTAAATCAATGATTTACAAATGTCATTAAATAAACCACTGTAAACAGTTTATCTAAGCTAAACAGTTTATCTAAGTACAAAAAAATATTTAAAAAACATGAAGAAAATAATGATCTACACATAAAAAGGAAATAAGATGACCAATCAAACAAGAACAAGAAAAAGAGTTCAAAGACTAGTGATTTCACCAGCTATGAAAAAAGTCAATTAAAATTTTGAGGGCTTTCACAAAAGAGGAAAAGGAGATAGTGTTAAGAAGTACACATAATGCTTAAAGTAGGAGCATAGTAGAAATATAGTGGATTTAAATAACGAGCTAAAGAGAAAAATTAAATAAATGACAAGCTGTAAAATAATGCCAAGCAGAACTAAATTTCATATAGTGTTTGCATTAAATAATACAGAATGGGGAAGCATTTTTGCTTAAAGTCAAATTGTGTGTCATAGGATTAATGTGTTCAGGTCACTAACCCTAACCCTACAATAACTACAGTAATGTGTCTAATGGTGTGAACCTCAGGGTAGACTTTTAGAAAGAAGCCTGTTGATCCGTAGTACAGCCGTGTTAAACTGTTATTAATGAGCTATGAAATGTGATTTCATTTAATTTACTTTATAGCTGATTTACTTTAAATGTCTTCGCCTGCTCTCCAAGAACAAAACTGGCACATGATTCTGGTAGAAATGTCAATAGATTATTGGCTTATTGCCTGATTTGTCAGGAAAATAACACACCAGTAGAATCATATGTTATGCATTACATGGTCTTACTGTTCATTTTCCACTATCATTATCTAATGCGAAAAAATAGCAGAAACTTTTTTTATTATAAACTGTAATTTATAAGTTGTGGACTTACATTTAAGTTATTCAGGACAGGACTGTTTGGTAAAACTTTAATTATAAATTCATCTTCTGACCTAAAACTTACTTCATTGCAGTCTAAAATCTATTTGAAATTATAGTTGATGTATTAGGACATTATGCAAGGTTTTAAAGAATAAAATTTGGTATTTACTTAGTTGAGCAGAGTTATATGAACTTAAAAAAAGGGTAAGCTACAGTTCATGATGGATTTCTTTCAGTGTTCCACCTCTACACTGGCTCTACCCGTCTGCCAGTCGTTGACATTTCTCATCTCTTCATGATGGCCCTATGTTTTTCTCTTTGTTCTCTCAGATACTGGAATATTTGTATATGAACCTTAGATATGTTTGCCAGGATGTATAAACAATAATTTCAAAATACAAATAATAACACAAATAGCAAACATCCATTAATGCATTAACACAATTGTATTTTTAGAACTTTACAGGTGTTTAATAAATAATAATATTCTGTGTAATCTGACCCTTGTTCTGTCCATGATTTCATTTCAAGTCTTATCTTTTTAAAAGAGAACAACCTCACAAATTCACAAATCTTTATTCAGTTTTTAAAATACAATATATAATTCAGGTATTAAATGCATGTATGATATTGTGTTATTTTGAAATAATTAGCCTACAATACTGTTATTATTCTAATTAGGTTAAAATGTTAATAGAGTAGCTACAGAAATCTGTAAACAATCATCAAGAGTGTTGGAACCTGGGCCAGATACTGTTATCAAATAATATATATTTTAAAAATCTACAAGTAAAATAAAAGATGAAATATTGAAGCAACAATGCAAGGTTTCAATTTATCGACAATTAGTTCAAGTTTTAAGTTAGTTATGTACAAAACAGTTCATGCAGCAGCACTGAAGTTTCATGAAGTGCAAGACAGAAAACTCAGAAAGAGCATCGCACATGCTGAAATCTCCAGCAAAGACTCGTATAGGAAAAACGTGCAAATATTAATGATGATAAATATGTTGTCCAACCGTGCGAAAAAATACACTTAAATATCTTTTGAAAATACAAACAGATGCATAGGCTACACTTATCCGATTCAGCTGCATGCATTTTTGGAAGTTTTAATAGTTCTCTCTCTTTTTTTTTATGCACTTGAGGTAAAAAACGTGTAAACATACAGTATTTTCACTGTTTAGGGTAAACAACCCGAATGCAACAAAAATGCTCGAATATTTAATTAAAACATAATAGTTATAATTTTTTTGTTAAAAACTTAAACATTTATAAATATACATCGATACATTCTTAATATTTTCAGCGTGCAAATTCCATTCCTGTGAGAGTCACTATAATGAATGAGACTTTGAAAGACACTTGAAAGTCTCGTTCAGCTTTTCCTCGACAAACGAAAACGACGAAGCGAACGAGTTGCATATCCGCGCGCGGCGCAACATGAAACCAGGCGCGCGGTGAGCCTCCGCCCCGGGTGCACCCATCTGTCCTCGTGTTCGCTGCAGTTACCCAAGTCCGATCATCACCGCTTCGACGTCTTTAGACGGTCGCCGCTCTTTCACTAAAAAGTTGATCATGCTCTCGGACTTGATCATGAGGTTGCAGCCGAGAAAGAAGATGCCGAAGACAACCGTGAGAGAGAGCACGCACAGCACCGCGATCTGCACGGCGCGTGTCACGAACAACTTGCGCTCGTCCGGCTCGAGCGCCAGAGAGCCTCCACCGGCGCCGGCGCCGCCGTCGCTCGCGCTCACTTCGTCCACGAGCGTGCCCGCGAGCTGCTGGCTGCTGTTCAGGAGAGCGCCGTGCGCAAACAGAGTGCTGTTGAAAATCGTCGCGTTCATGGTGAGTCGGTCACGCAGATGTTCACCAGATGTCTTCTTTGAGCATTTGCATCTGCTTCTGGCGTGTCATGTGGGGAAATAAATAAACTAGCTGGTTGTTGAGAACTTTTATCTCGTAGCGCAGTCCTAAAAAGTCCTGCTGTCTCCTTCTTAGGTGGAGCTTCCAACTGGAGTGAAGAGGATGATGGTGCGTAAAGGCGAGGGAAACTAGTGATGAAACTGCGCTCTTCGTGGACATCACAGAGTCTCATAGGCTCATTGTGCGTGTGCGTGTGTGTGTGTGAGAAAGAGAGA
Organism: Leiocassis micropogon; assembly: GCA_028565275.1. Lineage (NCBI taxonomy): Eukaryota > Metazoa > Chordata > Actinopteri > Siluriformes > Bagridae > Leiocassis > Leiocassis micropogon. Next base: position 22,547,747 of record JAOVVA010000026.1, on the reverse strand, counting down.
GAGAGAGAGAAAGAGAGAGAGAGAGAAACTCTCTGAGGATGATACTTCAGTCCTAATGAGACAGAGAGCCATCAGTCCATGGAAGTGTTCTACTATACCCTCTCAGTAAAAAATAAAAATACTGATATATCCCTTTCTTTTGTTCCTTGCAGGCACCTTCAATGTTACTTTGCAACTTTTGTGGCTACATTGAGTATATATTTGACTTAGAATAACTAAAAGGTGATCAAAGTCCAACATTTCTGTTATATCACCCATACACTTCTGGCATTTTAGGTAAGACTTTGAATATTTCAAATGCTCTCGCTGTATTGACTTATATTGTCGTCTCATCGTCTATATCGCTCAATGCTGTATCCAGGGTCACGGGGGGCCTGGAGCCTATCTCAGGAAACTTAGAGCATGAGACAGGGTGCCAATCCATCTTTTCCACACTTACATGCTCATTCACACTCTACTGGTAACTTGGAACACCAATCTGCATGTTTTTGGACTGTGGGAGAAAACCGGAGCACCTGGAGGAAACCCACTAAGCATGAGGAGAACATGCAATCTCGAGGCAGTAATCGAACCCGGAACCTGGAGGTGCAAGTCACTGTGCCACTTATTGACTGATATTGTATTAGACAATCTAATTTCATGCAAAAATTTATTATATGTAGCACAGTTAATGCAATATGAAGTTACGTTCTTTAAACGGACACCTTTATTCAGTGCAGTAGTGTTACATTTTTGTTGTTGGAAAACCACAAATTGCCTTTAGGTAGGTAGGTAGGTACTGTAGGTAGGTAGGTAGATAGATAGATAGATAGATAGATAGATAGATAGATAGATAGATAGATAGATAGATAGATAGATAGATAGATGACAAAATATTGAAGTGTAATCGCTGACTAAAAGAACATTGAAGTAGTTCATAAGTTGTTCAAATGTGGATTTAAGTAGATTGTAGGTGGTTCTCATGGGGTAAAGCAAACCCATAAATATGGCTACATCCAATCCAGCAAAACTAACCTAATACATAATATGTAGAGATTCTACACTGCATATTGTGTTGTATAGTGCAGCAGTGCATGGCAGGTTCATAGCTTCTCTAGCCACAGGTATCTAAAACACTGGTATCCAGGTCGTTGTTAACAGGTGAGCAATCATAGCAGTTCTTGACATGTTTTGACAGTTTGTCAAGATTGTAAGTGTGTAGATAGTGTGTGATGGTTCAGCAGTGGCAGTTCTAGTGTGGATGGTGCCCTAGGCGAATTCCCCTTCAGTGCCCTGACAAAAAAAGGGAAATAAAATAAAATAAAATAAAAACTTTTGCCCTAACTTTTTACTTACATTTTGTTCAGACATTTGGAACAAAACAAATAAATCATTACAAGCTTCATAAGTATATACAAATTCCAATGGTATATAAGTTAAGAACATAGCAACACAGGTTAACAACCTTAAGTGTTATACTAGCCTATTTCATAACCTACATAATGTTACACTCATGAAGTGATAACATAACTGCAAACATTTGTCTTTTACCTGTTTCTCCCTTTCTTTCCTCTCTTTTTTCTAAACTGGGCACCTAATAGCTTTTTTTATTATTTGACGGGCATCTGGGCATTACCCACTCCCAATTAAGAGTTAAGATTAAACCATTTCACCGCAGGGGTGTGTTGACTGGTTATATAATATTCTTAATGATTTCACACAAAGCAAAAGAATGAAATATGCCTCTGAAGTACAATATATATCCACTGTATTATGAATGAACTATCGTTTATTCGTTAGCATTTCATAGTGTGATTGATTTTACTAGTTGCATTGCTGTACAAAGTTAGACAAGCCCTTTTTTCTCTGCTCCCCCACAGTCTGGCTTCCAGGGAGGAGACCTGAGGTGATGTCCCCTAGCCACCTCTCCCCAGCTTGTTCAGTCAGTATCCTGCCTCGCTCACAAAATAGAATCAGGGTGTTAACAAGGTTAATCAACCCACACAGTAACATGAAAAATGTGACATGCAAATGAGTGATAGAAAAAATCAACCACACAAAAGTTCTCATTACTTTTATTTTCTTTACCCGCACGCTCAGTGCCGCTCCCCCAGCATGATGCCACCCTATGCAGCTGAAGATCAGAGGTAGTTTGTAATCGTACCATTTCATAGGCAATTTGTAGCCAATTCATGGATGATGTATTAAGGCATGTAACATTAGTTGTGTGCCCAAGAACAATCATGAATTTCAATCTTGGACAATTTGGAGTGCTCTTGTAAGAAGTTTAGGGTTTAAATATGGACAGTTAATGTTTCATTATGGTTTAATGAATAAACAGTTGTATTGACTGATTCCTGTTCATATGGAGTCAGTCAACAAAACAAAAAGTTTATTTCTGGTGATAAAAAAACAGGGTTTATTTTTTTTATTGCAGAATTTCAGAGTAGACGACAGCCACTCTAACTTTATCTGACACAGCTGTCACTTGAACCTCTCCCATCATAGCTATTTCTAAATGAAAACCACTTAAAGTCTAGGCTCATGTGGCCTTCAGAGTTGTCCAAATATGTCAAAATGTCTGAAAGTTTGAAGCTCTTTTATTATTTACATGGTACAAACCATAGTGCCTTAAAATGAAGGCTGAAGAAATGAACAAGTCTGTTTTTCGAAATCCAATGGAAAGGACTTTGCTGAGCAGTATGCGGGCGTGCAGTGGTGGACAAATGTCAACCTGACAGGAAAAGTACTGGAAGGAACAGGCAGTGATAATTAAGAAACAAGAAAGGATAATATTGCTTAGACTGTCAGAGAAATGTTTATTTTGGGGGAAATTAAATTGTCTAGACTGTCAGTTTTATTTAAACTGGATTAATTTTATTCATTCAGTTGTCAACCCGAAGTCTGTTATATGTCATTATCTGTTTATCTCATTTGTCAAAAAAAGCAACTAGTATGCTTTTCTGCCATGTTCATCTTCAGCTACATCACATCCTAAAAAACAGTCTGGATTGACATCTAGCAGCTGGCATGCACTGCTGATCTGTGCCTAGCAAAGTGAGTAGGATAGTGATGTGCAATCCGTGGCTCTAAAATCCCTCTTTCATGTATAACTGGTCACAATGGAAACCCATGTGCCACAGTGCAAGAATTTCATTTAAATTTTAAAGGATATTAACAATACATGCAGAAAGAATCCTTTGGGAGCAGGTAGGAGTGGGATTAAAAATTCAATTCAATTCAATTTTATTTATACAGTATAGCGCTTTTAATAATGGTCATTGTCTCGAAGCAGCTTTACAAAATTAAAAGAAAAAGAGTATGGAAATCATAAAAAAAAAGTTTCATTCAGGCCTCTCCACTTTATGTAAAATTATATATATATTTTATCATAAATGTTATTTATTTTATTAAATAAATAAATAAATAACCTCTCCTCCAGTGTAATCAGTGCAGTTGGCTATAGAAGTGGATTAATCTGATATGACATATTTCCAGACTACATTTAGCAGCTTTCTGCATGCATCTCCTTCCCATATGCCTAAACATTTTTTTTCTTTCCACAGCCTTAAAATAGTCTAGGGAACTCCTAGTAAACACTGAATCTTATATTTATTGAACCAACTGCAAAAACACATCATTAAAATTTCTTGAGTTTTCTCTCCGTAAGTTCACAGGTTAATGATTTTCTTTATTGTATGTACTGTATGTGGAAAGCTAAAACACTGAATATATTTTAAAGATCCCCATATTGCTTTCTTATTTGCAGGTTAAAAAAAGCAGTCTCATAAGAAGCCAAATCAGACAGAAATTCAATATCTATACATATAATCAAACTGTTAAGTTGGTGTGTCTGTACATTGAAGATATTTGCGAAAAAAAATTATTTGGTAGTAATATGAGTATATGAGTAATATAAGTAAGATGAGTAATAGAACACACCAAAATGTTTTTTGGAATTTTTGTCTGTCTGTTTGTCTGTTTGTTTATGCACGCATCACGTAAAAACCACTTAACTATTTTTAATGGGGTTTCCACAGGTGTATTTGGCCAAGCTGAGAAAACATATAGGCTTTATTTCATCACAATTGGCCCATGGAAAGAGAAGATATGTTTTAACAGCTGGCGCTGTACGTTTTTTATACACACTTAGGGGCATGCAATTGAAATCCACTAAATTAAATATTCTTGAAAATCGACAGAAAACTTGTCACCAACTTGCAGAAGACACACATCTGTTTGTGCATCATTCATGAACACCACTTGCACATTACAGGAACTCAGCTAGAGTTATTGCCAAATCCCACTAAACAGTCATAACCACACTCCAAGCCATTTCCACATGTTTGGGCCATTAAATGTGTTCTTGGTTCAGACATTAAGCATGCAGTCAAATCATGGCTCTGGTGTACTGAGAAAACGTACTACTTTAATGGTGTCCAAGCACTAGTGAAATGCTGGGATGAGTGCATTAGTCTAGTAGGGGATTATATGGAGAAATAAAGGGATCATGACTGGAGTAAACAGTTTCATGTGGTTTTAAATATAAGAGGATTTGGATGGAGACTTATAAACATTTACAGGCATGTCCATAAATATTTAGACCTTGACAAATGTCTACCATAGTTTATTGAAGGTGAAATTAAATAATGAAGAGGAGCGCAGCCTGACAGCTTTAATTTGCGGATATTTACATTCAAATCAGGTGAACTGTGTAGGAAATATAGCATTTTGTATATGTGGTTCACCAATAATTACACAAACTAATACTGACATAAATGAAGCTGTCATCCAGATATCACTAAATGCTGGAATTCTTCCGAGCTATGCTCTGCCAGTGCATTTATCATCTAAAACTAAACGATTCTTAGCCATGCATGCTAGATAGATTGTCAGAGAGTCACATTGATTAAAATGACCAGTAAAATATAATTCCTAGCCAGAAGTTTTGTTTTTAAAAGTTTCAGATGATGCATCATTGCAAAGAAAGACATCTCTTCTGAGAAACTTCTTACATACTGTAGCAGTGTTATCCAGCTAAAAGTCCAGATAAATAAATAATTTATGTTAAAAACCCCAAGGTCATGTCCACACCACTTTTCTATATACCTGATATTGTATAGTCCATTATAATTCTTTTATGCAATAGCATGTGGTGCAAACTGATCCAAATGAGTTCTAAGAATCACTTAAGCCCTTATTATAGACTGGCATGTGTACAAAGCTCTTGCTTAAAGGCTCTTGCATACAGGCTGCTTTAAATTAACACAGCACAAGCTAGTTATTTTCCTTTGGGTCTGGATGTTGGCAGGATATGTGTTCATTATTTTACCATGGATTTATCTAAACTGTGATAATGATATCACAGAATATGCAAATATGAAGTGAGCCTTGATACCGTCTGTAGCCATCATTAAAATGGCCAGTTTAATGACCTGTGGGATCACACTGCTCAGTTGCCCTTTTTTTTTTATTCAGGCTCCCAGCAAATATAATACATAGGAAATTCAAATCATATCAACTGAGTCTTGAAATGCTTCCAAAACATCCATTATTCTGTGTTTACTGGAAGTGTGTAAAAGTGTGCTGGTATAGATTTAACACTGGATAGAGAGTAGCTCCATGAGATGAACTTACTACAGAATAAAGCACTTGATCATTGATCAAGTATTTAGTTATTCATTCATTCATTTACTCACTCGCTGACTCATCGTCTATACCGCTGAATCCTGTGTACAGGATCGCAGAGGGCCCGGGGCCTATCCCAGGAAACTTAGGGCACGAGACAGGGTACATCATGCACAGGGTGCCAATCTGTCACAGGGCACACACACATACACACACTCACATACTACAGGCAATTTGGGAAACATCAGTTAGCTTAATCTGCATGTGTTTGGACTGTGGGAGTACACAGAAGCAAGAATCGAATCTGGCCGGGAATTGAACCCGGAACCAGGAGGTGCAAGGCAATGGTGCTAACCACTAAGCCACCATGCTTGGTAAAAAAGTGAATTTTCAGATAGGATCTTCATATTTTGTTACTATGCCCACACATTTATACTTTTATAAAATAAAAAGAAACACAATGTGCTAAATACAATTTCATGCCATTTAATGTAGTGTAACTTTTTTTATATTGAAATCTTTCAATGATCTTAACTGTCATTCAGATGAAACTTGGCCAATTTAGATTTTCCATGAAAAGACATAAACCTGAAAAAGCGTATTATTCTAAAATGCTAAATTGTTAAATTATTGCAAGATGAATTTAACATGGTTACAGATACTACAGATTTTTTGAGGGAAAGCCTTAATTTTGCACAAAATGCTTAATTTAAGCAACAATTTTTACAGGTTATATACTTCTAGAAGCTTACACCAATTTTAGTATCAATACAATACTTAAGATATATAAATAATTAGCATTTTTAATTATAACTGTTTGAAGGGAGACAGTAAACTCGAAAAATTTGAATATCGTGCAAAAATTCATTTATTTCAGTAATGCAACTTAAAAGGTGAAACTTATATATGAGATAGACTCATTACATGCAAAGCAAGATAGTTCAAACCGTGATTTGTCATGAGATGATTATGGCTTACAGCTCATGAAAACCCCAAATCCACAATCTCAGAAAATTAGAATATTGTAAAGGTTCAATATTCTAGGCTCAAAGTCTCCCACTCTAATCAGCCATAACACCTGCAAAGGGTTCCTGAGCCTTTAAATGGTCACTCAATCTGGTTCAGTAGAAAGCACAATCATGGAAAAGACTGCTGACCTGACAGTTGTGCAGAAAACCATCATTAATATTCTCCATAAGGAGGGAAAGCCTCAAATGGTAATTGGAAGGGAAAAGTGTGGAAGAAAAAGGTGCACAAGCAGCAAGGATGACCACAGCCTGGAGAGGATTGTCAGGAAAAGGCCATTCAAAAGTGTTGGGGACTTTCACAAGGAGTGGACTGAGGCTAGAGCCAGTTCATCAAGAGCCCAGAACACAGACGGATTTGGACATGGGCTTCAAATGTCGTATTCCTGTTGTCAAGCCGCTCCTGAACAACAAACAACATCAGAAGCGTCTTACCTGGGCTAAAGAAAAAAAGAACTGGTTTGTTGCTCAGTGGTCCAAAGTCCTCTTTTCTGATGAAAGCAACTTTTGCATCTGATTTGAAAATAAAAGACCCAGAGTCTGGAGGAAGAATGCAAGATGCTTGAAGTCCAGTGTGAAGTTTCCACAGTCTGTGTTGATTTGGGGAGCCATGTTATCTGCTGTTGTTGGTCCACTGTGCTTCCTTAAGTCCAGGGTCAACGCAGCGTCTACCAGGAGATTTTGGAGCACTTCATGCTTCCTTCCGCAGACTAGCTTTATGAGAATGCTGACTTTATTTTAAAGCAGGACTTGGCACCTGCCCACACTGCCAAAAGCACCAAAACCTGGTTCAGTGACCGTGGGATTACTGTGCTTGATTGGCCAGCAAACTCTCCTGACCTGAACCCCATAGGGAATCTATGGGGCATTGCCAAGAGAAAGATAAGAGACATGAGACCGAACAATGCAGAAGAGCTGCCGCTATTGAATCATCCTGGTCTTCCATAACACCTCAGCAGTGCCACAGGCTGATAGCTTCCATGCCACGCCGCACTGAGGCAGTAATTGCTGCAAAAGGGGCCCAAACCAAGTACTGAGTACATATGCATACTGTCACGGCGTGTGCCTGTGATGGGCATGCGTCCAAATCAATATCGCTCCTTGATCACTCCAAAGCTCACTAGCTAGGTGGCCTCTTCTGCAGTTGCGCTAGGGAGCGGGGCCATGATATTAGGCATGGCTAGTGAGCTATCACCACTAATGATCCCGGGCTTCTCCCCGCACTATAAAACACAGCGGGGAGTGTTGGAATATTGGACTTTATTAAGCAGTGTGTGCGACGCGCGTGCTACAACGCGGAAGAGCGGCATGCAAGCGGGGCAATGGAACGCACCCCAGGGACTTCAAAGAGGCGAGTACGCCTTTGTTCCTGCTCCTATGGCTCTTCACCTCTCACAATGAAGCTGGATTATGGTGCCCCTGCTCCCAGCCGGGGAAAGCCGCCCAGCCGTCGGATGTCAGAGAAGACTCCCGTCTGAGGCCACGCCCACAGAGAGAGCTAAGAGGGGCTGGTCTGGCCCTCCGCTGAGAGCAGAGTCAGAGCGAGCGGACGGAGGCAGGAGCTGCTGTCCAAGCGAGCCCACGCTGCCACTTTACCCACTCCCCATCGCTCACCAGCCTGTGCCCGGATGCCAACATGGCACTGCCCACCAGGACTGCACGTGCACATTCATTCCTTCCCTTTCTTTCCGTCCTCCCTCCTTTAATTCTTTCCTTCCCTAGTTATCCTAAATAAATTACCCTTTTCCCCGTAAGACGTCGACTCGTGTCTGTGCTTTACGGTGCCGCCCGTGCAAACATGGGTCGAACCCGTTACAATACTCAGAGGTCCGATATGTTCTAGGTACAATCCTTGTTTTATTGATTTCATGTAATATTCTAATTTTCTGAGATTTTGGATTTTGGATTTTCATGAGCTGTATACCATAATCATCTCAATTATGACAAATCACGGCTTGAACTATCATACTTTGCATGTAATGAGTCCATCTCATATATTAGTTTCACCTTTTAAGTTGCATTACTGAAATAAATGAACTTTTGCACGATATTCTAATTTTTCAAGTTTCACCTGTAATGTTGGAAAATGGCTATTTTTGGGGCACATATAAATTATCTCTCCAAAACAGCTGAAGTTAGCAACTTGAAATTTTTAGGGAAGCAAGATTGGTCACTTCCATGTTGCATAAGCTTCAGACATAGCTTTTTTTGGCACACACATTTTTGTATTATATGCATAACATAAAAATTTTTTTATCAGCACCAATACTGTTTTGGCCGTACATACGTATGTTACTCATTCACTTACTCACTCACCATTCTTGCCTATCCCATGCACGTATGCCATTGACTTAGCCCAGTTATTTAATATAGGAAAAACGCAAGGGGTCTAAGAACTGACTGCAGAACCCAGTAGAAATTAATGTAGTGAATCATACTGTTATTTCAATATAAATGTCACATAAAGTACTCTGCTGTTATGAATGTCCAGAGTACCGCAAAATATTTACTGAATTATTAATGATGAAAGTGAACCAGATGTTCCTGACACTTCTGAGAAAACCATTTGTTCATTAATCTTGTGTATCCTGTTATGTTTTCAGGAGAATTTTTTAAACTTTTATGCCCTGTAGGACACCTTTGTTTGGAGGCACTTTTCTGCCATGCAAGGAAAAATGCATCAGCATCCTGTTACTTATGAAAAACCTATCTTGTTATGATGAGAACAGCATCTGGTTAGTATGAAATAAATATATTATTAAAGCAACATAATGAATATAGCTTGCATGGTTACCAATTGATAGGTTCTGACAAATGGTGCAAATAAAAAAATTAGTCAAATAATTCTTCATGCTTGGTTTCAACTAAAATGAGATTTTAATGTTAATGAGCAGTGCAGATGGTATTGTTATTAGTATGCACATATTCCTAAATCTATGCATTTATATAAATTCAAAAGTTCATCAGTGTTATTAGCTATTGCTTTATTTCTACCAGGTTACAAATTATAGCATATTAAAGGTCTACAAGATGGGTATGTTGTTATGCAAAACACAAATTTTTATTAAAATGAACATTTCTTTGGGTAGAGCTGAACTGAGATGTGAAACTTGTATCAACACAGGCTGACTATGTTACATATACAGTACAACATCATTATCAGCACCAAAGTTCTGACCAGTGTTTGCAACTGTATAATGATGATGATGTGATGTGAGAACCTATAATTTATGTTTTTTAACAAATTTTTTATTTTATATTATATTATACACACTGGTTAGCTGCTACATTAACACCACCATGAGGTGAACTGAACAATGTTGATCACCAACTATACACCAGCATCATGGGCACCCAATGCTCACCCATGCTTGTGTAGACCAAAGGCCAGCCCGATTGGTCTGATCCCACAGAAAAGCCAATGTAGCAAAAAAAAGCCAAAAAAAGTAAATGCTGGCCATGATAGAAATGCACCAAAACATCCAGCAGGCAAAGAGCCCAGGGCTGTTGAACTGGCCTCCAAACTCACCAGATCCCAATCCAATTGGACACTCATGGGTTGCGCCAGACAAACAAATCTGATCCACGGAGGCCAACATCCTGGTGCCAGACACCACAACATACCCCCAGACGCCCACCTGAGCCACTCCCTAAGGGACCAGAGTTAACCTGGTGGCAGAAGGGGAACACCAAAGTACTGTTGGTTTAATGTTAATGGTTTTAATGTGATGACTTAAAATAATAATAATAATAATAATAATAATAATAATAACAATAAGCTTTACTAATAATAATGATATGCATTTCTTGTTGTGACAAGCTGCTCCACTTGCAATACCAATAGATATTTTCTCTTATTAATAAGATGGTTTATTGTAGTAAACTGTTGTTTTCTCATAATAACAAAACCTTTTGGTTACAACAAGGAGGATTTCATAGAATAAGATTTTTTTTGTACATGGTGGCATTGTTCTTTTGCACTTTTCCATCTCATAAAAATATAAACTTTTCAGTTGAGGTACTTTTAGGCTGTCTACTGTTATTCCCCCTTATTTTATTCCCAAATTTAACACATGCTCTGAGCAATAATGCATGAAAAGCCTGGATAAAGTGTGCTGGGAATTAGACCAACACACCCCTGTGTACTAGTGAGATGCGATGACATACGCTATGTGGTTTATTATTCCCTCCACAAGAATATGATAGAATAATGTTACTTCAGTAATCGTACAAACCTAATTAACCTTTTTGAAATGCTGACCATGAAGTCATACATTTCATGGCTTAAACGAAAGAATTAATCCCTGCGTATGTTCTTAAAGTTCTTCATGTTCTTCTATCTGAGCCAGCAAATCTAACAGGCTTTGGCTGCCAGCCTATAGTTGGCTACATCCTGAGCAGTCATGTCTGTCTCTATTCTTATAAATCTGTCCAATTATCTAATGTTAGTCATTTGGAAACTTCTCCCACTCTTGTCATTTTAAATATAGAACCTTCGGCTCTGTTCTAACTGCCAGGCTGCTGAGATACAATGCAATTTAATCTGATGCCACAAAGTTATTCCTTCTTTTATGCTTTTGCCACATTTTGTAGCTTATAATCATTTCAACAACACAAAATCCTTTAAACACCTTAAAACTTGCTAAACCATATTTATTTACTAAAAAATTTGTCAGAAAGCAAGCCTTTGAAACAATTAATGTGCAAAAAATAGATATATTAATTTAAAAAGATTTATACATTAATTTTACACTAATTAAGTAACAAAAGAACTTCTAATGTAATTTGAGCACAGGTTCCTTCCTTCTTTGTAAGAGTAATTAATTAATTGATGATAAAAGTCATCGATTAGTGATGGATAACTGATTAGCTTCATTTACGAGCCACAAAGAAGCCTCATCATTCATTTAACATATTTATATGAGCATTACAAGTTGCTATTACAATTTGATGGAACAGTAAATAATGCATAATGTTGATTATAGTAGTAATTATTTCTTCATGGAGAAATTTTGTATGCATTCTTTTTGCTTTCCTTGCTTGATTGTATACATTTTCATTGGCATACAGTCATATATTGGAGCAAATCCAGATGATAGACATCAGCTTACTAAAGTTAAGGAATGTGAAAGTCATAAGACATTGGGTGCTTAGCCCAATTATTTTGCTTATTTTAGTGAACCACTGGTATTCTATTATCTGTATGCAAAAAAAGTGCAGGCTATTTGTGAATACCTCATGTAATAAAGGCTTCAGCTGGGGCCAGAACTTCCTCTTACAAAGTACCACAGTTATGGAACATCCAAACCCCTTTTGCTCACCAGACCTAGGAGTTCCCATCACATGGAGAACACTGCCATGAATAGCCCCCTATGGGCTGCTGAATGATATATGTAATTACTGAGGACGATGTAATTTTAATCATGAAGATTTCTACTACACTTGATACAAACAGTTTTGCTATGATTTTTATGAAGACTGAAACTGCCACAAGCTGTTTTATAACAGGTCTTCAATAGTAAACAGTTGGTAACCTCAACAAAGTACTTATTGTTAACTAAAGTGAATGTCCTGTTGTATAATTACATGTTTGACCATAGCACAAAGTAAAATAAGAGATTGATTTATCTATGGTCGCAATATCCAGTATCACCCAAATGTGGATAGATTTCTTTTTGAGTCTGGTCTCAGTGTTTCTTTCTCATTGCATCTGAGGTTTTCCTTGCCGCTGTTCATTAGAGATCAGGTGATGATGCAATATATTTGGACATTTTTTTACATTTTAAATACCCACAATGTAAATAATGTAGTTTATTGTAATAGTTATGTATTATTTCCCTAAAGCTTCATTTTAAGAGTATCCATTGATAAAAGTGCTTCTCACTTCTCAGTAGTCACTTCTCAGTATTTAGTTAACTTAAGGTATTAGGACAGAGCAAACAAAAACCTGATCTGATGTTGCACAGAAATTTTTGCCATCCACAAAGGAAGGAGTGTTCTCGTAAATTGTTGTTCTCGTAAAATGTGTTTTTTTTTTTTTTTAAGTTGTAATCTACAAGGGTGCATCAACAATGATTTGCACTCTGGCTGCAGAATCTATTATAATTAGTTTTAGAAAAGACAAATACATCATGTTTAGATGTCCTTGTTTTTCAATATGTTTAGTTCATCTGTTGACAAGCTTTCGGATTCCCTCATTAAAAAATGTTTTATGCTGAGCTGCGAGCCACGAAGTGAATCTTCATCCTCGTAGGGCTGCTTTCAGGGGACCAAACAGGTGAAAGTCCAATGGAGCAAGATTAGGACTATAGGGAGGATGCTTTAACAACTCAAAATTAAGTTTTTGCAGAGTGTCTAAGTGTGGGCAGAAGTGTGTGGACGAGCATTGTCATGCAAGATCATGGAAATTTAATCAGAATTTTAGGCTTCAGCCTTTCAATAAGCTTCTCACTGTAACAAGCACTGTTGATTGTTGAACCCTTTTCCTGATAACGTTCCGCAAAAATCCCAGAAATCTGTATGCATCGATTTTCCAGTTGATGGTTGACTTTTGAACTTTTTCTTGGTCAGTGATTTAGGATGTTTTCATTTCATGCAGTTTACTATCATGCTCGTTGCAATAAATCCATGTCTCGTCACCAGTAATGATTCTCTTTAATGAACTTTTACCCTCCTTAGAGTATCAGTCCAAATTTTGATTGCAGGTATTATAAGAAATGCCGGTACATCTGGACATTCATACAACTGTAAAGTGCATAAAATCCAGGACGTTAAATTTCACATCAAACATCAGAATGTAGAAAATGTTATGTGAGAAATGTGTATGCATGATTATTGGTGGCAGATTGAATATTTGAAATTTTGGATATTTCAGAAATATTTCTATACAGTCATGGGGGACGAGCCAAGGCAATGTTTTTTTAATCATCAGGTGTGCCCACTCAAGCCTCAGAGTGCTGTTCCTGGCTGCTGGGAGTGGAACCCAATGAGATCTTCTGCTTTTGTGCATGCTTTTTTGCTCACCTCAATTGTAAAGAGGGTTTATTTCAGTTACTGCAGGCTTTTAACCGCATTGTTTTTCTTGGAACTACTTGCAAACAAATAAAAAATTATGAAAAACTAATAGATAAATACATTTGTAAACATAGCAATACACTTACGGAACTGGTGCCATTACACTGTTATGCCTTGTATGTTTTTCAGACATTACAGTATACTTATCACTTCCTACACACCAGCCCCGTTATGCACTTACGCACACACAAACAGTAATAAAAGCTTGTTATTACTGCTTGTGTATGTACATAATTGATGCAGACAATTCAATAGCTCCAGCTAATTGTTCAACTCGACTTCTGAGCCATACAATTGTTCGATATTACTCGTTAATCTGTGTACAAACCAAGTAGCTTTATTATGCATACAAGCTTTATTAATTATGTATGTTTATGACAAGTAGGAAGAGTACTTTGCCATTTAGTATACATGCCCTGTTTTTTTTTTTATACTTACTTTCTTAACTGAAGATGAATTCAGTTGGTTATAAGGTTATTAAGAATTAACCCAGACGTAAACATGATAAGCCCTTTATCCACTGGAAGGATTAGAAATTAATATGAAGACTGAAAAACTAAAAAGCTCTATTGATTCACTTAGTTTCTTCTTCTTTTCTTTCCCTTGGTGTTTGTATTAAACTAAAAAATGTACCACAATCAGATCTTTGTTAGACACCTTATACTGGCGAAACTAATGATGACATGCACACTGTATATGCATTTAGCTGTATGTACTATAAATATAGTGTGCAGATAGCCTGCATATGGCCATACAGCAACAGGCCTCCAAGTTGTTCCTTAGCAACAGGCAACCTGTTTGCATGGCGACAGATGGTTAGTTAAGTTATTTTCGTTGGAAAAATAGGAGGGAGGGTATGCCGAAAGGGCTGGGTAGAAAGATCGACAGAGAGAGGGAGAGAGAGAGAGAGAGATGCAGGAGAAGGACCGCAGTGAGATTTCCACTTAGCTGGGGAATTGGCAGCCTAGCAACACAATGTAAGTGATGTCCCTTAGCAACCAGATGGGCATTGCCCCAGCTCACCGACTCTCTGTCACGTTGTTACATGCAAGGGTACTTTCACAAATTAGTTCAACTCTTACTATTAACTTTTTTAAACCAGCTACTATCCCTACATACTTTCCGATGCACATTAAACAGATTAAAGAATTAAAGTTAAAATTATCAGGCCTAATAGTGCCAAAAAAAAAAAAGATATTTTGATGTATACTGTTTCCAAGATCCTAAAGAGAGAAGTAGTATGGAGAAATGCATTTCAGTGAATCTAGTGGTGAGTGAGGGTTATGCAAAGTTATTAAATGATCCAGTTATTTGCATCCAGCTCCACACAGTCCAGTCCACATGTTGTGTCATTCCCACTCACCTGTCTACTGATCACACTTATCTTTCAGGTCATTAACTCTGTTTCTACAGGGTGGGTGAAAATTAACTAGACGATATTAGTATGATATATGGATGGAATAACATTGGCAACCTTATTTTCATGCAGGATGGAGCACCACCCCATTTTGCTCTTACTAGCATTTTCTAGGACATTGGCAGGGACGATGTGTTCCTCATAAATGGCCTCCAAAGGAGTCCAGATCTCACTCTATGTGATTTTTATCCTGAGGAAACTGGTACAGTAGGTGTCACCGATGCCTATGTTGAAATTTAAAGATTTGCTTTTATTTTCCTATGTAATAAAGTACATACAATTTGTTTTAATAGATTTGTATCATAAATATAAACTTTTAATAAACTTACTGTAATTTCAGTATTGAATTTAAGTGTATTTAGCCAAAGAAAAAAGTATGGTTGCAGAACAGAAAAAGTGCAGGTTCATAATTTAATTTTGTCTACTAGATACTAAGGAAAAAGTGATCACATTACCACCTGTAGGATTTTCTGATATTCTGAGAATTTTCTCATGCCTCTATGTCAACAAAATAAAAGAAAAGAAAAACCCTCATTGCGCTTCCTCATTCCTTATATGTTAATACTTCCTATAGCCCATGTCCAGATGAATATACATGCAAATAGCTTTTTTGTCCACTGGAACCCTTTTGTCTACATATTATCTAATTATAATGTGCTTCCTATCATCTGTCTGTGTCCAGGTCTCTTTATGACTTACATGTTAATTACTTTTTGATTTACAAAATGTACAGACTCAGCAAGGATCCATTCAAGTAAGGATTTAAAAAAAAAAAAAAAATATCACCAGAAATGCATCAAGCCCAAGCGATAATGGCAACTACAACCACTCTATACAAACAGTGTCTTTTTTTAAGGATTTTTACTTTCTCATTCACAAATCTGAACATTACTCCATGGTTTATCTTTAGCTTTGCCTTTTACTATCATAAATGGCAGTGATTACTTCTAGCTTGTTTCTCACCATGAACGTGACTGATTATCTGGATTTTTAATTGTTATTAAATTGTTATACTGGAAACTGGATGTGCCTCCAACTCAGTTAGCTACAACTTTACTTTTGCTGAAATTAAATGGCATCAAATAGGCATACTTCAATGTACTTGACTTCAACTTCGGAGTACTTGAATTAAAAATTTAAGAAGTTCAGGTCAATAAAATTTTCTTCAAACCGAGCTCCGAATTTCTTACTTGTGTTAGTATTTAGATCTCTATATGCAGTCATTATCAAAAAAATAAAATAAACAGTTTAAAATTTCCATAACGTTTCAATAGTATTTATTGTAAATTTTTAGTAACTACATTAAAAGTGGACAATTTTAACTTTCATGGAATATAAACCTAAATCTTTAATCGATCTTCAGTCAATTTTCATTTGCACACTGCTGGGCAGTAAATGATTATGAAAGGATTCTGGTTGCTCTGTCATATTGGGCTCTCAGTTCTGGTGTTTTACATGTCCTCACCTCGAACTGCAGATATGTTCTGTGGATATGAATGCCGATCCATGTTTTGCCTTGAAGTTTTGTCTTTGAAGGTTCAGTTTTCATAGTCTGCTTTCCTTTTCTTGCAGTAAGCCATCACTGGTCATGCTTTTATTTGTTTCTTTTGCATACTTTGTCTATATACGGTAAACTATTATGTTGAGTGGCACATTTACCTGCATTAATGTCTAGCTAGATTACTGGTATATTAATTATTCTCATTTATCAGAAAAGCATCAGGGTCTGGATAAAAAAGTCACTGTCCAGATTCGAACCGGATTCTGCCATTTAGTGATGTCTGCTGTATATTAACAGTTAGCAAATAATTTTTTCATAAAAGTTCCCAGTGTGCAGTGTAAACAAAGTGGTCTAAAAACCAAACAAAAGAGAAAAGTGGTCCATGGCATGACAGCCGGTGAACCAGTAACAGGATCATGAGCACACCATGTGTAGCAAAGGCTATCCCTTTTGGCTTGATACCACAGAAGAGTAACTATAGTACAAATTGCTTTAAAAAAAAAAAAGGAAAAAAAGAAGTTGCTTGGCAATTGGGAGTTAGTCAGTCTTCGCTTTCCTGTCTGCAACTATTCAAAAATGCTGCCACTAGACAAGATTATTGCCTATCACCTGTCAAGCAGGAGAGACACAAACACACACACAGACACACACAAACACACACACACACACACACACATGCATGCTAGTTATTCTCTAGTTTATTCACAGAAGTTTTTGTGGGTAAAAACATATGACGTACATCCGCTATATCAAAGCGCATGAGCCATTTGCATGCTCTATAGAAATCTAGTGAAACAAAGACGGGGGAAGTTTTATTGTTTTACTGACATCCTGAGGAAATATTCAAGGGAACAAAAAGAGAGAGAGAGAGAGAGAGAGATGATAGGTAACACTGTCTAGGAAAAATAACACTTCCAATCAAGTATACAAATGATTTCAACATTTTCCTGTTTGTTTTTAAGTCACTACACGGACTGGCTGCACAGTACCTAAGCCACATGATTACTCATTATACCTGAGGCAGGGCTTTTCAGTATACTGAAAAATTATTGCTAACATCCCACGGTCACGGAACTTCAAGAGTGACCATGCATTCTCAGTAGCTGCCCCAAGACTGTGGAATATGTTACCCTTTAGAGTAAGATCAGCTGCAACTATTGATGAATTTAAATCTAGCCTTAAGACAGGTTTTGCTCCTTGGCATATGAGTGTATTTAATCTCTTGTTTTTCAAGTCATGTGTCTAGTAAGTCTTTTAATAAGAGGATTCATGCTCTGTTATTCATGTGTTTTGAATGTGCTGTTCTGTTGTAATATTGCACCTTTTTTAGATTTTATAATTGCTCAGCACTTTGGTCGGCTTTGACTTTAAAATGTCCTGTAGAACTTAAATTGGATTACATGTTCAATAGAGTTTACTTTGCTTTGTGTTTTATTGTTCTTATATTGTTCCATTTTGCTCTTTGGTTCTCAATTCAAACAATAGCAGTCACAGTAAAGCTGACAAGCATTAAGATAAAGAAATGTATAGCCATAATTACTCATTTGTTTGGTTCTTTGATGGTTCTTTGAATTACCTTTAATGTTTATTTGTTTTATTTATGTGGTAGAACCTTTTATATTAAGTTATATTCATAGTCAATACTGTTTTTTTGTGTAGGGTCTCAGGGAGTCTATCCCAGGGAACATGGGGCACAAGGCCAACCCAACCCCGATGTGATGGCAACCCAACTCGAGTCCTGGAGGCGTGAATTAACTGTGCTGACCACTAAGATACTATGCTACCTTTATTTATATTTTATATTTATATTTATATATATGGCAGCACGGCTTAGTTGGTAAGCACTGTCACCTTGAACCTCCAGGACTACCTGGAGGTCATACCACAGTTGTAGAAATGGGAATAAATACATATTCACCATAGGCCTCCACGGTCCCTAGTTGGACTACAGAGGTTCCTAGATGGATGGATGGATAGATGGATTTATATATACAGTGGTAACTCAGCATATGAATTTCTTAAGGCAAAATTTTGTATTGCAAAATGCATTTACTGTAGGGACCCACAGGAAATAATGTAAATGCAGATAATCCATTCCAGCCACCTAAAAATATTACAAATATTACTAATTTACAACACTATAATGATATTTTTGCATATGAAAACAATCAAAATATTTAGAAAAGACATGTAAATTAAGTAAAATATGAAATAAATAGACATTAAACCTCACTTAACCTAAATTCATAATTGCTTGTGTCACCGACACAACTGAAACAAAACTGAAAGTGGCTCCGTTTTCTTCTGGCTACCGTGCTTGCTAACATTCTTCAGACCCACGGTGCTATGTCTTCAATAAATTTTGTACAAAAAGAAAAAAAACACACACACAAAGATTACATAAATTCGCTTCGCTTGACTTTTTTTAGTTTTCCGGACGTGCACACAACTTAGCCGGTGTTAGGTTCGGCTTTGTTCATTTGCTTGTATTCCAAAAATGCTTTGTATGCCAATGCAAATTTCTTGCTAAATTTCAGTTTTTAAGGTGAAAATTCTTAGGCACATAATGTCGAGGTACCACTCTATTTCTACTTTTGGACAAAGGGAACATTGCCCATATAAATATCTTACAAAATTTGTTTCTGTAAAATAAATAAGAAAGTTCAACTTTATACAAAAATCTGTTTGTCCATCAGCCCTAGAAATTCAAATGACAATGATGTAGAGTTAATATCGGACAGCTTGTCGTGTGTCTAATTGTCTAATCCTGGTAAACCAGCAGCAGTAGTGGCAGCATTTTCTGTGTGATTTTTGAAATGATGCCATCAAATTAATCTGTCTTGTCTTGGCGTTGCTACTCTTGGCCTTCCAGACCTGGGGAATAGAATCAGTAGGGGAACCAGTTGTTCGGAATCTCATTCACAGGCTGAAATTGCTATTCCTGGCAACCCCAAACCGTCTGGTGACGTCTGCTTGCATTGCACCAAATTGAAGCATTCTAATGGCCCTCTTTCTGCTTGCATTGTCTAAATGGAGCATGGTAGTTTGGAGACAAAATGCACAATCAGAATGTTTTTGAACTAAACATGATCACATGACAAATTTCATGCACATTCACGGCACATCTTAAGAGAATGTAAGTATCCATGATAAAGTAACACTGTACTGTAATTTTACGTTGCCTGTGTTCTTAATGTAACAATACAAACAATAAAAAGTTATAAGATTAGATTAGCAGGTTTTCCAAACAGTAAATTTTTTGTTTATTTTTATTGTTTAACATTGCTTTTATATAAAAGTTTTTTTTTGAGGGAAGGTCTAGGAAACGAATTACAGAGTTTACAGGATTTCTGTAATCCTTTACAGAAAGTGCTTTTTGGCTTTCGGGGTGTAAATGTGTTTTGGGTACTTGAACCTCTTCTTCTAGGACCTAACCAATGAATTATAGGAAGAAGTGTCTAAAAGCTTTACTATAAAAAGATCACGTAGTGTTACTGAGTGCTTTAGGAGAAGCCTGTAATAAAATCAAGTCTAAAACCATCAGGAAGCCAGTGGAGAGATACTAAAACTGAAGAAATATGATATTTCGTACTATTTCTCTCACAACTCCTTTAGTAATTAACTGAATGAAACAATGTATAAAAGAATTTGTGGTTATAAAAGAATACAATTTTTTTTTGTATTTTTAATCTCCCAGATTTAGCTCCAGTCCTGGAGTGAACTAGACAATATGGAATAGACAGTTTGTGCTTTTTTTATGTATTGTCATCATTTGTGTTATTGTGAAACGTGAGTGGTTTATTTTCACTAGTACTTTTACTATCTTTTTCCGCTAATTATTTACTCATGGGAGAATTTTTTTTCTTTTCTTTTCTTATCCTATCTTTACAAGTCATTGTACACACATTACATTTCTTTCAAATACATAATACTACCTTTGCCTTTCCGTCTCTCTCTCTCTCTCTCTCTGTTTCGCTCTCTCTCACACGCACATACACACACAGTCTCTACGTGGCACGGTAGTGATATGACACTATGCGCTCCAGCAAGATGATTTAGCAATAAAGCCCAAGCCAAAAGAACAGAGGGAAGTCACAGCGTGATTACGTGTGTGTGTGTGTGTGTGTGTGTGTGTGTGTGTGTGTGAAGAGCTGGCATAGGGAAATATGGTTTGATTCCTGCGGGTGACTGTAAGTAACTCTAAGAAGTTATCACACAAGCTACAAGAAAGGAACACTAGCATGTATTCACCCCAGTGACTGGCAGAAGGCTGGCAGAATGTTGGCATCAAAGAAAGAATAAGGAAGAGTGAGCTAGAGAGGACGATGGAGACAGAATGAGGAAACCGGAAGAGCTGCTAGTCTTATGATGGTTTAATTAAAATACTCTCTCTCTCGCTCTCTCTTTCTCTCTCTCTCTCTCTCTCGCTCACTCTCTCTCTCTCTCTCTTGCTCTGTGAAGGATACTGAGCTGTCTCATTACACTATCTAGACACACACACAAACCAAACATGCATAAAGACACACACCCTCATGCATTCCAATGAGCACCTAGATAGAGGCAATATAAAAAATAAAACACAATTATTTGAGGAGAGATGAGTTTTTCTATGGGTTAAGATGAGGGTCTCAGGCATACATGTGTGTGCTCGTAGCACCATCCTTTTCCACTGTAGTCCCCAGTGGGTTACATATTTCTCTGGTCAAAGATCAGCATCTTCCATAGGCCTCATTCCAAATGCACATTATGAGCAGTTAGCCTGATGTGACCTTAAATCCCCTCAAGACATCCCAAAGATATCCCAAGGCTTTGTGTACGTGTGTGTGTATGTGTATGTTTATCTGCATGCATTTGTGAATTTTAGAATAAAAACAAATATGTGTAGGTGTATTTTTGATAGATACCAATATATATATCCAGAATTTAAACTTACCAAAATAAAATGCAAAACACAGTAACAAAAGTAAAAAAATAAAATATACAATTTCTATAGTGAAAATGCTAAATTATTTTTTTAAAGAGGGATATGACTTCAGTTCTGCCTCATCGGTTGATTAGTAATTTTAGAATTCTGGTAGGTTCCTGTGGGGCCAGCGTTTCTCACGTGAAGCAGGCAGTCTGATTATGGCTCCAACGTACTGGAAAGATTTCTACATTGATGGCATCTAAGCACCTTTCATAGATGCTAGTGAAACAATGGGATAAGTGATCCATTAGTGTAGCAGGGGATTATATAGAGAAATATATCTCTATATCCACTATATATATATA
>JAOVVA010000026.1:22501052-22517168 GCA_028565275.1 Leiocassis micropogon | reverse complement strand
TAAGGTCACTGGCAGTCGTGTAAGCATTTCACTACATATCGTACTGTGTATGACTGTGTACGTGACAAATAAAATTTTAATTTGGAATTTTTTACTGTCAAATCAAATGAACCAGCAATGTCGCTCTAGGTTGGGAAATTTTCCTCCCCTGCCAGCAGAGGTCCTCCGTTCCTGAGGATTAAAACATTACTCGTCTAACTTCTGAGAATTATTCCTATTCATTGCCTACATGTGTTTTGACACATGATGCTTAGTAGGTTAACAAATCTCTAAATGATGTTTGTGTTTGTAAACACAAATGATGTAAATGATGTTTCACCTTTTGCCTGATTAAAAACAGTGATTTGCAGCCTATTGTTAATAAACCACCGGCAAATGGTCACCATTGGATCTTGTGTGTTGCAGGCAGATTGCTTACATTTGGTCCAATTTTGGTGTGTAGAGAACAGATTATATTACATACATAAAAATTTTACGCAGTTGAAAAAACATTTGTCTATGCTATCCAGAATAGGTGTGCTTTCTTATATTGCGAACTGTTATGGGGTATCTTCAATAGTAGTGACATATTTTCATTTGCTTCTTTCCTTACAGATTCCCAATAGCAAAGGGATCACCTCACAACCAAGACCCCAAGTAGGTAGCCTAAAAAAAGGTTCCCACCATGTTACATTGCTTCTCTTTCCCATTCTCTTTATGCTGAGGAAGTGGATTCTAGACCCCAAGTGTAGCACTTTCGTCCTGTTGTTGTTTTTTTGTTTTTTTGCTAGTTTGGTTAACGTTAATAATAACACTAAAAGACTCTTGGTTAACTCATTGGTAAGCTTCTATGCTATATAGTCACACCAGAAATGGAAATGAGTAAAAGGATGGATTCTCTGCCCCTTGGAATTGGAAGAGTGAGCCACTTTATAATGCTGAAATGGAAAGCTGGTATGAGACATGAAGAATGCAGCAATGCAACAGGTCAATGAAGTGAAGGATTCAGAAAAAAAATACTCTATAGTTGCCTTTCATGCAGGTACCATGATATAACCTGAGTGCCGGGTTCTGTTCATCTAAAGTTGAATAATGCGTACAGCCTGGCAGAGAGTGCTCATAGGCTGCCATCAGAGCAGTCTAATGATCAGATATTTCGTTCAAAACCCAGCAAGGAAACAAGCAAATGAAAATAGTGGGAGTATAAAAGCTAGAATTTCCAAACCACATGTAGACTAGTGGCCCAAGCTGTCAGCTAAGGTCCCATATGGAGCAATCTAAAATGCACAGTGGAAACACCCCATAAGACTGGCAGATTCAGAGATACAATGACCCAGTCATCTAGCTAATAATTTGGCCCTTGTCAAAGTTGATCAGGTCATTACTCTTGCCAATTTTTTCTGTTTCTATTCTTAGCATGTCTTACTTCTTGGCAGGTGCTATTATAATGAGGTAATCAATATTATTCACTCCAGCTATTAATGCTTTTACATTATGGATGATCAGTTGAGCTTATAAGATACATACGTTTGTATTATTGAACATTAAGTGGCTATTAATCTCTGGACATTGTTCAAATGAATGTGGTGATATTTGGAATCACTAAGACGTACTGTTGCAATTTTGCAACAATTTCTTTATGTAGGGTGGAGGGCATATCTTCGGTTAAGATCTCTGATTCTCTGCTACCAAAACAGTGGCAGTGAAAGCGCTGGTTTGGGAGTTCGGGAGAAATCAGAGATCAGGGCTAGAGATGGTGCAAGACGTGCTGTGTGTGCCTTGGTGTGTTTGAGTGCTTTTTTGGGCTTTCATGCTGTGGAGTGTTCTCCGGCCTGCTGCCTCTGCTACCGGTCTGCAACAGCCACATCAGCTTCTTTGCTTTCACTCCAGCCTGCTGCCACTGCCACCAAACTGTGATTGGCTCTTTTGGCCTTCAACGTGAACTTGCTGCCAGCAAATTTGCTATTGCCACCTTCGCTACCCACGTTTCATGATCACATCTTCAACCTGCCACTGTCACAGCTCCCTGCCCTCGTGTCACCATGCCCTTGCGTCGCACTTACACTCGCCTCACATTGTTCTTTTCCCTCTTCCTAATCCCCTGTCTCAGCTTTATTTTTACTTCCATTATTTAATAAAATCCCAATTTTTGTTAAATACCTCAGCTTGTGTCTGTGTGTCAAGCTCTGATTCTATATACATACATTAATACCACAACCAGTTGAAAAAAATAAATTACCAGCTGTCTGTTGCCTTTCTGTCATAGCCCGCATTGACTTTTTTTTGTCAAGTTGTGCTGCATTGGCTTTTTTGTGGGATCAGACCAGACAAGCTATCCTTTGCTACACTTAGAGCCCATGACCCTTTTACCATCTTACTGGTGTAAACAATAACAATAATTGATAATCAGTGTTAATGTGTTAATGCTATGTGCTATATATATATACCGATCAGCAGTAACGTTATGACCCCTGACAGCCGAAGTAAATAACATTGATCATCTTGTTACAATGGCACTTGGAAGTGGGTGGGATATATTAGACGACATAATTTCTTCTCTGAAGTTGATCAAGGGTTGGAAACAGAAAAAATGGGCAAGGATTAGGATTTGAGCAACTTTGATATGGGCCAAATTATGATTTGACAACTGGTCAAAGCAACTCCAAAACTTCAGCTCTTGTGCAATTTTCCCAGTCTGCAGTCATCAGAACCTACAAAATCTGGCCCAAGGAAGGAAAACTGGCCTGTGTAGTCCGATCCAATAGAAGTTCTACTGTAGCTCAAATTGCTGAAAAAGTTAATGCTGGTTCCAACAGAAATGTTTCTGAACACACAGTGCATTGCGGTTTGTCAAGTATGGGACTGATGAATCACATTTTATTTTACATCATGTGAATGACCTGGTGTGTGTACATTACCTGTGGAAGAGATGACACCAGGATGTACCATCGGAAGAAGCCAAGGAGGCAAAGGTAGTGTGATGCTTTGGGTAATGTTCATCAGGGAAACCTTGGGTCCTGCCATTCATGTGGATTTTATTTTTTAAAAACCACATACCTAAACATTGTTGCTGACCAAGTACACCCCTTTAAGGAAACAGTCTTTCTTGATTCCAGTGGTCTTATTTAGTAGTGCCACATGACAAAAATGGTTCCAGGTGTTGACTTCCTCCAAATTCTCCAGATCTCAGGCCAATCAAGCATCTGTGGGATGTGGGAAGTCTGATCCATGGTGGCCCCACCTTGCAACTTAAAGAATTTAAAGGATCCAGATACAGTACCACAACACATCTTCAAAGGTCTAGTGGGGTCCATGCCTCAATGTAGCAGTTTTGGTGGCTAAAGGGAGGCAAAATGTAGTCAATGTTTTGGCTGATTGGTTTATATAAATTGGTTTATTAAAAAATATTTATATCGAAAAAAAGTTTTTTTTTTGATAATTTATTTTAAAAACGTCAAAATCTCATATATTCTATATTCAGTACATATAAAGTGAGCTATTTCAAGCTTTTTTTTATTTTGATGATTACAACTCCTGAGAAAAAAATCCATTATCTCAAAAAGGGTCAAAGGGTCGCCACAGCAGACCATACCATCTACATACAACATGGCACAGGTTTTACACTGGATGTCCTTCCTGATGCAACCCTTTTATTTTATCTGAGCATGGGATTGGCACTCTATACAGTGCCTGGAGTTTGGTTATTGGCTTGGAATCAAACACGGACCTTCCGCATGGCATGTGAGACACCTACTACTGAGCCACCAATACCCCCGTTGAAAGGATACAGAATATTTGGTATAATCCAATGGACAACCTCCAGTTCTGAAAAATTAACCCAACAAGGAAGTGTCAAAGCATGCAGTTTCTGGAATGTCCTCTGGCAGTTGACTCCAAAATTGAGCCAGTCCCTATAGAGTCCCATGTTAAAACGCCAACAGAGATAAACATGTTTATAGCCTTGTACAAAAAAAATTTTTTTTGTCTCCATAGCAAAATTTTCCATTCATGACAACTGTATAGGGGTGAATTTTTACGTAACTTTTGAGCTAAAATTATATTAAACTATAAAACCGCTAGCTGTTATGCATCACTTTATGTAACCAGCTAACTGGAATTGTGGTCTGTTAACTAACCACAAGAAACGGAGGAGTTGACAGGACCTTAGCAGACCAAGTTCAATCAAATGCAAAATAATATTAGCATAAATATAACATTTGCAACCGTAGCACTTTATTTAGGTTAAAGCTGAGCTAGATAGTTGTGGTTAACTGATCAAATTAGGCAGGTTACAACTGACAACCAGGTGATGTTCGCTTTGTCCACATGCCCATATATGGATTAAATAAGATTTGGGTGGAATCAGCTTCTGTCAAGGGGCTGACAATCCGAGCTTCCACAGGTGAGCTTCAAAAAAGCTCTTCAGAAAAAGTGTGATGTCAGATAGTTAGTCCATTTATATTTATACAGTCTTTGGTATAATCATGCAGCATTAATAGAAGTACTAGAATACGAATAGCTTACTTTTTATGACTTGAGTGTCCATGAGAGATTATTTATTAAAGCAGGAGGGTGAGTCCTAGCAGTCAACTGCTTTGGAAAGGTACAAAGCGTTAAAACACTCCAAGCACAAACTGGAAGAAAACAGCTACAGCATTGCATCTAAAACAATCAGACATACAAGAGACATCAAGAAAGCCCACAGGAAGAGAGCAGTACCAGGATCAGGTATCACAGCTCCAGAGATATAGGTAACATATTATTCTCTTAACATACTGCATAATGGCTAAAGTGAATTAATTTTGTGTAATTTTGAGAGCATGCTAGAAGGACCACCAGATGTTAGCACAGTTAACTTTTATTCTTAGACAGAGTGTTCGCTTAAAATTATTGCACAATTTATTCTGAATGATCATCTTTATTCTATAAAGGAAGGAAGTGCTTTCTTCCAGGAGGAAACCACCCTCCTCCACAGGTCATGGGGGCTTACATAATGCTTTGGTGAGAATGAAAATTACAAGAATGAAAAAGAACTTCTGAGTCATCAGATTAACAAAAACAGTGGAACACATACAGTATAGGAGGTTTTGGAGCAATGCATTAGATGGTGCTCCCCAATACCATAATCAAATATGAACTTAAGAAATACCTGGAGGGGTTCAACATGTTCTAGGCTGTATTACAAGATACACTGAAGCTGTTCTGGAGGCTTGTATTGGTCTTGTACTTTACTAATTTACTTATTTACCATATATCATTTCAACAGAGAGGATTGACTGGAAAGAAGCTTCATCTGTACTTGACTTGCTTGAAAGAGACAAAAACAAATCAATCCACTAGAATGATATATACTGTAATTCCCTATTTGGAGGAGATCATTGCAGGCCAAATATGATTATGTTTATGAATTATACAGACATAAGCTATGAAAACCTCAAGTACATTTTGGACTATTCTTTTTATTATAAGCAAACAACTTTAAGATTTTCAAGAGCATTCTGAATTTGGACACAAATGCGATCAAGCATATCTAATGGGTGAGTGGTATTTAAAGGTAAACTTAAAAGTAGGCCATCTGGACCAAATCATACCCGTGGTCAAATCAAGGCTGAGTTGTGCCTGTGTTCTGGCAACCAGGTTCACATGAGTTCATCACAACAATGAGGGTAATAAATGTAGAACAGCACTTGGCCAGTACAGAAATTGGTTCATATGATTGAAAGCTTTCATCAGGGTTCATGAAGAAACATTCATGCTTTTATCATACTGTTCTTTATTTTTTTTTAATATCATCATTTCCTGTGTGACTACTTTTCTGTTGCAGGTTCCGAATTTTACTAAGCGGGCCAGAAAATTCACTTAAATTACAGACTGAGTCACCACCACCATCCTGTGGTGATGCATACAGGTAAAATAGATTAGACCGTTAAAGTGATTAGGCACAACGCCAGAATGCAACCCCTGGCAAAAATTTTGGAATCATCACACTTAGAGATAATGACCCAGCTTTTGCTTCATAGCAAATAAGCTAATCACGTATGTGATACAAAACAATTTTTGTTTAATAGTGGAACATCCTAGCTTTAAAAAGCTAAAAAAATATATACCTTTAGTTTAATCAATGACAATTTTAGATCAAGTATACAGTATGGAAATACACACTATTGAGGAAAGGTTATGGAATTTTCAAAAAATAATTACAATAGTTACTTGAGTATTCCTGCTCAGTCTGTATTCTTTGAGGCATGGATTTCCCTAAGGAAAAACAATTTCTACATCAAGTTTGTTCCAACCTTATTGAACAGCACTTGACTGATAATCATAGACTGTAATTTGGACTGTTTGCTGGTCATGTTAAGATGACATTCCTGTCTTAAAAAGCTTGAACGATATTTGTTCTGTATTATCATTCTGAAAAAAATTACTTAATTACCACCAAAATTTTTTTCTATTGATGGAATCAAAAAAGTGTCCAAAATGTGGCCATCTTCCCTGGTCTTCTACCATACTATAAACTAGTCTAAGTACCTATCATTGACTGGTAAAGAGTTCGTATAAATAGTTAAAAGGTTAAAGATAAAATTACCTACCTTTCAACTCAACACTTTGATTTCATTTATGGCGCAAGGTTCAGTTTTCATAGTGTACGTACCTTATTTTTGAAGTAAGCCATGCTGTGTCACGATTTTGTTTGTGTTTGGTGAGGATTGTGTTAGCTTATAGGTTCATCAGTATTGTTCAGTAAAAAGTTGATTGGCTCTGTTAAATGTTGCGTATATCCATGCCTACCTTGAGGGAAAAGTGTTATATTTGTCCAAAAAAGCGATAGCCGCTGTGACGTCTTCTGGCACAAATCTGCTCATAGCTTCCCTTTTAGTCAACATTTTGATTTCATTTATGGCACAGGATTTTGGCTAGATATCGAACGACTGGCAAAGTTTAATTAAATATCTTTAAAAGAGCAGGTTCTGACCAATGTATAAACTAAGCATTTTTTTTACTTACATAGATGAGGGAGAAAATGAGGGATTGTTTTCTTCTGGCTGTCATCTTTTTATGTTTCATTAGAACAGCCCAAGACTCCTTGGCCAATGCAGATTTGTGTTTTATCATTTACTATCACTGCCATCCAATCTCCATGACTGCTTCTTTTTAGCTTATTGTACCCTTGTTTTTTTCTATTTAGGTGTTAGTTTTAGCTTATAATAATTATGATTCGATTATTTGTCATATGTACCTTACAGCAAATTAAAATATTTTTTGCATGTCCCAGTTAGGAAGCCGGGGTCAGAGCACAGGTTTAGCCATGATACAGCACCCCTGGAGCAGATAGTCTTGCTCAAGGGCCCAACAGTGACATAGGCAGTGCTGGGGCTTGAAGTGTCAACCTTGTGATTAGTAATGCAGAGCATTAACTGTTTGAGTAACCACTGCCTTTTGTTTGACTTTGCTATGAGAAGATCTAATTTCATTTGGCCAGTTTCATACAGTTCTGTCCCAAATGTAGACTTCTGTTTCCACTTATTGTTTTTTTTATAGTTTTGTTGTCCATTTTTTATTTTCAAGCAATATTGCTTTGTCATTTTTAGCCTTTTAGATAATCCTTTGCATTGTTTTAACTGACAGCTTTCTTGTTGAGACTGTTTCCTTCAACTAGCCGAGTCCAGCCGCTCATTAAGATCAGTAAGCATTCTCTTTTAACTGTAGACTAATTAGCATTTTTAGACTTCTTTGTTTTTAGAAATGTTAATTTCCCTTCAATGTTAAGAGCTGTCATATGTTTTCTTGTAATTGTTCTGGGAAAAAATTGTCATTAACTACAATAAGTTAATTTAATTAGAGGTATGTTTCACAAAACCAGAATGTTCAGCTATTAATAAAAAAAATGTTTTTGTGTCATACCTGTGATATATATTTTTTTTTTTTTGCAACAAAGTTTAAAAGGCTGGCTAAACATCCTTTAAGGGTATCGATAAATGTCTATGTTTCCTATTTAAAATGTATTATTAAAGTTGTTTCAGTTATTAAAGTGTAAAATGTTTCTTAGACTGCATGCGCTTCCAAAGATACCTTAAGTTTACAATGCAAAAGTTCTGTCTTGTTTCATCTTTTCGACTGCCCTGTTTGTATATTTCCTGTCTAGCTCCACTTCCATCTGGAATGGAGTTACACAGCTTTTCTACTTCTCCCTAAAAGGAAACTCATGAAGCGTATGTAGTTGTAACACAAGGGTGGGGTCTGCTGGAGGGAAAGGGAGGGCTTATCAGTGTTTGCTTTGCATTTGTACATTATGACTATTACGAACCGTCCCTTTAACTGGAGAAAAAACTTTGGACATGGGGAGTTAGAATTGGTGGGTTCACCCACCCATCCTGTCAAAGAATGAGGAAAACGTAGCTTCTGCTCATTACACTGAATGCCCACAACACACCAAAAGACACACACATTCACACGAACATTCACACACAGAGGAAGCAAACAAGGCGGCATCAGCCTCAACATCTCTGACCTCTTATATGGGGATGTTTTTGCCTCCTATTTGGGCAGTATTGACTGTCCTAACAGCATTTTCTATAGCTTCGGGTGAGTTTCTTATATTTTGTTTACTTAAAATTTTTGCTTAAAGTGGTGTGGCAAAGTTATTGTCTTCCGTCAAAGTGGCATGGTGCTAGGTTACATGTTAGACTTTATTATTTTTCATTACAGACATAATTATTTTATTGACAAACATTTACATATGGTTGTGTGGATATTTATATAGATTATGTCTATTAATTGATTGTTCATGAATAGAACAAAATTGTTCTTTACAGATGTAATATGGTGTTAATGTTAGGTAGAATAATCCAGTGTTGATGCCTATGACAACACATTGCTTTTGTGTAGAATGTAAAGAAACGAAAAAGTGTGTTTGAGAACATAGACACCGCACAAGCATTTCTGCTGGTAATGATCAGGCCTGATGAACACATGTCTGTGCTTCTCTGTGGCTTCTCATGCATGACTTAACATGTAAGGGTAATACCATGCCCTCAAGCTAAAGAGGCAAGAGCTGTAACCTTAAGACTAGAAGGAGAAAGAGAAAGAGCTAGGAAAAAAGACAAAAACAATTGACTTTTCCTATGTGTGCATTTTTCTATCCTTAGACTCAAACATATGTACTTCCAGAGGAGTCGGAACGTGCAAAGAATGTCTGTCCATTCATCCGTCTTGCACTTGGTGTTCTCAGAAAGTTAGTACAAACTTACAGTACACACTTGTGAAAGGAAAAGAAAATATTACACAAAAATGCTTATTAACAAAATGCTTATGTGTTATAAGTATTTTATTTATTGTGTCCTGGTGTGCTAATTATCCAAAAATGTGTGAAAGAAGAACAAATATTACAGCTACACCAGAGAATATGTGTTAAATCCAGTCAGATTGTCTGATCAGGTTGCGGATCAGCTGTGTAAAAGGCAAGAAACAAAGTAAAACGAGTTACTTTAACTCACTACATTTTTTTTTATGAAAAAAAACTTTTATTTTACTTACTACATTTTAAATGAAGACTACCTTTCAGATGACAATCACACATTGAAGTGCATTGATTCTATCACTGATTGCTATCACACACACCAAATCATGACTGAGCTACACCCAACATGAGAAGGACAGGAAAAAAACAATTTCAAATCAAAATGAAAGCGGCCTATGTTTACAGAAGTGGTTTCTGTATAATTATAATGTTTTGGTACATCTTTTAACCATTTAATATTCCATATGCTTGCAGTATGCCCATGTTTACTTGCATTATACAGGATAGCAATGGTAGCAGCTAGCTAACTAGCTATCAAAGTAATGAAACAGGCTAACAATGCTACCTGCAGTTTGTTTAATGTCAAATCCTGTTGCTATCAAACACTCGTACACATTACTGGTCACCTTTACTATACACTGAGACCATATAAAAAATTCTGACTTTTCACAAATTGATGGTATCTACGTAGAGTTACAGTAGCTACGAGCCACAAAGCAAGCAGAGTCCTGCTATGCAAGCTAACCTGCTAACATGAAGGATTCCAACAAAATAAAGAGCTAATGCTGTAGGCTACAGTATATGGAGTGATCTGACCAAAGTTGAGCAAAGTATGTACAGTACAGGTACAAACTTGTTTAACACAATCAGTAATAATGTTTAGTTTAACTTTTGAAATGTAAAGTTCCTAAGCTACAGTATCAATTGATTGTTAGCTGAATATGTTGTAATGATCCAAGGCAGGAATCAAACCCTCTACCCTGGAGGTGAAAGGCCACAGTGCTAACGCTACACCACCACATTTACTTTTCCAAACTAAAATTATATTAAGAATAATAAATATGTTGACATTAACTTGACACATATATGTGTAATGCTATGTATTGGTTTTAA
The DNA here is from genome assembly GCA_028565275.1 of Leiocassis micropogon. Taxonomy (NCBI): domain Eukaryota; kingdom Metazoa; phylum Chordata; class Actinopteri; order Siluriformes; family Bagridae; genus Leiocassis; species Leiocassis micropogon. The sequence continues at coordinate 22,506,778 of JAOVVA010000026.1, read as the reverse complement.
CAGATCTTTGTAGACAAGATTTATATCTGAAATGATTTTATAATGACAATGCAAAATAAATATATCTAAAAATAAAAGCCCTAAGTCTATACCGTGAAGCTGCGGATGTACAGGCCCACTTTTGGACAAGTCCAATATTGTTGGCATTATTCATCTTTAAGTGAAGTCATTTATACACTTATATATCACAGAATAAAAACAAAAAAATTCTTCAGAAATGTTTTCACAGCACTGTTTTTTGACCTGCCATCACATTTGTCCCCAGTACATTTCTGCACTTATTTGACATGTGTTGTCATCACTGTGTGCTGATCACTTAAGAATATCAATATCAAGTATATGTATGCATTTGTTATTTGTGTCAGAACATGGTTTCCAACAGCTCCAGTGTTTCCCGTTGTAACCAAAAGTCCATCTTGCTTGAGTCTGGATGTAAACCAGAGTTTATTGAATCTCCAGCCAGTAGCATTGTAGTGGAAGAGGACCGTCCTGTTAGTGACCATGCTCATGGTTTAGCTGGTGACATCACTCAGATTCAACCACAGCGTATCCGTCTGACCTTAAGGCCAGGTATGTTTTTGAACACAGGTACTGTAATTATTTGTATTAGAAGACACATATACAGAGTCAGCATATTTGCTATTTTTTACTTTAAATATATATATATATTTCCAGATGTTAATGAAACAAAAGGGTGACATAGCTAGAGGGGACAACGTTTTTTTGACCATGATCTTATAACTGCTCAACGATGCAATCCTTACAGGACGTTATTCTTTCCTAATCTAAACCTCAGTAACTTACAGTAGCATTGTTAATATCAACTTTAACATACTGTATTACACTTTTTTTATTAATTACTATTTATGTAATACAATAGGGTTCAAATCTAAACATTAATACTAAATGCAATCAATTGATTTTTTTTGGAGAATATTTAAGCCAAGTCAAATAATGTTTAGATTATGAGAAATTAGATCATGGCAAATGATAATCCTATATCTAAACATTTTAATAATTACTGTTTATCCATCATTCCCTACCTTTACCCTTTTGCCAACAGATGATTCGAAGCGTTTTAAAGTGACCGTTCGGCAGGTGGCTGATTACCCTGTAGATCTTTACTACCTGATGGATTTGTCCTATTCTATGGCAGATGACTTGAGCAACCTCCGCTCCCTTGGCAGTGAGCTGGCTAAAGCTATGGGTAGTACCACCAGTAACCTGCGCATGGGGTTTGGGGCATTTGTGGACAAAACACTCTCCCCATACATGTACATGTTTCCAGCTGAGGCCATAAGCAACCCATGTCTTAGGTGAGATGTGTATTTAAAAATATGTAATATATGCAAATCACTATAAGTTTCCTTAATCAAGAAATTATTCGATCCATAGTCATATAAATGCCAGTTTTAAAAAGTTTTTCCTGATTATTATTATTATTATTATTATTATTATTATTATTATTATCAGTGTTGTTGTCTATGTCCTGTACATGACCTTGTTTGCACTGTAGGGGTTTCAACCAGCCCACTACCTGCTCGCCACAATTTGGTTATAAGAACATCCTTTCACTGACAGAGCAGGTGGATCGGTTCACAGAGGAAGTGAAAAAACAGCAAGTATCAAGGAATAGAGACTTGCCAGAAGGAGGATTTGATGCTATCATGCAGGCTGTGGTCTGCAAGGTAATGCACACAATCCCAATTAAAAACATTGATAAATTTTTCCTCACAACAGGTCTGGAAGTATTTCCTACTATAATTCAAATCACAGGCTTATATAATTTTACAGGTTTTTTCTATAAATTATTCTTTGTACAGATTCAGCTTATTCAAGTATACAGCAGGGATCTACAAAATCTATGCCCAAAATCAAAGAATTAAAAATGTTTCTGACACTTCAGGAGATATTTATTTAACAATTATGGAAGGAGTCTCCAATGTCAGTGCTCTGTTATGTTGTCTTTTGCCGCAGGAAAGTCTTTAGAAAAGAGACATTTGAACAAGAGAGGAAAAAAAGGACTTGTTATTGAGCAGATATCTAAGGCTGCTGTAATTTAGGTAATAGCATAAACTAAATGGTCATACAGTCATTCTACAACATTTGAATGTAACTATAAACAGAAGAAATATATATGTTGTTCATTTATAAAAATTTAAATTGCAATCACTGACAACTTGCTATATAACAGGGACAGAAGACATAATAGGGTATTTTACATCATGCCACATTATTGCATAACACAATATTACAGAATAACACTAATAGCAAAAATATAATAAAATTTAATAACAACATACTCATTTGTGTTTTATTACTTACTTAATTCATTCTTGTGTGTAGTTTAAAGAGACATTTGACCATTGATTACTTAAAATGCAATGCATATAATAATATTTAAATGAAATATTATTATGTTGCATATAATAATATATATAATTTAAATAAATAATATGCAGCTTTTTCAACTTATTTGGAATCTCTAACAAATGTGTAATTACCACATACAATAATTAATACTTACTTGGAGATGGAAATCTATGGGCAGTGGCTGAATTCCACCAATGCCAATGGAATTTTTACTGTACATTGTGTGTGTGTATGTTATGAGACTTGAGAGACTTGTCTCAGAAAAGCAAACACTACTCCAGCCTTAATATGTATAGTTATAGTTTAAGAAGATACCTGTTTTCTATTTCTTTCAAATTTTTCATAGTGAGTGTGGAAAATGTTACCTGCCAATGGCAGACTCTCTCTCTCTCTCTCTCTCTCTTACTCACACATGCACACATCTACATGCTACTATCTGTCTATTAGGATAAAATTGGGTGGCGGCCTGACGCATCCCACCTGCTGGTGTTCACTACAGATGCTGCAAGCCATACGGCATTGGACGGCAAAATCGCAGGCATTGTCCAGCCCAATGATGGAAAATGTTACACCGACAACAACATCTATGACAAGACTACTATACTGGTCAGTCTGAGTAGCTGTGTTTGAGTTTATTATTGTTTTTGTCTGTAGAATGAAAAAAATCTGTTTGAAATAAAGTGTATTGAAACTGGTTCTCCGATACAGGCTTGGAAAATAAATCAAATAAATAAAGGTGGTTTGGAATACAGAAATACATTTGTGAACTGATTGGCAATGTGTGAAATGTATGTGTATTTTCGTTATAGGACTATCCCTCCATTGGAATACTCACTGAAAAACTGACTGAGAATAATATCAACCTTATCTTTGCTGTAACTGAGGATGTGATACCGCTGTATCTCGTGAGTAATTAAAGAAAAAAACATGACTTTACCCACACATTTTTTTTCTCGGCTTATTTTTACACACACAGTCACGTTCTTGCATTAAAGCGCCTATTGCTGCCTACTGTCTTGTCACATTGCACACTGTTGCACCTCTGTACCCACTCTCTGTTTTTTCCCATCTCTCAGAATTACAGTAAGTTGATTCCTGGTACCACTGTTGGGAAACTGTTCAAGGACTCGAAAAATGTCATCGAACTCATCCTGGATGCGTACGCGGTGAGCTACACACTACACGATTCCCTACTTGAAATTGTTACATGACATCCATGTCTTTGCTCTGATTCTGCAGCTGTGTGAAAGTCACTATTCTGATATATAAGGAATAAAACACTTTGGAACTTGCAGTAATAGAAAAATAGTCAATGATGGGGTGGTATGTTTCTGTTTAGTGTGAAGTGGAATTAACTTCACCACCCCAAAGTTGATTATTGCTCTATGAAAACATTAATTTATTCTCACAGATAACATTACTATATTAACCATATGTTTTTCTTTGTTAAATAATGCATGTAAATCAGTTAATTATAAACAATAGATTACATATTGTACAAGTCCCTGTAACTCATTTACACTTGTTACTAGATACTAGATGGTATAACAAGCACATACTTTATATTGTAACGTGTGACTTGAATTATAGATGGAAATACTGTGAGATCTGTGCTGTTATAGAAAACAAAACACCTTCTCACCAATCTGGATTACTAAATTGAAAACTGTTAAGCTAAGGATACAGTAAGTTGATAGCACAATGAACAATATGAAAGTGACTTTATGCCCTTTTACTCCTGTAGAATATCAGGTCAAAGGCAGAACTGGAGGTGTTGGGTGTTCCAGATGAGCTGAGCTTATCGTTTAATGCCACATGCCTCAATGGACAGTTAGTGCCCGGCGTTAAATCCTGCTCAGGACTTAAAATCGGAGACACAGTAAGTAACTCATAAAAATCCAGTCAATCATCCAGGCTTAAGTTACATGGGATTTGCACCAACGTTGCACCAAGAAAAGAAACCACCATTATTGCCATTAACACTTCAGGGTAACATTAATTGTGCTCAGATTTCTCATTTTTATATGGTATGTTAGTCATAGTCATGCATAGATAGCTCTGTATTTATCATTGAGGAAGTAAATTTATCCTCCCCAGGCACAGGCAATTATGCTCATAGGGAGTTGTTAAATTTGGCCTGAAAGTCCACAACAAAAACTGAATCTGGTCTTAGTGGGAGTGTCAAGGGATCACAGCTTTTTTACCCTGATTTCACCAAAATGTGGGTTAGGAAAAAAAAGTTTATAACCAAGCATGACCAAACATTGTACTCCGAGTAAACATGCTCTGGTCTGTTCAGAACCCAAGCATGAAAACAGCCTTAGACTGTGGAATTCTTTTCTTCTGGCTTCATGTTCTCGTCTTTAACAAACATGCTGATACAAGCTGAACATGTCTGTTAAGCTGTAGACACCTCATCTGCTCATATCCTGTATTTTGGGCTGCAACATTTAACAACTCTTGCAGTAATGGTGTAGTCTCTGCCCCAAGATAATCCTTCATTTTTTTCTATATTCTATAATAATAATAATAATAATAATAGTAATAATAATAGTAATAATAATAGTAATAATAATAGTAATAATAATAATAGCAATTATTATTATTGTTGTTGTTGTTAATAATAATAATAATAATAATAATAATAATAATAATAATAATAATATTTATAATAGTCTTCTCAGTGGTTCTGGCTTCCGGTAAAGTTCCGGATTCAGTTTAAACTTTTGATGTTTGTTTTTAATGCAATTAATGGTCTGGCACCTTCCTACTTGTGTAAGAAAGTTTATCAACAAAGTAGAGCCATACGTTCTGCTAACCAAAACCTGCTAGTTGTCCCTCGGTCAAGGTGCAAATGGGGTGATCGCTCCCTTGCAGTGGCTGGTCCTAAACTCTGGAACACCATTCCACCTGAGTTACATAAGATTACAGACCTCCCCTCATTTAAAGCAAAACTAAAGACTCACTTATTTAGTATGGCTTAGAATATTTTATAATTTCATGTTTTTTTCATAATTTTATAATTTTTTAATAATTTTATCATTTTGTTTTATTTATTATTATTATTATTATTATTATTATTATTATATTTTTCATTATATTTTTCATTTATTTATTTATAATTGTGTTTTATTTAGTTTTTGTATTTTTTTTCTATTTTTATTGCCACTTTATTGTCATTTTTAGTGTTGTGAAGCACTTAGGCAGTTTTTTCCACCTAAACCACTGACTACAATAAAAAAAAAAAAAGAAACTGACAAGTACAAGGATGTATACAGATCGATAGATCGATAGATAGATAGATAGATAGATAGATAGATAGATAGATAGATAGATAGATAGATAGATAGATA
>JAOVVA010000026.1:22478103-22500952 GCA_028565275.1 Leiocassis micropogon | reverse complement strand
TAGATAGATAGATAGATAGATAGATAGATAGATAGATAGATAGATAGATAGATAGATAGATAGATAGATAGATAATCTAATTTTCTAGAATCGACAATTTGTGCCCAGCCATTTCACACAGGGTCACAATAAAAACATGTATCTCTGGGTGTCTCCTTTAGGTATCATTCACTATAGAGGCAACTCTTCGTGGCTGTCCTAAAGAGAAGAGTCATACATTCATCATCAAGCCTCTGGGCTTTAAGGATACACTGCAGGTGACGGTCGATTTTGCATGCAACTGTTCATGTCAAGATTCTGCCCAGCCTGCTAGCCCGGCCTGTCATAACGGTAATGGCACGCTGGAGTGCGGTGTGTGTCTGTGTGACCCGGGACGTCTCGGACCACAGTGCGAGTGTAGTGAGGTTGATTACAAGCCCACCGACACAGACAGCTGTGAACCTACCCCTGGTGCAGCTGTCTGCAATGGACGAGGCGATTGTGTGTGTGGTCAGTGTAACTGTCACTCAAAAGACTTCGGAAAGATTTGGGGCAAATACTGCGAGTGTGACGACTTCAGCTGCATCCACTCCAAAGGACAACTTTGCTCTGGTAAGAAACAAGAACACTTATAAAACAATGAAGTCATTTACAACTGTACTTGCTTAAGGCCATGTAGTACATCACCATAAAAGGAAATAATATAAGGTAATGAGTGGAGCTATGATTTAGGCACCACTGTACCAACCATTAGAGATTTACCACTATCCTTTTGGCATGTCTGTGCATAACCTGAGCTGTGGGGCAGATCTTGTGTAATGCTGTGGTATTCAGAGTGGATTCATTTTATTGTTGAGTAAGCAGTGCGGTTGCTTGTGTTGAGCTTAGATTAATACACATACTGTATGTCAGTCTGTATATGTGTTTGGGTTCATTTGTTACTATGTTCACATGTGAAGACTTTGTAGTGGATCAGAGTCTGATCTTTAAGATCTTAAAGATGCGTCACTTTTCATTCGAAGGCCTTCATCATGGGTTTATTTTAACAACTCAAACAGTTTAGTAAGTAATAAGTAGGAACGTATCTACTGTATATTCCGTAAAAGGGTTGGGTAATATGATGACGCGGTATACACATATATATCAAGAACAGTTCTTGCTCTGGGTTTTGATGAATGTATTGTCAGTAATACTGACTGTTTTACTCCTACCTTTAAGCCTTAAACCATTTTGTAAATATGGCTGGTTTGCATAATCATGGAAACCATCCCAGATTCCTGTGGTTCTTGTTGGTTTTGTCAAGATATGTAATAGTTAGTAATGTTTTACCATATGGGGTGTTATCGCAGCATAAAGAGTGCTAATAGTTTAACAAATGGCCTGTTTCTCGAGACATATGATGCTTTTTTCCAATTATGATTAAAAGTGTCTCACAGGAACCTGGCAGTCCCTGATTGAGATCTTGTAATTAGCTGTGGTTTGACGGTGAGTCAATGGACGTAATGAACTTCTGCAATAAAGATGGAGCAATGTAATCAGTGATGCGCAGTATACACCCTGGATTTGTATCTGATTTAAGAACGAGAAACAGTTAGGCACTGGCAAGGAAGTGTTTACCAGAAACTATTTGGGTTTTGTTTAGGGTTTTTTTTTTCATAATCAATTTAGCACAGTCAGTCTAAGTAACAACTTGAACTGTTTTTGGGAAGTAGCAGGAACCAAGAGAAAAAAACAATATCTCAAGTTCAAACCAGAGACCATAGAGCTGTGCTCTATGCTCACAGGTTTTCATAAACTATGACATGATATTTGAGCTATATTGCTCAACCCTTATCTAGGTATTTTAAAGACAAAACAATACTTGTTGGGACTTATTAACCAAAGCCATTTACCGGCTTTAGTATAAGTCAAAGAAGTGGCATACATTTTCAATTGACTCACTAAACCAAGAATATTAGTAAGACATATTAATAATCTTATCTTTTTTTAAATATTATGTCAGGGTATATTTATCAAAAAAAATATTTACTAGTACAAATGTTTCCAAAGGCCACAGTACACTAAAGTAGTCCAAAAGAGGTCATAAAGACATTTATTGAGCTGCATCAAGCATCTATCGAGCTTTGAAATTACTGGAACTGGGTTAAGAACCTTTCAACATATTATCAAAGCCTGGAAGGATAGTGCTAAACCATCAACTTTGTGGAATAAATGTGGTTGAAAAAACCATGAACGGCGATCACGTAAATACTTGGTGAAGTTGCATGGTAAAAAAAAACAACAATAAAAAATTGATATGTTCAATAATGAAAGCAACCTCAAAGGACTGGGACTAAAAGCCGTGTGGCCATAAGAAACACTTGTTAGTGAGGGCTAATTCGAAAAAAAGTGGTCTCATGTGGTCTGTTGAGTTCAGACTGACGCTTCTCTAGGGCAGTGGTGCATCAGGGTAAGAAGGGAGGTGCGCAAAGTTATGCACCCATCATGCATAGTGCCCACTGTACAAGTCTCTGGAGGCAGTGTTATGATCTGGGGTTGCTTCAGTTGGCCAGGTCTAGACTCAGAAATGTTATGTGGCGATAAAATGAAGTCAAATAATTACTTGAATGTACTGAATGACCAGATTATCACATCTATTGAGTTTTTCTATGGGGAGGTGATTGAAGGAAATCTTAGAGTGTGCAACTTTTTTTTTTGGCCAGGCAGTGTATATTTAACACTTATATAACACATTGAAACTTTGAAACATGACAAAGATCATTTCCTAAACATTTTACATTAATACATTAAATTGTGTTAATAAAATATAACATTAATTATATTGAAAAGAGAGTCACCCAAGTCTTACTCAGTTCATATGTACAATGTGTGTGTGTATGCTTTTTGTACCACTGTCCACTGTGTAACTGATCAGACTTTCAGAGTTTCGCACTTTGCTTTCTACTTCCGTTATGACAGAGGCTGTTAAAAACGTTTGCATTCTGCATCCCTAAAATTCACATGACCTCCGTTTCCCTTTTGAAAACCTTTAAAGGAAACACCCTATATTTCATTTTACACCCTTAAAAGGTTATTTAATGAGACCAGGGAGGCAAGCTGAACATTTCAGGAAAATCAAAATAGTTAATGATAAACACATGGTTCATGAATTAGTATTTTGACTACAGCAGTTGGCAAATTCATGGCAACATTGCATTTGTTATGCACAGGGGATCAGGCCCAAACAGGATGAGGCAGGCACAGACATTGCAACACAGTAAAACAAAACTGATGATTAAGTTAACCTTCCAGGAAAGGTGAGGTTCTGCAAACGCAGGCTGTTTTAACAAATCAGAAGGCAAATCACAGGGTTTAAAAGGAGATGGTGAAACTTATTTAAAGAAGCTGAAACTTTTTTTTCACCTTTTAAGCATCAGTGGTTCCCTACCTTAGTCTTGGAGGACCCTGCCTTTCACATTATGGTTTTCCTGCTCTTTCACACTTACACCAATTCAGTAAAGAATATTCATTAGCTGATTGAAGCTGAGAAAAGCCTAACGTGCAAGGGCAGGGGGTCCTCCGGGACCAGGATTTGGAACCGCTGTTTTAAAGTTTTAGTGGGTGAGTAAAACATAATGCAAAAAGGGCTGGTTCAGACATAGGAAATGCACAAGGTGTGAGAGTTTAGTTTTAACATAGTCTAGAGGAAGCATTGGCCGGTTTCCGGTTTCAAGTTATACCAACATGTGAAAAAGTCACAGTGTTAAAACCACAAAAATTTTCTGTTACCATTCCTGTGAGGTGTTTTTATGACCTATCAAAGACAAACAGCAGGAATCCTTGTGTGCACAAGAGAGAAACATTTTAAAATTGCAACTGACTGATAAAACATAACCCCTCACCCTCACCGTCTCTTTGGCGAGACAGTCAGTCAACTGTGTATAATGGCCTAAGGAGATGAACCCATTTAACGAAAATAAAATGATTCAAATATGACATCACATCAAAGAGAGCACCGCCCATCACTTTTTGCCAAACTCAAGGTAATTCTGTCTTGAAATTAATCTTTTAAAAACAAGTTTCAAAAGTCTGATGAAATAAATACTATAGGCTTGCTACAGAGACAGCAAACCTGGCTAATTAACTAGCTAAAATCAGCTAATTTCTACCCTAGAGTGAAATGCTTTTTCCACATATCCCAGTTAGGAAACTGGGGTCTGAGCACAGGGTCAGCCAGGATACAGCACCCCTGAAGCAGACAAGGGTTAAGGGCCTTGTTCAAGGGCTCGACAATGGCAGATTGGCATTGTTGGGGCTTGAATGCCTGACCTTCCATTCAACAATCCATTGCCTTAACCATTTGAGCCAACACTGCCCTGTCTTCGCCTTCTACCATTTGTTGACACTTGGACTGGGGTTCATTCTCACCCTGGACACCACCGTGCTTGGATCTCCTGGTCCTTTCTTCGCAGTCAAGCCATGTTTCCCTGACCACCGCTGTGTTGTTAGACGTAAGACACGTGTTGTATCGCGAGCCGGGAGCCTGCCCAGCTCGGCTGCGCTGCTGGCTCACCTCCCCCAGTCTCCTTCTGGGCTTCTATGCGGGATCTCGCTCTTCTCTCCCACGCTTTCATCATTAGTTCAGACATCCAGCCGGATGGCGAAGCAGCTGCCCGCAAAGTCCGATCGCCTTCTGTTGTTGTCACGGCCCCTTAAAAAATATTTAGGGGAGACCCATCTGTTCAACAAAACAAGAGCAAAAATCGAGAATGATTGAAGCCATGGAAACGCAACACAACATAAAACAGTGGTAACAAAACAGATGCAAAAAATTTTGGTGCAGGACATGAATTTAAATAATTAGCATTTAAATAACACTATTAGTTACCCATAGATTACTAACACCTGTACTACAGAGGACTAGACAGTGAGACAAGACACAACAACCCAAGTCAAAATAAGAGTCCCTTGACATACACTAGCAGTTAAATATTTGGACAAAAGTTTGGACTTTTTTTCTACATTCGAGGACAATACTGGAGATTTAAGAACTATGAAATAACACATATGGCATAAGCTAATTATGTAACAACATCAGTCAGTTGTAATTTAAAAATGTGAAGGTCAGCTGTTATGGAACAGTTCTTGCAAGAACAGTTAGTGCATTTGCAAAACCCAAGAAGCACCATGATGAAACTGGCTCTCATGAAGACCATCCCTGAAAAGCAAGACCAAAACTTACCTCTGCTGCAAAGGAGTAGTTCATTTAGAGTTACCAGCCTCAGAAATCACCAATTAACAAACAGCACCTCAGATTAGAGCCGTTATGAGACTTTACAGAGCAGAAGTAGCAGACGCATCTCAATATCAACTGTTCAACGGAGATTATTACATATTTTGGATTGTTTTTACATTGTGTATGCATACATTGAATATTTAGTTTATTATTTATTTTATTTTATACATATTTAGCAATATATTTTATTTAGCAAATATGTTTGGTAGTTTCATTCCTATTACCAGTTATTCATCCTGAAACATAAGAAAATATGAATCTCTTTTTGGATTTTCGTATGTTTGTTTGTTTGTTTGTTTGTTTGTTTTGGAGACAGTGTATCTATTTTTATAGATTAATTATTATAAAATTGTAATGGAATTTACGGGGGCAATAATTTTCCTCAAGTTTTTGTTATCTATTGTATTGTCATTTCTAATGTATACAATTATTAATATATCATATTACTTACAAATAGATTTTATTCATACTCATATTCATAGTTATTATTGTTGTTATTATTATTATTCATATTAATAATAAAAATAACATAAGAATATATGCATGTTTTAGAATGTATTTAGCCTTTGAGCTACTTAAATAACTCTAGCCAGAATATTTTTTTAATAAGTAGTCAAATGCCAGTCAAATGAAATATGGCTGAAAATAAGCCTGTGGTTAGGATGATTCCATAAACCTTATGAGTTATGTTTGTATGTATTTGTGCAGGTCATGGTGATTGTGTATGCGGGTTCTGTCAATGTCATCCTGGCTGGTCAGGCGAAAGCTGTAATTGCTCCACAAGGACGGACACCTGCATGGCCAGCATTGAGCTGCTGTGTAGCGGCCGTGGCGAGTGTTTGTGCGGTGCGTGTGCATGCTCCCTGCCTGGGGCGTACGGTGCCACCTGTGAGAAATGTCCCACCTGCCCTGACTCCTGCACCTTAAAAAAGTAAGTCCTCATATATATATATATATGTATATGTGTGTGTGTGTGTGTGTGTGTGTGTGTGTGTGTGTGTGTGTGTGTGAGAGTGTAATATAATAGCAATGACAACTCTGATAACTATGATACTTATTTGTATGTGTGTAAAGGGACTGCGTGGAGTGTAAGCACTATAAGAGAGGACCACTGTTTGAGAAGAACAACTGCAAAAATGCAATCTGTAGAGACGAAATTATATTGGTGGATGAGCTAGGTACACACACACACATTACACTCCATTTAATTAACATGTCTTACTGTATCATGTTTTACTCTCTATCTGAGTCACTTTAGGGAAGATAGAAAATGACACAAAGACAAGCAGTTTTAGGGAAATGGTTTAGCTGTAAATGGTTTAGATGTGAAGCTTTTCTGCGTCATGACACTCAGTCATGATTATTTTAATTTTATACACTGCTAGTTATAATTTGTCCATAGACAGATCTCACAATTGGTTGGGACATACTTAGAGAAGAAGTCATGAGCCTCCTCAGCCTTGGTTGAAGGTCATATCTTATACCACTAAGAAATACACAATGAGGAATAAATACTACAGTATATGTTTGAATTCAGTTTCGGGGTTTTCCATATTTCTGTCCTGTATATTATTTTAAAATGTAACTTAATTGAGAGCATATATATTTATAGATGTTCTGCTCAAAGTATATTATATTAACCCAGGTTCATTTTCTGATGCTTGCTTGCTTGCTTGTTTTTTATAAATAGCTGCAAATCCTTTAAATACTGCACACAGCCCCAAACAGGTTACTAATCACACTGCATAATCAGCCCATCTCTCTCTCTCTCTCTCTCTCTCTCTCACAATCTCTCTCTCTCCAGCCTTCCATGAGAAAAGCTCAGTGAACTGCAGCTACAAAGACGAGGACGACTGCATTAATCACTTCCAGTACTACGAAGACATCAGCGGGAAATCCTTCCTCTACCTCGTTAAAGAACCCGGTGAGAGACGCATAGACAGACATGTGCAGAGATTTTGAGTCGGCACAGGTTGTACTTCACACTGAGTCTTGCTCCATGCAGTTTATGGGTGCATGTTTTCGATAAGTATACACTTATCCCTGCATGAACACAATAGTCGCCCCTTAAAGGAGGTAAGAGCTTCCTTTAGTGTCGGACGTGAGCTACGACTAATGAGTCAAACTAAATATGTTAATTGCGGAATAAGCTTTGGCTGGAAATTAATACATTAATAAATACAAGATCAATACCTACTGCTGGTTTTATGACTACATTAGGTCAAGACCAAGAACATAGCCAATGGATTCAGAGTCAAGAGACACATGTCTAAGTTCAAGTCAGGACTGAGACGAGCTGCTCAGACGTGTTAATCTACTGATTATAGTAGCTTCCTTATCTGACATGAAATTACTATGAAATTAACTTAAATTTAATAAAATTATAAGCTCATTCCATAGTATACAGGATATACTGTATGACATAGGACATGTTAAGTTAGTAAGTGCTGCAGGGTAAGCCTATTTTATATCATTGTTAAGCACATGTAAAGCACACTTTTCCTGGGGGAAGTGGTGGTAGATAAGAAGCATGCGTGTGGTAAATGAAATGACATGGTTTGGTCATAAAGATTTGCAACTTTGACTCAAGCACACAGCAAGTAAATAAAATGCACAAAATTGTAGAATTCATATGTATTAGTACTTTGATGCATGCATTAAAATATAGATTCAACTTTCTGATACCAAATACAGCTGTGTATTATTATTTGTGTGCTATATAATTTTAAATTTACTGAAATTTATAGAGATGCAATGCAAAACATTAAGGCCAGCTCTGGACTCGCAGGGCATGACTCCACAAGTGTGCTTGATCAGATTGGGATCTGGGGAATTTTGAAGCAAGGTTAGGAGTCTTGGAGCTTTTTGCCTGCTGGGCCTCATATGCAGCAGGCTGTGGTGCATCAGGTGTTCTGATGCCTTTCTGTCTTGGCCAGCATTGACCTTTTTCGTCGAGTTGTGCTGCATTGGCTTTTCTGTGGGATCAGACCAGACAAGTTAGCCTTTGGTCCCTATGGGCATACAGTAGATGAGCCTTGGGTGCCCATGATCCTGTTGTATATTAAATGATAATCAGTGCTGATGTTGCGGCTGATCGGTGTATAACTCCACATGCAGCGGTAGGCATTGTAACAGACATTACCTACAACTGGAAAGTATCTTGTAGGCCAAGATCAAGACAAGATTGAATAAACTTTCATCTGAGTTTTTGACAAGACTGAAACCATTGACTTGTGGTCCAACAAGTGGATTCATTACCAAAGTGACTCACTTTAACTACTGTATCTGTGTGTTTTATTATGTCTAGAGTGCCCCAAAGGTCCTGATATTTTGGTAGTTGTGGCTTCCGTCATTGGCTCCATTTTCTTGCTGGGCCTGGCTGCTTTGCTGGTGTGGAAGCTGTTAGTCACTATTCATGACCGCCGGGAATTTGCCAAGTTTGAGGAGGAAAGAGCTAAGGCCAAGTGGGAAGCGGTAAGCTGGAGTGACAAAGAAACAAACAAACACACACAATGCACTAGTAAAAGACATAAAACCCACATTATTTGGCTGTCTGGTGTATCTGGATGGGGGGTAATTGGTAGTTTCTCAACAACTACCATTATACCAGTGAGTAAGTGTGGCTTCATGTCACGTCTCGTCTCCTGCTGCAAGACCTAAAGCTGCTCACGCTGTCTCCTTAAGCACAGGGATATGACAGCGGCTATTATGTAAGGTGCGATGTAATTTATTTTGGCAGGATATTCTGATTAAGTTCTGTATAGCCTGTTTATTCCTACTAGGGCTGCAAAATAGTGGTTAAAATGATAAAGGCTGTTATTTTTACTAAATCCGAGCTGAATTAGGAGCAAATGAGTTGTGGTTTATTATTTTAAGGCCTGTTTAGAGAACAAAGCATTTTAATAATGTGGTATTTACAAAGGAACAGATGGATCAAGAACATAGATTTGCAAATAACTTATTTTTTAAAAAGCTCTTTACAATTCAAAGAACCTTTGTGGGAATTTTTTTTTTCTCAGATGTTGACTAGCAATCATTATATAAAGACTGGTCTTTATTTGGAGTCTCGCAGTTTTTTGTCAGAGCTTTGTGATTTGAAACATGAGTCATAATGAAAACAGTATTCAGTTAGCTAGCCCCATCTAAGATTATGATTATTCGTGAATAAAAAAACATTCTGGTTATTAATTCATAATCTCTTAAGGTCTGTTTAAGAGAACAGTGTGTGCTTATATATTAAACTTAACAGGATGTGCTGTTATATAAAAGGAGAGTGTGATATGAACCTACAAATTTTCATTTCTTAATGAATAAAGTCATTAATAAAAGTAGTTAAGGCTTTTTAACCATTTATAGTCACATTTAATGAGATGTTGGTTCTATTATTGCTTACAGATTTTTATAGCAGCTATTAATTGCTTGCCCCTTCTGCAATCTCTAGACTTTTTTTCTCTCTCTTAAAAATAATAACACACACCAAATAAATTATCTTATCATGCAAATTAGTCCTGTTTTTTTCCATTCTGAAAACCTACCCACTTTTTTATGTAGAAAGAAGGTAAAAGTTCCTTAAATACTTTCAATATATTAGCAGCAACATGGAGGTAACATGGCATTAACACATACAATAGATTTGGATAGTTTGTTTAAAACAAAACAAAAAAAACCATTAACAACATTAATGCAGCATTATTTTTTTCCCCCAAGAGGCTCCAATGTAGAAGTCATTGTCATGGTAGTGTGCTCTACTGTGTGGACACAGCTTTCCCACACTGTCATGTCTTCTCTCTCACATGCTCATGTTTTCCTCCTGGCTGTCATGCTTTTTTCCCGCCTGACAGGTAGTACCTTTGTTAGCCACGCTCTGTACCAATCCACAGTTAGCAAGGCAGTGGCTCTAGAATCTGTCCAGCATTTCTGCTACATAGTGCTAATTAGTCTGCTTTATGTCTTTCTGATCTCAATGGTTGAACATCTTAAGTCTTTATAATGTTGAATACCGTCAGCTTTTTTAGTGCATGGAGATTCCCTTCGGCCCGGCTCAAGTTTTTGTAGAAATGTTCGTATGTATTACAAATGTTTTAATTGAGAAACATTGCCTCTTGTCTTTTAGGCTAATAACCCATTGTATAAAGGAGCTACTACTACTTTTACAAATGTGACCTATCGTGGCAACTCCTAAAGACCTAACACCTTCATCAGCAACAGTCACTTGTCTCAGTGATGGTCAAGTAACATTTCTGTGAATAACTTCACACGTTCTACAAATCGATGATGTCAGCATTGTGGCCTTGATGAGGAACTGGACACTGTCACTGTGCCGCCAAGCAGATCTGTGCTATGGATATGATTCTTCAGCTGAATTTGTTGAATGCACAAACATAAAGCAGAAATAATAATAATAATAATAATAATAATAATAATAATAGTATAGTATTTTAAATGAAAAAAACAATGAAATTAAGGTGAGATACTAAAATAAACTGTGGGAAATTATTTTCATTGCTTTTTGTTGTTGCTGTGTTTTGTTTTGTTTTGTTTTTTTAATAAAAAATTTTTTTTGGAATGTAAGCATTGTTGAAGATTAACTGTATGATTTTTTTTTTTACATGGAACAAAGGTAAGGTTTTTGGGTATTTGGCCTCTGTACATGACCACATTGAATTTGAAATGAAACTCAAGTAGTGAGCAATGTCAAGACGTTCAGCTTTAATTTAAGCCACCATTTTGGGGGCTCATAAATAATGGAAAAAATGTCTGACAAGCAGTTGCATGGCCAGATGTGGCCAGTTCCCTCATTACTCCATGGCTAATCAGGCAGATAAAAGGCCTGGAGGTGGTTCTGTAGGTGTTTGCATTTGGTAGCTGTTCAATCGAACTTTCAACATGAGGCATCAAATCAAGTAAAAGCCATCATTAGGCTTTTACAGGAAGAATAAATAAATAATTAAACCCATCAGAGAGATTGCAAAAACATTGTTAGTGACCAATACAACAGTTTGGAACATTGTTAAAAAGAGGAAATTAACTGCAATTTCAGCAACATACAAGAGACAGTAAATACAGGCACTTCTTAAGAAATTGCAAACCACTGGTAATTCACAAGAACAGAAAGGTCAGATTAGACTTTGCAAGAAAACTTTGCCAGATTCATTGAACTGATGCAACCTGAATTAACTTGTACCAGAATGATAGGAGGAGAAAAATATGGAGAAAGAAATGAACAGCTCATGATCCAAAGCATTCCACATCATCTGTCAAACATGGTCCACCAGTGTTATGGCATAAGCGTGTATGGTTGGCAGGGGAACCAGGTCACTGGTGTTTATTGATGACTGACTGAAGATAAAAGTAGCAGGATGAACTGAAGGACACCGCTTTATAATGCAAATGAATAAACGTATCTTTGTTCCAAAATGTGTGGCCTGACTGTATTTACAAATGTAAATCTTAATAGAGATATTGAAGGAGAAAAGTTGGAGAAGAATCACCGAAGTGCTTAGACACCGTTAAATGTGATTATCTCAACATTTTTCGATAATTATAGATTTTTTTAATCCATGATTATCTCAACATTGTTTGTTTGTTAGGTTTTTTCAGCAAAATAAGATCATGTAATTATTAAGTTCTGACTTTTTATTTTGGCAAACATTATAAACATCCTACTATGTGTGGGAAGTTAACCATCAAAATATTGCTTGAATCTCAGGTCATATGACTTTCGCTATATTTGATATTGCAAGCTAGATGTGGGGGAACATTACCTAACATAGATTGTGCTTCAACAAAATCTCACAACTGTGAGGGCACATGTTCAGATAGAGCTCAAAGCTGTGCCCCGAACTGCACAATGCACACTAACTAGTATGTCTACATAGTATAACACTAATATTGTGGAGAGATACTATTTAGTACAGTAGCATGCAGTTTGGAATGCAGCACCAGTATTTCTACTGTAAGTCAGGATTGCTCAATTTTAAAGGAGTAAAATAACTTATTTGCACACAGGAAATGAGTTACTGCAGACCAGATGAAAGAGTAAAACCTCGAACAGAAGTGGCTTCCATCAACTGGTTAGCTTGTTACCTCTGATCAAGCGGGCTGATAAAGGTGTTCTCATTCTTCAAAATTAGGAAGCATTCATGTCTAATGTTGGGGCATGATGACTTTAAATGTATCTGAAATTTTCCACTAATTTCAAACCCAAAATCTCAGCTCTGAAACCCAACTGACAGTAAATTACTATTATTAAGTTGTCTAGGTGACTCACATCAGCTCAATAACATCAAATTATAATGTTTTCCCTTGTCAGAGAACTGTCATATAGAACCTTTCATTTCCAAGTTCTTATGGTCTGTGCTTATGGATTGAGCAAACCCTCAATCCTCAAAATTATGAATATGTAATTCATATAATTCTATTTTTTTTACCTGATTATCTGACTCAAAACATCCACTTTCAATAAATATTGCAGCTTTATCCGAGGTATGCATACACCATTCGTTCGGCCCTAGCTAGATAGAATAGCTACCACTTTGTTAACATACGTGATAATACTAGGGCTGTACCGAAAGTAATGCAAAAGTGAGCATAATCTTTCGTTATCTGATATAGGTGGTTCATATTGCACATGCTGGTAGAGTAACTCTTCCTCTATGAAGGCGATGTGTGTGCACCATCGTTAAACCCAACGCTTAAATCCTCTTTGAAAATCCTCTTTGTCGCAGTTTGTCTACCATTGTGCGTTTTGTCTTCAATGCTGGTTTCCCCTTTTTTTAAACTTCTTCATCCATCTGTGCATGCTGCTCTTGGTAATAGTGTTATCTCTGTAAACATTTCTGTAGCCTTCTGTAGATGTTCTGTGTCAGTTATTTAAAAATATTTTATTTCCACTTTTTTTATTACTTTAAGTACAGCCCTAGTACACCATGGCGACATTCTAACAAAAATGATTGTAATTTTCAAAATACAAACAGAGTGATTGTTACATTTTTTAAAAATGATGAAAGAACTGTTCGAAGCGTCCGTCGATCTCAGATATGCTCACTGTCTGGCTTTGGCATGCTTCTCAGATGGGAGCGAGATAATCAAACCACACACAGCAAACGTAATGATATCTGAGAAGCTCTCTCTCTCTCTCTCTCTCTCTTTCTTTCTCTCTTTCTGTTTATCGTCAGCAAAAAGGTTTTTATATGTTTGGCCAGGCGTCATGTCCATTTGTTACATCAAAGAACATAAACCATTTCAACTTTTCTTGGTGAAATCTGGGAGAACAAAAAGTGGAAGTTGTATAGATGTCTGTCTGGAAATAAACCAGGAAGTGTTAGCTCAAGAGAGGAAGAGAGAGAGAGAGAGCATGGGAGAGTAATATCAGAAAAAAAAATGTAAGAGATAGAGAAAGTTCACGCAATTTCATAATACCATAAAGTGATACCATATGAAGACTAGGGTTAATGTTAGAGTTTCTTATGGCTAAAGCCACATTAACCTCTCTTGTTAACTCTAATACAAATTATTCATGAGCCATTCCAAAAGTCACTTGTCACAGTTACTATACATGGCTAAATATGTCTACATTTTAACACCGTTCAGCTAGCTAAGGAGCACAGGGTATTTTAGGACATTTTGTACACAATATGGCTAAATGCTTTGGTTATTTTTGTTCCGCTACTGCTGCAAACACACACTAACGAAGCTATGCTCACCTACTAGCTGGAGAAACCCACCTCCAGGTACTCCGGTGAGTAAAAGAAAGAGTGATGCAAGTATTAAGCTTGTCAAAAAGTTTTTTTTATTTTAACAATGATTGGCTAAAAGAGACTTAATTCAGTTCAGTTTTATTTGGTCATTGTCGCAAAATCAGCTTTACATCAAATGAAATTTTGGAAATGAGTCAGTGTGAGGAAATATGCATAAACCATAATGATCAGATTGTCCCTGATGAGCTGGCAAGGAAAAACACCCTGAGACGGCAATAGGAAGAAACCTTAAGAGGAACCAGACTCAACAGGAAACCCATCCTCATTTGGGTGAGATCAGATAGCAGGGATTGATCTGCAGTCATGCTGTGTGTTTGGAGGCTGGGAGTCCAGTATAAAGGGAGATGTTTTTAAGTTAGTATGGAGTCCATTTCTTAATTGGAGGCTCAGGAACAAAACTGTCGGTGGGAATTTCGGTCCTGATCTATTGAGCGACTGCAGTCACAAGTCATCAGTGAACAGCTGGCTGCATCAGTTGAGTTAAAGACCATCTTAAGACAGCTGTGTTACACACATTTAAAAGATTATGGTGAAGCACGAGGGAAGAAGAACTTCTTGAGAAAACAAGAAGTTCGATGTGAACATAGTATGAAGGCAATTTCTTCACTTAAAGTGAAAAATATTAAATTCGGGAGGAACTGCTGTAACGGAACTGATGTCTGTATACCACATGGTGTGCCATGGCCAGTAGGTTGGTTTAGCAAGTATTTTGTAAGTAAAAGGTTGATGATGCCATTACCCCGACTGATCAACAGTTTGAACTAGGAAGTCGAATTTTATGTAGTGAACAAAGATGAGTGGAGTGATACATGCAGTAAAACATCCTGGTCCAGTTATAAAAAATATTGGCACTCTTGCTATTGGAATGCTGCTCAACCAATCAAATTAATAAACCACAGCTAAGTTTATAATGAAAGATAATGCTGACCTTTGAGGCATATGAACAAAACAATGCAGTCGGTTTCACAATTAATATCATAATATGCAGATGTAAGTTTTATAGAAACTGAAGTCTGGCATTTGCACAGCCTTTATCAGGAACATGTTGTCATCCAGCCAGACCGACATGCCAGACCACATGACCCTCTACCCTCGAGCACATCACTAGAGCTTCCATTAGGCGGTAGGCCTCACCTCACTGTCATGACATTAAAGCCATATTAATGTTAATTAGTCTGGCTTTTAGGTTTTGAAATAATGACTGCTGGAAAAAAAAAAAAAGTTGATAAGTTGTCACGGTGCCCAATTAGAACAGCTAATGTAGTTTAGTGTTGGGATTGTGTAAGTGGGGAGTAAACCTCAGAGGATGGCGCTCATGTGGACATGTCACTTCACCCACTGGAACTTCCGTTGCCATAGATACTACATCATGTCTTAGAGTTTCACTGCTTTACTTCGGAACTTTGGTTGCCATGGAAGCAGCAGCTCAGATGCTGATGGAGTTTGGAGTTTGGCAGATTCAGTCATTCATGAAAATGTCAGGCAGAGAGCCAAATCCAATCAATTTCTCATGTTCTTTTATTGACTTATTTTTCATGCCATGGAAAGCAGCAGAATATCTCAAGGGAGGGAAAAAGCACTGTGTTTCTTCTGCCGTCAATGACACGATTCAGTGCAGATGGTAAATCGTTTTAATATAAAAAAAATATATATACATATACAATAAAATTTTCAATCTGTATTTATTGTGCCCAGTAGTTTGAAAAATTGCCACTTTTACTTGATTTTTCACATTTTTACCTTCATGCACTGAATATACTGCTTTACAGTTCTGTGCTACTTGAATAGAAAAGATAGGAAACCAGAAAACAACTTAGCATTACTTTAAATATATTTTTATCAATGTTATCTGTGTAACATGGATCATTTATTCGCATGGATAGCCTTTTACTAGCTAAGCAGTTCTGAGTTTTGAGCTTTCAGTCTTTTTCGTTTCAATACGTTTAATGCACAGGCATAATTACAAACATAATAATAATAATAATAATAATAACATTCTCGGATTTTAATAGTTGGTGCCGTAAAAACAACGATAATAATAAATAAGAATAAATAATATATATTTTTAATAACACTAGAAACTATTCTATCTTTGTTGAGCTAAAATTATTATCGCTAGATGGCGATATAACACGTAACTTTAGAAAAACAGGGCAGGGGAATTAAAAACTACATCCGGTTCATGTAAAACATCATGGCGGCGCCCTCTGATAGAAGCATGCCGAAGCATTTAAATTTCCTACCCGTTTTCCGATTAGTCCTGCCTCCTGTGCTGTGATTGGCTCATGATTCACACGGAGCAGCCCCTTCTCTGAATTCGGGGGATGTGCCTGTTTAAAGTCTATGTGACCGATACGCTTTATATGAAAAAGGAATAGTTTTACAAAGTATTTTTTACACATGTTTAATAAATGTATGTGTTAACATAAAAAAGAAATTGCTATTATTTTATAATTTTTTATAGGATAGGATTTTGTGACAGAAACTGGTAGCACTGCAGTACTGATGCAATGAATATTATAAATTATAAACATTATATATGCAACAACAAAAAAAATTAGAAAAATAGGGACTACAGGACACTCAATCAAATTATTTAACTTTGAATCAGGCTTGTAAACCTACCTTTTTACTAAGGTCCTAAGGTGTAAAGTTCATGTTTATCTTTTCATGTAAGCATTTCAAATGTGTCCACATGAAAAGTGCTATAGAAATAAAATGTATTATTATTATTATTATTATTCATTCATTCATTCATTGTCTATACTGCTTTTTCCTGTATAGAGAGTCACGGCGGGCCTGGAGCCTATCCCAGGAGTCTTCGGGCCCAAGGCAGAGTGTACCCTGGACAGGGACCAGTCCATCACAGGGCACACACACACACACACACACACACACATTCACACACCCACTCAGAACTGCGGCACATTTGGAAAGCCCAATTATTTCACTTTGCATGTCTTTGGACTGTAGGAGGAAACCGGAGTACACGATATTATCATTATTGTTGTTTTAACAACAATGATGTGATGATGGTGATCTTTTTTTTATTTAGTTATTATTTAATCATTGTCATTTAATGCTTTAATAAATAGTGTCAATGACACTGATTTGATGTTAATTTCCTGAAACACTAATTAACTTTCATCATTTAATGAAAAGATATGAACCATGTAAATGTAAATCATTTTGGGAAAGCTTCATTTACATAAATGATTAGGGAAATAAAATTGAACATGTGCAAATATAATTCAATCATAAACGTACCAAATAATACTTATCTCATCATATATATTGCTTTATCCTGTATATAAGGACGGCCTGAAGCCTATCCAAGGAGACTTAGGGCATGAAACATGGTACAGCCTGGATGGGGTGCCTATCCATTGGAGGACACACACACACACACACTCATTCACACACTGCGGGCAATTTGTGAATGCCAATTAGCTTAATCTACATGTCTTTGGACTGTGGGAGGAAACAGGAGTACCTGGAGAAAACCCATTAAGCATTGGGAGAACATGCAAGCTCCCTGCACACAGACCCGAGGTGGGGAATCGAACCCGCACCCTGAAGGTGCGAAGCAACAGTGCTAACCAGTAAGCCATCAAATAATAATTGATAAAATGAATAACAAGGGTACTAAATCAATTAGTGTGTTCTGTGGTCATTTTTATCTGTGTGTGTGTGTGTGTGTGTGTGTGTGTGTGTTGCTGAGAGCCCATGCTGTAGCTCATCCATTCCATTCTTTAGCTCTCCTCATCCTTTAGCAGAAAAGGGGCGTGGTATATGTGACGTCACGCAAACTTCAAGCCAACCCAAGCACAGGAGGCGGGGTTAGTCGCAATACGGGTGTGGGAAAACATTGCCGGTGCCCTAGCCAGCAGATGACAACATGACAGACTCTGCGAATGGACCGACACCAGAGGCGGCGGACGGGCTCAAGCGGCCTCAGTTCGGTACCCGGTTTCTCACAGACCCGCGGGAAGTGTTTCAGCACAACGCCTGGTATGTGCGAGCCCGCGTGTGAGAAATAGCTGCGCTATTTATCGCTACACTCTTTTAAAGTGCTTAAATGAAATATCTCAATATCTGTACACACACGTTTTTATTATTATTATTAATAATAAAATGATAAATATGATTGATGCCGTTTTTCATGGCTTTAAATGTAGATTAGATGTATTTATTCTGGGAACACACTCGGTTATGTACCAGAAGCTGGTTCAGATACAGTACTTCTATCCACGCATGCGCACTACACTACTGCACTGGAGAGTAAGCAGGTTTCCATGGTTACTGCAGTACTGACGTCTCATAACGTTTAGTTCTCTAGTATAGTGCGCTGTGTAGGACGCTGCTCTGACCCAGTCCCCGTTACAATTTGGCTCTTGTCAAAGTCACTAAAATCCTCATGTTTGTGCATTTTTTTCTGCTTCCAACACATCAACTTCAGGGGGGAAAACCTTCGCTTCCTGCCTAATATATCCCACCTGTAAGGCCAGATTGTTATGGCTAGCCAACCGGGTCAGAACGACTCCACAACTGCAGCTCTTGTGGGCTGGGGTGTTCCACAATGCTGCAGTGGTCAGGATATATAAAAAGTGATCCAAGGAAGGGAAAACCAGTGACCTGGCAACCGGTTGGCAAAGGCTCACTGATGCACATAGGGAGGGAAAGCTGGCCTGTGTAGTCTGGTCCAATAGAGCAGCTTTTGTAGATCAAATTGAGGAAAAGTTTAATGTTGGTTTCCTTAGAAAGGTGTCAGAACACACAGGTTATTTCTTTTTAATAACCTGGGGGGAGGGATGCGGGTGTGCTACTTAATATTAAGTACGTGGTCATAATGTTATGACCGTGTATATGGTGTCTTTACCATCAGAGTTTGTATGAATTAAATCAAACATGTGAAACGTGAACACACCTTCAAAGAAATACTCTGAGTTATCCTGCTACATTTCAGGGCTATCATTTATTATTCACAGGTTCACTGTAATGTTCTCATCGGGGGTGAAAGTAGTTTAGATTTTTTCGCTGAAGGGTGAAGAAAATAAAACATAACTAACTGTGATCAGGGGTTAGATTGTTAGGGGTTAGATCCGATCACCATCTAAAGACCCTGCGAAGTACACTGCACAGGGTATTCAGCCATGTTAAGTGTGATTCCAAACCGCAAGGAACGAAGCTGCTTAGATCAAAGGGAACTGTGAGCAGTGTAGTGAGCAATGGTTCATCACTTCGCCAGAAATGGAACTGAAAAATTCCCCATTAGTCATTGCACCTTGCTGGAGCATGAGAAAAAATGGAGCTCAAAAAGGGAATTATATATTTATTATTGTTATTATTGAGGATGACAGATTATTGTAACAACCATTTTGAATTAAATTTAATCAATAAATCTATTATACTACTATAATATAGGTTAGAAAAGATAGGAAACCAGGACATTAATAAATTCTTCATACATTTTATAAATTTAAGATAAGCTCTATCCACAAGTTATACAACATTTCAGTGGTATACGTTTTATAATCGTATCAGTTTTTGTTGCGGTAAATATTCACTATTTAATTGGAGCAGTGTGAAATTTCCACATAAGCAGCAACAGGTATCTAAGGTGCCTATGTGACCAGGGTAATATGTAATACGGAGAAAGTGACGTCTGTGTTGGTGAAGCTGCACGCTGTTTTAAATAGTGGAATTTCGTCAAAGGAAGTTCCTTTAACCGACATTCCTTGCACAGGGAGTAGGGAGCACCCTCTGAAGTGCACTGGAACGGGACACAGCCATAGAGTAGGGTTAGTAACCGTCCCGTAAAAAAAAAACAGAATCGTTGAGTAATTGGTAACTAACAGACTTGATCCGTATTGACCTGATGGGTACGCTATTTGTTCTGTATTTTTGAGAATGAAAGTGAAATCTATGAGAGATAAATATTACAGGTTAAAAGTGGATAAACAGAATAAAAGTGGAAGGTCAGTGGATAAAAGGAAACCTCTTCTTTCCCTCAGCCTGTCTGTCATGTTCTCTAACAAAACAGAGTACAGAGAATGTGATTCTCATCGGTCAGGACTCACAACCCAGGGTGGCATTATTCCGGTGGCAGCACAGCGTGTGCAAAAATAAAATAAAATAAACTTCAGAATGATGATAACATTTGCACGATTGCTTTTCTATCACCGCTTTGAATGTCACATTTTGTTATGTCACCGTATGGGTTAATTAACCTCATTATTGCCCTGATTCCAGTATGCGAGCAAGGTAGGTGAAAGAAATACGAGTTGGGGAGGTAGGGAGCTAGTGGACATCAGCTCAGGTTGACAGGAGGGAGCAAGAAAAAAAAAAAGTACACATCTAACTTTATACGATGTGCAGATTAGATGTACTGTATCTTGCAGATTAGATACATTTAATCTGCAAAGCAACTACTAAAATCACTCACACTGCAAAATGCCACGGATCATTCATAATATTGTCAATATATACCGTACCATATGATATATAAATAAGAAGATATGGTCAAAGCTATTAGGTCACAGTTTAGAAAGAAAAAAAAATGAAAGAGTAGGAGAAAAGCACAAAAGAAATGTAGTTATGTTTTTTTTTTATGAAAAACACACAGTTCAGAGGAAATTTAGGATGACTTATATAACAAAGTCATTATATAACTAATGCAATAACTAAGCAGCTGAAGTGTTGTTTAAGATGACAATGTTAACAGATTTGTTTTCTTGCTAAATGTGACTGGTTTTGAATCTGGGTTTGGCAGGCACCTGTACTGCCGACCACCACTGAATCTTTTAGTGGTAACAATACACTGTACTGGACCGTACTAGCCTACTTTCACCCATGGTTCCCTTCTATCAAAGTTACACTTTTTTATAGGAACAGCTTACACTGGGACGTTAAGTTGGATACTAAAGAGTTTCATTGTTGGTATGGTGAAATTTTCTGTGTTCAGTACTTTTGAAATTAAAAGCTGAAAAAAAGTTTTTCATTGATTTTCATAAGACTAATGGCTTTGCTCATTTTTTGTTTCTTTCTTTTATCATCATCAGTAATATATGTAGATGATTTTTTTGTTCTCATTAATAACTTTATTTGTATCTTTAGCTGTTATACGTGAAAAGATATAACAGGATCCTCCCCCATAATCAAGAAAATACTCATAGTCGATTGGTCCAAGCAGTTCTTATCAAACGAAAGCCAGCCGAATGAATCATCATTACTGTAATTACCATTGGTGTGGAAATAGCTGGAGCTTCCATGGAAGCGACGTTAACTTAAGGTCAGCTCTTATCCTACCGCTGAGTTCAGACCAAGGGTGAGCAGTTAGAACCCAAAGATCTGCCCACTGCCAGTTGAATAGATGAAGTTTAAACCACTTTATTTAGTGAGAACTGCTTAGACCAGTCAGATACAGTAAGGGTGCTCCAATCGATTGGCTGCCAATTCGCCTGATAATCATTCTACTTTTACTGATTGGTTATCTCTCACCTGACAGATCACATAAACCAATACTTTTGCGATGACTCAAAATACAAGATGTCATCAGTCTGTGCATATTACCAAGTCTCTTTAAAAGGTGTTAAATTTGCAATATGCAAAGGTTCTTCTCAAGCAGAACAACGCTGCATAAATAATCTGAGTCTGAAAAGTTATCAGCAAAGGCAGCAACTAAATCTTGTAAACCAACCCTCACTCAGCCACCTATAGCAGAAACCCTTAAAAAGCTCAAGCCTTACTCTGCAGAGAGAAAAGGACTAAAACCATTATCACAAAAATAATAATGCAGAGAGAAATAAAGAGCGGTTCCCAGTTCTGGCTAAGGCAGCCCGGGTTTACATTACCGCTCCATGCAAGCGTGCTGACTGAGCAACTATTCAGCACGGCTGCACATATTCTGGATGATAAGAGGAATAGACTATCTCTTAAATATTGCAGAAATTTTAATATTTATAAAGAAATGCCTGCCCTCAGTGCCTACTAATGAGTGGCCATGATTGGCTCACCAAATACAAGGTGATTGATGTCTGTGTCTGAGTTTTGATATGTTATTCATCGACGCAGCTTTGCTCCATGTGCTGCACGTTATAATGAGTGAGTATAGTAGGACAGTCGCATTTTAGCGTTTCGGTGTGTGTGAGAGCCTTTTGATGCTAGTAAAGGAATGGCAAATTTGTGCTTTTTAGTCGAGTGTAGGCTATTCAATTGATTTCAGTTTCTTTATAATCTATATGAAATAATAAAAAAAGAGAATATGTTGCCTTCCAATGAATTAAAGTTTTAAATTTGATACTTTCTCAGATCTTTCAGACAAATAGAATTGTATACAGGCAAGTGCAACATTACACATAGCTTTAAACAGTTAAAAGGTTTGTCTGGTTATCAGATAAATAGTAAAAATATTAGCATAGGTAAACATAACATAAATATAAGAGGCAGTCTTATAATCAGTCACCTCGGGACATGCTGTTATTGGAAAATCACTTTTGGAATTGTAGTTCACCACCCTGGTGTTTATGGCAAAAGAGGACTGTATACATAATTGGACCAGTAAATTGTGTTTTTCAAATCAAATGCCATGGGTGTACTCAGTGATTTAAAATCCTAACATTGATGTTCTGCCTGATACACTTACAGTATACCAGCATTTACTATACAGTTGTGGTCAAAAGTTTACATACACTTGTAAAGAACATATCATGGCTCTCTTGAGTTCCCCGTTATTTCTACAACTCTGTTTTTTCTCTGATAGTGATTGGAACAGATACTTCTTTGTCACAAAAAACATTCATGAAGTTTGGTTCTTTTATGACTTTATTATGGGTTA
>JAOVVA010000026.1:22452984-22463272 GCA_028565275.1 Leiocassis micropogon | reverse complement strand
GTGTTTAGCTAGATAACCCCTTAACGTATTATATATATATATATATATATATATATATATATATATATATAAAGAGAGAGAAAATAAGCTAAGTGCTTTTATTACTTTCGGTGAGACCTTAATATGCGTTTTGCATTTTACTTTTAGGTTAAATGAGCTGGAATTAACTTTGTTGCATCCTTAATGATGGCATATTTCAGGAGCTAGCCTTATGGCTTGATTGATTAGCCTGTGTATGCTTGGGTTGCTAGCTCGGTGTATAGCTGCTTAGTTTGTTTTTGTGTTTGTTTTTTTTCCCCTCCTCTGGCCACCACCCTGGACCTTTTGTTGACCTAAGGTAGTTATTCAGGTCCTGTTAAGCTAAATTGGCTTTGCAGTTCAGTGTTATAGTTTGAAATATGATGTGATGAGTGTTGGGGGTCCAATTGTTT
Source organism: Leiocassis micropogon (assembly GCA_028565275.1). Taxonomy (NCBI): domain Eukaryota; kingdom Metazoa; phylum Chordata; class Actinopteri; order Siluriformes; family Bagridae; genus Leiocassis; species Leiocassis micropogon. The sequence goes on along the minus strand of JAOVVA010000026.1, from coordinate 22,462,841 downwards.
TAAGTAGTTTCATACAGCACAGATTTAGCGTGTGTGTGTTCTGTGGGATTGTGTGAGTCCTGATTTTACGATGCTGTAAGTCTCAGCAGGTCTGTGGGACATTTTCATACCCGTGGCACAATGGGGAAAAAAATCAATCAGTGAGACTCACGTCTAGGAAAGGTCTCGAAAATACATGCATCAGTGGCCCATGACTCAACATGTCACACCGACATTACTGTGGTATCAAACCTCCCAGCATCACTATGGCTACGTAATGAGATGCAAACCATCTCTCTTGGTCTCTCTCTCTCTTTTTGCAGTCATGATGGAGGAACTGCACAGCTTGGATCCTCGGAGGCAGGAGCTGCTCGAGGCTCGATTCACTGGGGTTGGAGTCGCCAAGGTCTGCCGTAACAGCGCTCCGCTCTGATTTGTCAAACCCCTTTTTCCATAATTTCTTTTAAAACCCTCATTTGCTTTTCTTTTTCTGTTTATGCTATAGAAACTACATCTCTATTAGCATATATTGCTACATCTTAGCAATATATGCTAATAGAAACTACATATCTCCTCTCTCTCTCTCTTTCTCTCTCTCTCCAATAACTTTTAAATCACTCTCTTGTCCTAATCTCATGTCCAGTCACTTAATAGGCATCTCCTTGATTTGATCTCTTGATGTTTTGTCTGTTTCTAAAACATCGCAGGTGTATCTAATAAACATGGCTATGTTAAATTCGCAGCGAACACCAAAACAAGGGCAAAATTAGCATTTCGTGAACACTTGGACTGAAATGTCTTTAATGATTGTGTTGTCTATTCACCCTACACAGAGGTCAAAAATATTCCATATTGTACATAACATATATTACATAATATTACATTAGTTTTCTTAAGAGCTTACTGACAGTTGTTTGATTTGTAAGTAAAACCTCAGAATCGTGTATGGGATGATACTTTGATTTTGGCACATGGGGGGGGAAGACAGGAAAGTATGGTATCTACCGTTACACACTATTCCTGCGAATATGCGTTTTAGCAGAGGTGGTTCTTTCTCTTAATTTTTAGTCAAATGTACATATTTTGTTCTGTAGGTTGATAAATCTGTGCATCGCATTGACAGCTTGCTCTTTTTGAAATTGTATACAGGTATATTCATTTTAATTAATTAAGCTTGCTTAATATGTATGTATGTGAATGAGCTTAAGTCCAGTTTGCCTTCTAATTGGCTGAGGTGCAGAGTACATCCTCTCCGAACTTTTAAATATTAAAGATTACAACTATTAAATAGTAATTCGTTATTGTAGGCAACAGCAGCGTAAGTCAGTGTTATAAAAATACACGTGTTCATAAAAATGTTTTGTTTCACATTGTCTATATGATAAATCCGTGAGACTCAGTTTTGAATTGAGTCATTTAGAGGCACCAGGTGTTTTGTTAAGTGAATAGTCACATATTTAACATATTTAACAGTAACATATTTTCAAATTATTTGGCATGTGGCAAAACCACATCTCGCAGCGATGATTAAACTGTGACGCATAGTGCAGAGGCAGCAGAAACATTTCACTAGAAACACGAGTCTCTTCCACGATGCCCGTCAGGTGTGTCGGCAGATTGCGCCATCTTATTGTAAATAATGCATGCTTTTTTTTCCACTGAGGTTGAAATGGCCTGAGAGAGATATGAGTTGTAATTAAAAAAAAAAGACTTCCTTTTCACTCCACCCCATCCCGTCATCTCTCTATGCAACCTTGAAGGCTGTTGGCATTGCGTTCCTCTGGCCTGGTGGGATGGAAAAATGTCAGGGGGTAATGAATAGCAGCGTTTGGATGATCCGAAGGCCATCTTGGTGCCGCAGCGGAGCCGTGCACTCGTAAACAGGATGTTCATTTCATGGCAGCTCTTATGTCTTAACATTTGAAGCTCTGTACTCGTGTATTAATTAACATTGTGCTTCTCTTCTTTTTGTAGGGTTCCGGGCACAACGAGTCATCCAATCATAGTCTGTGTAGCGTGGGCTCTCTGAGTGACAAAGAGCTTGAGGTTAGTTACACACCATTCAATCTGTGCAAGTATTTTAGCTGAATGCAGTTAGAAGTGATAAATCACTACCTAAATTCAGCTTCCTAATGTTGGCTCAGGATCTTGCGCATACTTTTCTTGCTACGTCCTGTGGTCTCTTAATATAGCTTCTCCCGCAGCGCCGATTGGCCAGAAGGTGCTGATATTTCTATAACAGCAGCTCTGACTGTAGTGGTGGCTGCAAGACAAATCACAGGATTATATTAAGGCATTCCTTCTAATTTGTTTTTGTCAACCACCTGATTCCTAATCACTTTAGTGTTTGTGCAACAATACTCTTAAACCAATAATAAGTGAATGTTAAAAATATGTAATGTAAAACAAATGATCATTAATGCGGTGAAGCTGGGGAACATCCATCTGTAAAATGCTATGTTCAAAGAGCTTTTTATTAGCAGTATGTGGAAACTGGTACATAGTGAAAAGCAACCATCATATTGCCCTTACATTATTAAAAAAAATGTTATACACATGTAATTTTCTGTAGCATTGCATTCTCACTTTAATCATTGTGTTGCAGTCACGTCTCAATGAAATGCAAATACGGTCCATTCACAACCCGATGCCGTAGTCAGGGCGTGGTTTGTGAGAATTTCTTCACTCGTTCACTGGGTTATTCATTCCTAATGCATTGATTTCTTTAGTCATCAAGCTTTTCGTAATTAACATAAGTCACTCATAGATACGGAAAGTATCAGAAGCTTAATTTTTCTATTATTTTAAAAAAAATGTTTTTAGAATTACTTACTTTTCACTAGTTGTGGAAAGTGTTTTCTTTTTGGTGTGGGAGAGGATCTTCACGATGGGGTATTGTAGTAGATGGCGTGCATCACAATAGAACAGTACTGATTTGTTTAGTCTTAGTGAGCCTGTTATCTAGTCTGCAAGTTGTAAGAAAACACACTTCCCAGCATCTTCAAGGAAATGTCTAGAACAAAAGGAATTGTGGAATGAGTGAAGTCATAAATTCCTTCGTTGCCTGCTCGTTCTCATGCTCTCTTTTGCTCACTCTCTCTCTCAATCTCTCACACACACAGACACCTGAAAAGAAGCCGAATGACCAGAGAACGCGAAAGAGGAAAGGAGACCCCTTTGACAGTCAAGGTGGGTGTTCTGTTTTTTTCTTTTTTCTTTTCCTTGACTGCTTCACTTTCTCTTCTACCTGATCTCTCAAGGTTCCCCCCCTGATAGAATCAGGAGAGCGTTACTCAACTCTGTTTTTAAAGACTGTGGAATTGGCAGTAGATTATTTACATAGTCTTGATGAATTGAAATTCTGAAAGCTTCACATCTACTTATTTTTTTATTTCCTTGTCTGCCCCTCAGCCAAAGCAGGAGGCCGGGGACACAAAATAAGTGATTATTTTGAGGTAAGTTCATAGAGTTTGACTGTGTATATGTATTTATTTTATTTCCAACCCGAAACAGAAATGGATTATCAATATTTATTGAATGCCGTGCTCAATTTCATTGCTGAAAAAAATGTACTGGATTCATGTTAATTAATTTAGCAGTTAGCTCTATCATAATTTGTACATGCTTTTTAAAACCCTAAAAGGCATACAAAAAACAATGGCTTGATATTTTTTTTTTGCAACAAGTGAAAATATACAGTCTTCATGTTTTCAGGTGCTGTTATAAATCTATTAATCAAACCCCAAAATATCTCCTTCTGGCTTTAGGTTTCCATTCAGCATCATAAGCAAGTAAAATAGGGACACTGTAGTCTGCTTATTATGGATTCCTAGCTGACTTCTGCTTTTCTGTAAAATCGAGCTAGAAAAAGGTGTTTGTTAACTCCATGAAGTTAACTATGTCTAGCAAAAGAGCTTAACAATCTGTGACAAATACCCTTGGGAGAGCAATATGTTTTGACAATCTGAACAGCAAGCTAGAGGCAGTGACTGCACATTAGCCTGAGAACTGCTATGTGACATTAGAGAGTAACTCAGGATGAGACCGGTAAGGCAACTGCACCCAGGTTGCATTTGTAAATGATCCAGAATTCTGTGTAGCAGCGAAAAGATGGCTGCCACCGAAAACAACAGCATCCTGTAAACAGCAACATATGGCATCGGCTCTCGAGTGAATACTAATGGAGTCGTTTAGTTTGATCGGTGCGGATCAAAAACGCATAATGCTAAGATGAAGACTGTTTTCTGTTAACCACACAGATTTTATACTAATCGCTCACCCTTTATGCTAACAATTTTCTCTCTTTCTGTGTGTTCAGTTTGCGGGGGGTAGTGGTACTGGCACTAGTCCGGCGCGTGGTATTCCTCCTGTGGTGCGCTCTTCCCCACAGCACTCTCTCTCCAACCCTCCTGCTGCAGTGAGTCACCTGCTTTCACTCTCTCTCCTTTCTTCATTACTCTTTTCTTCTGCACTCCAGTTGCCACCCAGTCATGTTTCTCTGCTGCTCTGGCTGCATAGTGTGTCCATTAACCCAGCACAAATATTCAATTAGAATTAAGCCTGTACTGGCACACCATGTTTTTATGTACTTTAAAATGGTGGATGTCATGTATTTCAGTACCTGAAGATGAGTATGACGAGTTTTATGTTTTGTGATTGACAGGTGCAGCAAGGAAGTCCGTCCTCTATCAATTCCAATACAGACCACTCCCACTCATCGTGCACCCTCAAACCAGCTTTCACACACACGCAGCACCGGGCAACACAGGTACCATGAATTCACACACTTGCACCTTATGACCTTTGTACTAAATTCATTTATAACATGCTTGGAGGGACTTTTGGAATTCTTCTATTTATTTTATTAATTCTTTCCTCTTCCCGCAGTCGGACATGACTCTGGAAAAGCTAGCTGCATTGGAGAGCAGTAAGAGTTCAGACCTGGAGAAAAAAGAGGGACGCATAGATGATTTGCTCAGGGTAAGTACTGTAGGAGCGGCACACATTTGGATGGTATATGAATCTGAAGAAATTTCAGACCTTATTGATGCTGTTCAAACATTTTCCCTCACATCTCCGGGACGTTTGGCCCAAACAGATATTTTTAGGGTTTTGCATGAACCTGCACACATCCATTGCTAAGATTTTGTAAGAAGGAATAAAATTAATGGACACCGTTTTGCAGGCTGATTAGATAATATATTCACAATTACAGTCTATCAGAAACCTGTTGTCATTCCTAGCTGTGTGGCTGTGAGAGTTTCACAGAGGAGAAATGCGTATGTGTGTAACTGTGAAGAACTAATATCTTGCTACTGTAGACCCACTCAGTAATGTGCAAAAGTCCTTACTGTAATCTTGAGAAATATTTTTCCAAGCTTCGTGTAGAACCTTTTTGGCTCTCATATTTGTCAAGTTCTTGCCATTTTCAGTCTAGTTCCTGTACCTGACCAGTTTAAGAGGAATGTTTTTATTTGTTACATCACACAGTGACCTATGAATCATTTAAGTGTTTTTTAAAAAATATCTAACTTAAGGCACCAGTGAGAAACTGGTGCAGATTGTAGATGATCAGGCAGGTGATTAGTATACTGGTGATGTTGAATGTTGAGCAGTTGGAGCAGACGAGAGGAAACGAGGTTGCTGCCGAGGTTACATAAACAACCATTTTTTGTATTTTATCTTTAGACACTTTGCAGCCTGCCTTTTTCCTCCATTCTTTCATTTAATCTACATTATTTAATATAACATGAAAGAAGGTTTAAGACTTTTGCACATTACTGTGTTTATAAAAAAGTAATATCTAAAAATTTCCACTAATCAAGCCTCATTAAAATGTGAATTCATACCAATCCAGTCCTTCTGTAACATGTCTGTTCCTGTGTCTTTTGCTCAAACCTAATCTCTACCTTTGGGCTATGTGGGCTATAGTTTTTGAACAGCAGCCATTTTCCAGACATCCTCGAAGCCAAGTTTCTTTAATTGTTCCTTGTTCCTGTTCGTTTATCATTTCATACATCTGTAAAGTCAGCCACTTCTTGTTTATCCTTAACATTTTCCCACACATTAAACAACAATACATGATTGTGTTGCAGGTGAATTGTGATCTGCGCAGGCAGATCGATGAGCAACAGAGAATGTTGGAGCGCTGTAAGGAACGTCTCAACAAATGTGTCACTATGAGCAAGAAGCTGCTTATTGAGAAGGTATGGACATCTCACTTCTATGTTTGTGGTTGGAGTTAATATAATGTGACACCTGTGTTAAGTAAGTGCGTGTGTGTGTTCAGTCCAAGCAGGAAAAGATGGCGTGCAGGGACAAGAGCATGCAGGACCGTCTCCGGTTGGGCCATTTCACTACAGTGCGACATGGTGCATCCTTCACAGAGCAATGGACTGATGGATATGCCTTTCAGAATTTAATCAAGTAAGACCTCAGGCAGTGTGAAGTAGTGATCTATATTTTTTTTCAGTTTCAGAACTCAAGCACAGATTTTTGATCAGATATAAAATCTGCATCATCAAATTACTACAATTTTAAAGCATTCTAGTGAGACAAGTAGAACCTACATCTGTAATTATGGAATTCCAAAATGTCCAAACAGGTATTAATAGTTACGTAATAGTTTAAAAGTATAAGAAGAAAAAAATCAGTTTGGTATTTAGAGATGCTTATAGGTACTGATTGGTCATAATATTAACAAAACATGATTTTGAAACATTAACATTGATTATTAATTACGTACCAGTACACTGGTGATAGGATTATAGGCACCCAAAGATCATTTATGCTCAAGGGAGCATAATTAATGTTTGGGCCGATCCCACAATGCTGGCCACACATGACTCAGCAGGCAAAGAGCCCAAGCCCACTGACCTGGCCTCCAAACTCTCCAGGTCCCAGGCTGATCAAGCAAGTAAGGAATTCTCCGGAAAAACAGGTCTGATTCACAGAGGCCACACCCTGTAACCCACAGCACCCAAAGGATTCACCGACAACCACCTGCTGTCAATCATCACAGCACACCCTTGCTCACACACCCCTGCCCAATTGGCACAAGGGAAAACAACTCAATATTTGGCATAATTTTTGAGTGGGCTGTAATGTTATGGCTGATTGGTGCTGTTTAAGCTGTATTTTTTTATTTTTTTTATTTTTAGATTGTTTGAAGTTTTATTTTCAACTTATTGTTTCATTCATTTTTTTTTTATTACGTCAATTTTTTAAAATCTCATTAGCTTAATGGGTTTTATTATTTGAGAGATTCAGTATTATACGTAAATATTGTCGATCTGCTTTTATTTACTAGCAAATAATTAAAAATCTTTTGGGCTGAATCATGATTAAATACCCTATATATTGCATGGACTTACTTGAGATATAATCATTTAAATATGATGTGCATTATTTATTCGCTTTTTGTTCCATTTGGGATTTGGTTTGAAGAAGGGTTTAAACACAGCAGAATAAATGAATTCAGTCGTGTTTTTCACCAATTATATTACTTTTTTTTTTTTTTTCCCACTAACCGTAAAATGCACCACCATATTGAATTTCACAAACATTCATTCATTTTAAAAGTTTTTGGACCTTTAAGCCATTTCTATTAAAATTCTGCACATGTGATGACTCCTAAAAGTAGCCTTGGTTAAGGCTTGGGATGTGGCTTACATTTTAAAGCCCAAAAAAGAGAAACACTATTACCATAAAAAAGAAAAATTTCTTAGGATTGAGAATTAAGTACCAGTTTTGCAGTTTTGTGCTTATTTAAAAATAACTTTTAGCTGAGTTTCTGTTTCTCTGTTTGTGTGTAGGCAGCAAGAGCGGGTGAACTCTCAGAGAGAGGACATAGAGAGACAGAGGAAGCTTCTGGCTAAAAAGAAGCCACCCAGCGCAGCCCAGACTCCACCGCCCAACCTAGAACCCAACAAACGCAAGAACAAAAGCAACGGCGCAGAGAACGAGATGTGAGTACGGCAGAAGCAATAGAGGACCGTCATTTAACTTCCAGCTGCATTGTTATTCGTTTTCACATGTTTTACCTTTTCTATTTTCTGTGCCGTTTCTGTGCCAATAGGTTATCGCTAGCAGAATATCACGAGCAAGAAGAGATTTTCAAATTGAGACTCGGTCACTTAAAGAAGGTATAGAGCATTCACAAGTCAACCAGATGTTTGCTGTCTCTAGTTTCTAATTTCTAAGCTGTTGTAACAGACTTGGCATTCTCTGTTTGGTGTGTTTATTTTGACGAAAAAAATTATGTTGAGACTCAAAAATTGTGTGTGCGGTGTAGGAGGAAGCTGAGATCCAAGTTGAATTGGAAAGGCTGGAACGAGTGCGTAATCTTCACATCCGAGAGCTTAAGAGAATACACAATGAAGATAACTCCCAGTACGTCTCCTCCTCTCTCCTGTTTTAATGTTTCAGTCTTCGGTTTAATAATGTCCCACTTTTTTTATTGCTTATAATAGATGTCTTTGAGCTGCTGTGGAATATTGTCAAAGATTTCAAAAATGTGACAAGTTAACCTGAATTGCAAACTATGGCCGGAACCCTGGAACAATAATGTCTTTATTAAAGCTGCTAGGCAGTTTAATTCAAACTTTTAACATTTGAGCAAAAAATTCTCTTCAGTTACTTTCCTGAAAGAGAGTTTTCCTGAAGTTTTATCATCTGTGAGCAATCGCATCCAAAAAAAACTGCATTAGTAATGACTAACCAGATCTTCATTTGTAAATGCACTCGACTAAAGAATTCAAAAGTTTACTTTTGTGTTTATTGACTCCCCCAACCACTGGCCTCGAAAATCTGTTAGAAGTGATTTATTGGTAAACAGGCTTTATGTTCATTTTTCAATATGTTAGAAATCTTTTATATGCTAATCAGTTATTTGCCACAGGTGTGGCAGGTTTTAGGGGGAAGATGCTGCTTTAGCATCAATCGTATTTGTTTTGTTTGCATTTGTCAGGTTTAAAGATCACCCCACACTGAATGACCGCTACCTGCTCCTGCACCTGCTGGGCCGAGGTGGCTTTAGCGAAGTTTACAAGGTAGGACAGCTACCATGTTTATATGTGACATTTGTTTCCACTTTACTAAAAATTCCACTAAACTGATGGACTAGCTAATTTATTTATCATTTGTTCGCCACTCCAGGAAATCAAGTGTATTTATAAACATTGTATAACTACATAACAGATTTATTATAATGGCATATGCAGTAGTGATGGAACTCGGTTTGAGTAACCCAATCGATAGTCAGTTAATAATCTGTTTAACCACACAGTACAATGTTTCTTTCACTAGTATTTTCTGAAAATCAATCCCACCATTCACAATTACTATACCCAGAGTACAGTACACGTATAGAGTATACATCAACTAGGATTACTCATAAGCATCTATTACAGAATACATTAACATTACAAGCACGACACAGCTGTCAACGCAGAAGTACATTGTCATTGTAGACCAACTAGTAATTACCATCATACGCATACTCATTGTGACACATTTTGCATATCACACTTTTCATGTTAAGCTTTTCCTTCATTGGTGGTTTATTTGTATAATTTTTGCCTTAAACTGAAGCACATCCTCATCTAAGAGAATATATATATATATATATATATATATATATATATATATATACACACACACACACATGGAGAGAGAGAGAGAGATTAATGATGGTACCATCATTAATATGCTGTGAGTTATTGGTTCATGTTAATTATACAAACCGGATTCCAAAAAAGTTGGGACACTATACAAATCGTGAATAAAAACTGAATGCAATGCTGTGGAGGTGCCAACTTCTAATATTTTATTCAGAATAGAACATAAATCACGGAACAAAAGTTTAAACTGAGAAAATG
>JAOVVA010000026.1:22403567-22417910 GCA_028565275.1 Leiocassis micropogon | reverse complement strand
TATACTGTAATGTGTATACTGTAATGTGTGACATTCTTAGAAGGAAATAGGAAAAAAATTAGTAAAATAAAGCAAGATGGAGGAATGAGAAAAAAAACACACTAGTTGTTGGAGAGACTGTTGAGTTTGGCTCATGACATAAATTTTTTTCTCTGCTCTCAGTGCAGCTCAAGATATGCAAATTTCCACCACTACCTCCCTTTTTTTTTTGCTCTTGCCTCCTCCTCCTCCCTTTGTCTTCCTTACTGCTTGTTACTAGTTGCCTTTTCATAGATTTAAGTTGCTGGTGAAAAAATGCAGACATTTATATGCAAATGAAATGACTACTTTTACGAGGAGCGGTTGAGTCAAACCGGGACTTTTGATTATGCAGAATAACAGAACTACTTTTATTTCTCTGTATAAAGCCCTGCAACACTAACGCACATAGCCCAGCAGTTCACTAGTGCTTGGATACCATCGAGGTAGAACGTCTTCTCAGTTTGCCAGAACCATGATCAGACAGGCTGCTTCATATCTGTAATGCTGGCCTCCGAGCAGCTCCTTAATGGTTTGGAGTGAGGTCAGGACTGTATGGGGGATGTGGCAATAACTCCCGGCTCAGTTCCTGTAATGTGCAAGTGGTGTACATGAATGATTGCGTGTACTTTTCCCACAGATGGATACGTCTCTTGGCGACAAAACGATTTTCAAGGATCAGGCTTTCCACTCTTTGCATGTTTACTGAAAAAAGGCTGCATTGAGGTCCAAGCCACCTCGGCTGTGATAGTCATTCATGGACGTACGGCCTTCTTTAAAGTGTTTGCACTATTCAGATATTTAACTGCGGCTAAGAGTTTCATCATCTTACTCTGCTTGGATTTTTCTGTAAATGTCAATCGATTTCACACCTTTATTCACAAGATAGTTCATCACAAATCCTGGTTTGACTTGAACACCCCTTTTAAGATTCCTTGCTTCTTATTGAGTTGGGTTCATGTTTTCAAAATTTTGTAGGTTTCTATTTTATACTTTCTAAGGACGCATCGATTCTGTTGTGTCGATAATCAATAATGTTGTGTTATATTGTTCTTATTCTTTGCTTAGACTGTGCTTTACCCATACTTATGAAAAGTTCTCCGAAAACCAACATATCATACGACACTTTCTGACATAAGCTTTGTGTATGGTCTCACACAACAGGAAATAACCAACATATTTTATGATCAATAAGGGCAAACAAATCAACGCAGACTGCAAATTGTGCTTTGTGAAAATATCAAGAGGAGAAACTAATCATAGGACTCAGCATGAAGAGTTCATTCCTAGACTTTAGCCAGTATATTGTACTTGATAATTAGGGACACAGAAGCAATGAAAACATTTCAAATGCGCTACTGTGAGCAGTACGGAAAACATTACTAAAGTGAAACTCCTGACTGCAGCCCTAGTCGATCCATTGTGATCTAATGCACCTAGCTATGATAGGTCATTAAAATCAGCTCAACAACATTATAAAGAATGCCTGGTACTACAAGTTTGTGCACTATTCAAGGACACTCTGTAAACCAGGGAAACAGAGTGAATATTATGTTATGTGATGTCCTTGGTTTATACCGAGGTTATTCATTTTGATATCCTTGTTGGTATCAACAAGTACCAACACATTCTCAGAAAATAGTACTGCATCAACGCTAAGCACAAATCCTCCACTGTAAAAGGCCACATCAGGTCACAGCAATGAAAGAAACACACCCACGCATTTGATCACCTAAAATTAATGGCTTTGAATGTGACACGTGAAAACACTCGCAGTGAATCAGGGGGCAGTTACTAAAATATGTTAAACCCAGAACTAACGGAAACTGGTTTTAACCAGAGAGTGCCAAAGTTTGTCTGTTTAAGCTCACTGAGCTCTGAAACCAACATCTGATACCGAGGTACGTTATCACCCTTGTAAACAGATGGCAACCGATATCCGGAAGAATTTCATGTTTAATAATGAAAATCAAATCAAAGCAGGCTGCAAAATGTGCTTTGTAAAAAAAGCAAGGGAACAGTCCAAAGACTATATAGATTAGGCCAATTGGCGTTCCCAGATTGCCCGTAGTGTGTGAATTAGCATGCGAGTGTGTTTGGCCTACGGTGGATTGGCGCCCCGTCCAGGGTGTACCCCACCTTGTGCCCTAGGTCTCCCCTGTGACCCTGTATACAGGATGGAGCTGTATAGACGATGAGTGAGTGATTTGCTAGGTTTTAGTTTGTATTGATTGTACAGAGGCACTGTCCACTAATGTGCCTATTGATTCCCTTGTTTTTGAAGATAATGATTTTTTTTCTATAGATTTTCTAGTGCATTAGTTAATGCATTATTTTCCTGTCTCCCTTTTTAGCACATAATTCCGACTCCGACACGTTTGCCTTTTTCCACGAGGGGGTGCGAGGCTGTTTGGCCGTACGAGACCACGCGCTGTACCTCACAACATCCTGTGATGGTGATGCTCAGCTCTGGAAATGGGTCACCCGGAATCGCCTCTTCAACCTAGGCTCCTCCCTCTGCTTGGGTGTCAGAGTTGGAAACGGGAGTGCCTCGAGTGTCTCGCCTCGGCTCAGCGTGTACCGGTGTGACCGAGAACCAGCTCAGGTCCGGTGGTCATGGAGCTGCAGCAAGTTCCTGGATGATCTCAGCACCTACTTGCCAAATCCGAACCCACCAAGAGATGACCGCAACGTCTCGACTGCTCGGGCCTCACCACCTGCCGGAAGCTCACGCTGGAGACTTTATGATGGCGAGGTGGACCTCTGTGCCAAAACATACCGTGGTAAGACATACTGTACTCAGCTCCTGCTTGGGTACCCATGAGACCGACCTATTAGATTAAACTGAATTCATTTTTACTGGGGTTATGAGATAATAAGTACAGTGCCCTCCTTAACCATGAACTTTTTACCTTTTTTTTTTTTTAACAATTTGATTAACAAAATATATCTATCATTTAAATGTGCCTTCATTTGAATCTATTCTGAAATACAGGTTAATTCAACAACAAAGCTGGCTCAGTACATGGTAAAACTACCTTTGTCTTCTGTAATATGTGTTTTCACATCTGGATCCTGATATAGTTTCCCACTCTCCTTGCCAAAATTGCTCAGGCTGTTTGAAATTGGATGAAGACTGTTGGTAAACAGCAATTTTCAAATCCTGGCACAGATTCTCAGATGAGTTTAAGTGTAGACTTTGATCGAACCATTCTAACAGATTTAGATTTTTGGGTTTGAGCCACACCAAGGTAGCTTTGGCAGTATATCTATGGCTGTTGAAGGTAAACCACTGCACCAGAGGCAAGTCTTTTTCAGCCTGGAAAGTTTCCTATGATTACCTTGGATTCTGCTTCATCTATAATTCCCTCAACCCTGACCAGTTTCCAAGTCCTTGGCATCCCCACAACATGATGTTGCCACCCTATTATTTTACTGTGGGAGTGGGTTTTTCAAGGTGTTGAGAAGTCCTGGGTTTTAGCCAGATACAGTACTCTGCAAAAGGCTTGAGCCATTTCTAATTTCTTCATATTAAATTAAATTATGTGGATCACATTAAGGAAATAGAAACAAAATAGAAACAAATGTTTTACTGTAAAAGTCTGCAAAGTGCAGCCTCAACCTCAGCAGCAACCTCATTTCCCCTCTCATCTGTTCCAACCACTCAGCATTCATCTAATAATTCTTAGTCATTATACACATTAAAGATTACATTGTTTTAAGACTACATTATAAATCCGGACATTTTAGCATACTTTGCAGCTCTATTTCAGGTTAAAATGACTTCTCAGGCACTTCTACAGAGATCATTAATAGGCAGAGTTAAGGCAATAGACAGAGGTCTAAGGCAAAGAGTTACTGTTATGCAAATAAAAAATTCACTGTGCAGTAATGTAGTCATGTCAAATAAAGGCGTAACTTAACATCAAGTTTTTGTTAATTATTTTACCTTTTGCCCAGATCAGAGATGTACATATACAGTACTGTGCAAAAGTCTTAAGCCACCCCTGATTTCTTCATATTAAATGAAATTACATAGATTAAATTAAAGAAATTGAAATTTTAACATAGTAACAGGCTCCAAAGTACCTAAGAATACAGTTAAATTGCTTGTTTATAAAACAACCTCAGCAGCAACCTCATTTCCCCTCTTGTCTGTTCTAACCATTCAGTATTTAGCATCACCAGTATAATGCTCACCGGCCTGATCATCTTAACAAACAAAAGTTCCTGGTACAGAGACTGGACTGTAAATAAGAGCCGAAAACTTGCCGAAAATGGGATCAAAAAATGTCCTTCAGGAGGCCTAGAGAATTATTCAAGACTGCATAAAAAATACAAGAACGTCTTGTATTTGAAAAAATGAGAGGGGCTCAATACTTTTGCTCAGTGCCATATAAACAAAATTTTAAGGGCATGAATACCCACTTATAGTTAGAAAGTAACAACAATTATTGTCACTAGGTTGGCAATGGAAAAACTGCATCGCTAAAGCATCACATTTGCCTTTGTGTGACCTTATCTAATGCCAGATAGACTCACTTGTTTGTTTTCTGGCACTGGACAATAAAATATGTAAAAATAATATTGTAAAAATATGCTCAAAAGTGTAATTCTTTTGCCAACCTAAATAGATAATCCTCTAGTTACCTACTAATGAACTAGTTCGTATTTGTTAGACCCAAGTGAGATTTCAGTATCTTGATGTTGATTTACATCGTCTAATTTGTAGCCAAGCTTGTCAAAATGCACAATAACATCCATATTTTTATTACTAAAATTAGCTAATGTACACTGCCTGACTGAAAAAAAAAACATTTTATAAAGGACAAATTATTGGCCGGCATCAAGCAAAGAAATCATAAAACTGACTGGAAGTGTGCTATGAACCGTCCAACATATTATTGAAACCTCAAAGGATAGTGATGATTTTTTTTGCAAAAGAAACATTATTTTCTTTCAAAAAAAAAATAAAAAATCCTGAAACACAGTGATTGGAGGATCTTGGTGAAGTTGCAGCATGAAAAAAACATTAAGAGTTATGTTTAATGGTGAAAGTAAGAGCATTTCCACATGCACAATGCTAGGGAGAATAAATGCCGGGCTTTGGAGCAGTGGAAAAAAAGTTGTGTGGTCTGATGAGTCGAGATCGAATCTTTTCCAGAACAGTGTAAGGGAAGAAGAGCATGAAGCAAAGCACCCATCATGCATAGTGCCCACTGTACAAGCATCTGAACGTTATGTGGCAATAAAATGTAGTGAATGACCAGGTTATCCCAACAATGTTTTTTTTTTTTCTTACCTCATGGCACAGGCATATTCCAGGACTCAGATTGTTGAAGGGTGGTTCTGGGAGCATGAGGAATCATTTTCACACATGAATTGGCCACCACATTGTGTGTCATAAATAAAGCTAAAGTCGGTCAAATGAAATTTTAGAGAACAACCCTTTTTTTTTTTTTTTGGCCAGGCAGTGTATAAAGACTTGTGTATTATAATAATAACTAGAGAGGCACATTTCCTGAAGAAAATGTGAGTGGTGCTTGCCGTGGCATCATAGTCATCATAGCTATGATGTCATAGCTGATGTTGGTCTCAATGTTAAGTCTATGGGACTTTTTGATTTGACACCTCAGTCATGGGTCTTCGACAAGCGGTGCGGGACTAGTTACGCACCAAACGTTTGTACGGAAGAAGAAGAATAAAAAAAAGAAGAATAATAGGCCTGCAAGATAACAATAGTAGTGCTTTGCTTCGCAAGCACCACTAATAATAATAATAATAATAATAATAATAATAATGTACTAAATATGGTAAAAATGCTTCTCTTACTTTTACTTTAGTACTGTAGTTCATATGCAGGACTAAGAAAGTACGATACAAACCTATCTTGACTCACCAACTTCATTTTAACGTAAGTGATTGGGTAAATCTTCACTTTTGACTGTAATGCTCCAGCAAATGAATTTGAGCAGAAGAGTGCAAGTAAGATATAAATAACACATATGAAAACAACATGAAAGCAGAATGTGGAGATATTGATTCATTATAGGCCAGAAGACGACTGATGGCAGAGAGAATGTGAATACTGTCCTGATGGAAGTCTGGAGCACATCTGGGAGTCTTTAGATCAGGATCTGTTTCATCCTGGCAGATTTGTAGCCAAGGGCAAGTCTGGCTGCGGACCAGAGAATCAGCCATCTAAGAGAACGTATTGTGTTTGTACACAGTAGAGTAACCCGGTGTGTGGCAGCTGGTCTGGTTTTAAAACTGCTGGATGAAGAGATCAGTCCGGAAAGAAACACTGTGAATTTCTGGGTGGGTCATTAAAATTGTTACAGTTGCGTTAATTTCAGGGTGAAAACTTAAAAACTACATGTCCTCATGTTTCAGGGTTTGCATAAATGGTCTTCAAGTGATGACATTTCCTAATTTTAACAGTGTTTTTAAATGCATTTTTTTACGTAAAATATTCAACTTCGCTATAATTTTGTGTATAATTTTTTTCGCTGTGAAAATTTTTAATTAATTCAATGCCAGAAGTCAAATAAAAGACACTATGTGCATTTTAAAAATGTATTCCGTTTCGAGATCCAATTAAAAATATGTTTATGTGCCCGCAGCAATGTAAGTGCCAGTGGAGACAAATAAACATCCCTGGTCCAATTAATCAGTTATCTTAATTTTTAAATGGTTAATGGAAAGAAAATGATATGTTGTACAGATTATGCAAATCAGGGTGAATTTCAGGGTGAAATACAGTTTTTACAACAAATTGTCAGAAATCCATGCTGGAGTTAATGTTGATAATGAGCAGACTATACAACATAAAGCAAATGTGCATCTCTTACATTGTTTCACTACATTAAATGTAACTAAAAATGAATAAATAGCTTGTCATATCTTTCATTAAAATCGACCTTTATTTTTCTATATAATCCCTTGCTAGTCGAATGCACTTATACCAGTGTTTCACCAGTGCTTGGATACCGTCTAGAACGTTTCCTCAGTATGCCATGATCGGACTTGCTGCTTCATGTTCGAAAGGCCGGCCTCCCAGGAACTCCTTTAATGTCCCAAAACCGCTTGGAAATGCTTATCTTCTGTAAGTTGGTGACAGGTTATCAGTTTTTGTTTTTTTTTTGGGATGAGGCGTTTCCGCTGGCTGAATGTTCCCAGAAACGACTGCAGTGGGCACTGAGCCACCTCGGCCAGGATCATCATTCAGGGACATACAACCTTCTTTAAAATGTTTGCACTAGTCAGATGTTCTGTTGTGACTAAGTGTCTCATCACTTTCCTCCTTATATAAATAGGCAAAAATTAGTTGACGCACAGCCAACATCCTACATATAGTGTTTTAAGAGGAATAAAATACTTTTCATATGCAGGTTTTGGAAATTGATCAAGGTAACCTGTCATTTACCTTTTATACCCATATTACCTATTATATCAGTTTTTCAGTTAGTGAAAAAGAGTGAAAAACATATTCTGAATTTAAGAAAATCGAGTCATCAGAATATAATGCATTGTTCTCTGTTTATTCCTTTTTGTATATATTTGGACATGTGGAGCAGATTCAGTTTTTAAAAAAAAAATGTAGATCAGTGCTTTTAAAGCTTTTAGCATTCCAATTGGTACAATTTCATCATAGCTGTGAGTCTTGCAGAATTGCATCTTTCACCACAGCACTTGGTCAAAATTACAGCTGTGAAGCATATAAAATGGAAAAAATAACAAGAAGTGCCTGAGAGCCATTGCTGAGATGGCTCGAGATGACAATGTTATTTAATTGTAGACGTTACAAAATTTTAGGGCTGCTCCATTTTATTGCGTTGTTCTCCTCGAATGTCTCGGTTTTCCATCAACTGGCACAAAACTAAAAGAAAAAAAAGAATTCTTAGCTCCATCCTGTCTTGCGATTCCTGTCATCTGGTTCGTGGTGAGGCGGATGGAATGAACTGAAGTGTTTTTAAACCTGAGAAGGAGATGCCGCCAGTCTGAGTCACTGGGCAGTTTTGCAGGCATGTGTGTGTCTCTGTCTGTGTCTGAAGGTACTGTGAAATTTTTTATGTCTGACCCTGGTTTTTAAATGGAATGCACCAGTGTTTTTCCAGGTTAATATCCATGTTCTACATCTGTAGCATATGTGTGATCAGCACAGATAGCAGTTCTGGCAGGTTTGCCTGTACTGAGAAAAACATGTTTCATTTGAAATTTACTCTGTAACAAAGTCGAGTTTCATTAATGAATTAATAAATCTAAGGTTTTCTCTGAATTTATTTATTTTTTGTCAAAAATGTATGCACAAATCCTAAAAGTGGATTGCATATGTATTGCCCAAGTTTGATGCAGTACATTAACAAAGATCCAAATGTTATACCTACGAATTATAGGTAGACTCTCGATCCGATTCAGTTTGATTAGTGTTGAGCAGCTATTTTTTTCTTGCAGGTTTTGAAGTATTAAAAGCTAATAAAAGCATCTAATAAGTATTGGAATCCTGTGTAAATTATGTTGTTGAAAATGTTATGTTCCCACATTCTAGTCCAGTAGCTGGCGGTGTTGCACCAACCGCTTATAAACCCAAAATAATTTTAGACCATTTAATGTTTATTCAAAAATTGTGAATTGATTCTAAAACAAAATCTGCCCCATCTGACCAAGACAAAAATCTATTAAATTTTTTGATTGATTAATTCACACAGCTTCACAAAAGGGGAGGGTCTGATAACAGATACTAACAAAATCAGCATGAATGCCAGTGGAGGTAAAGAGTTCAACTGTCATTGTCGTCATCTCAGAATTGTACCTGCGAAGTTATTATCTTTCAGTTAAATTAAAATGAACATTTCTTCTTTACAAAGAAATTTGCTGTTTGGTTTTTCCTATACATGGCGCTGGGCATTAAGGCCAAACAACCCCACTTTGGTCTTATCCATCCATAAGACATTGATCCAGAAGCCTTGTGCTTTGTTCAAATGCACTTTTCCAAACCTTAGTCATGCTTCCTTGACAGTTTTCTTCTAATTGTGCAATCATGGAGTTTATCATTTAACATTCTCAACATCCTTTAGGACCTCAGATGCAGCTCTTGTGTTTTTTGCTTTTGTATTTCTCCGAGCATTGACCTTGCGGTGAATGTGCTCGGACATCCTCTCTTGGCAACTGTCTTGAATGCTTTCCGCTTGTGAATAATCTTTCTCACTGTTAGCATGGTGAACTCCACTTGGTTGGAAATGATTTTATAGCCTTTCCAGATTGATGTGCAGCAATAATTGCTTCTTTAAGACCATTGTTTATGTCTTTCCCTTTTGGCATTGTGTTAACACACACCTGAATGCTCTATTGATTAGCAGCACGTGGCTGCAACTTACACTCTTTAATCATGTGGAAGCTGTAAGGGGGTATTTTTTTTTTTGCCGACTCGCTCCGATATAATGATTAGAATTTTTTAGATAGAATAAAAAGAGGAGATACTAACTTTTAAACATTTGAACATTACTATAGAGGTGGAAAGAGTAAAAAAATTTGTACTCATGTAAAAGTACTGTGGTTTTTGGGGTGCAATTTTTTTCCTTCTTCGTTTCATTATTTTTATTATTTTTCATTTTCTTTAATAACTTTTTTCCTCAGTAATGTCATTGCATATACAGTGGAACCTCAGATTGCGAGTAACACTGTTTGCAAGCGCTCCACAGAGCGAGCAAAGATTTTTAATAAATTTTAACTTGGAAAACGAATAAGTCTTGGTTTACGAGTACCGAGTATCATGTATCATGCATGCGCTTCTTGTTTTGTTACGTGATCACAACTGAGCCAGTGTTTTTTTCTCTCGCTTGCCCTGCGGAATTCTGGGTAATCGTCTCCCCTGCTCGGTCTTACTGCGCGTCTCTCACTGGTATAATCGACATCCGCGCACGCGTGTACTGTTTACTATAACACTGTGACCACGTGTGTGCGCGTAAAACATTTTTTATTTTGTGTCTGTATGCGTGTATGTACAGTGTGCATGTAAAGCAAAAGCAAGTCTCATTAGAGACGTTAAAGCTCCATTTTCTCTCTCCCTCTCTGTAATCCAAGGTTCCACTGTATACATGCAGCATTATTTAGCCATTATCTCGATTTCACTTTTAAATAGAAAATGTTATATTGTATATATAATATATCATATATAATATTTGTGATTTGAGACACATCTTTAGAAAATAAGTCCTTATTGAAGTTTGAAGAAGAGCAGTTTTTTTTTTTTTTTTTCACCATGTATTTCTCTATTCTGTCCGGGTTGTTTACACTGAAAGTGTGTAATAATGTCCACTTGCTCTTGTTGCAGCAACAGAAGATGTGTATTTGGCCACTCCTAAATGACTATTCAGCAACTGAAACGAGATTACAGCCAGGAAAACATGAAATATTCAGTAGTCCTAACGCTCACAGGGATGTTTTTTTTTTTGTCAGATGACTATATATTTCTCCATATTTCACAGAAATCTACACCATCCAGGGAAATTCTCATGGGCAGCCGTGTTACCTGCCTTTCCTATATGATGGCCAGTGGTTCCACAGCTGCACCAGTGTGGGGAGAGAGGACGGGCATTTGTGGTGTGCCACTACACATGACTACGGCAAAGATGAACGCTGGGGATTCTGCCCTGTTAAGAGTGAGTTCACTCTGCTTATGATGTGTATTCATTTTGTTGTATAATACATTTCGCCACAGCGCTGTTGAATTTTTTAGATCTGATAGGTTTTAAGGTATTGAGTAATTTTCAGCTCAGACACTAGTTCCCTTCTGCAAGAAGAAAGGTCACAAGTTTATTTTAATGCTCGCATATAATACGAGAAACTTCAAGTCAAACCAGGACTTTTGACTGTGCCGAATAACAGAGCAAAGTTAGAAGAGTAAAAACACCCTTTATTCCTCTATATAACCCCCTGCTACACTTATCCCAGAGTTTCACTAGTACTTGGATAATATCAAGAAACGTTTTCTCAGTATGCCAGAGCCATGATCAGACTGCCGGTCTGAAACGCTAGCCTCCCAGGAACACCTCCCATAGCCCAACCATGTCAAAATGGATAGGTCAAAACTGTATGTGGGATGTGGTAATATCTCCCAGCTGAGTTCCTGTAATGTGTAAGTGGTGTTCATGAATGATTCCCACAGATGCATAGATGCATCTCTTCCACAAGTTATCCATCGATTTTCAAGGCTCAGTCATTCCACTTGCTGAATGTTCATGGTAACGACTGTAGTGTGCTCCGAGCCACCTTGGACGGGTTCGCCATTCATAGACGTACAGCCTTTTTTAAAAACTTTTGCACCATTCAAATTTTTACTGCGGCAAAGAGTCTCGTCACTATACTGTGCTTGAAGTCTTCAGTAAACCTCAGTCAGTTTTTGCTAATTCACTCAGCAGAAATATTTTATATAGGAACATGTTCTGTATGGCAATATTTATGTAACATTCATGGAAAGACTTTCCGGTTTAAGTGATTTCCAGAGTCAGTAGGTTTCTGCCATTGGAAAGTCTTTGGTACAGAAGACGTTGGCTTTTGCCTAAGTGGCCAGATTGAACTGACAGTTTTCAAACAAATGATCTCAAACTAGAATCAAATTAAATGCTATTTGTCTGAAATGGCCTATTTCTCTAGAAACTTGGCATCATCTAGTCTTGTGGTACATTCATTTTCCTGGATTTACATTATCTGCTATATTCTTATAATGGATATAATATCATTATTATGGATATAAGGATCCATTCATTTCATTCACTCATTTACATTTAACATTGAAATTCATTTTGAAAATGAAAGACGTCTACCTTTCATCACTCCTGGTTGCAAAAACCAAATCCTGCGCCCAGACAAACCCAGACATAGCTCTACATAATTCCTCCTGGCTAACACCTGGCCTGTTCTCTCATTCAAGTGACTCAGATGTACCTGTCATGACTGTCACCAGCTGGCATTTCAGTAGTCTGGCTCAGTAAGGACATGCCTGTTTTGTCTGTCTCTCTGTCTCTAGGTGCAGACTGTGAAACATTCTGGGACACAGACTCCCTGATGGATAACTGCTACCAGTTTAATTTCCAGGCCACTCTGTCATGGGAGGAGGCTCGCATCAGCTGCCAACAGCAGGGGGCGGAACTGCTGAGCATCACCAAGGTGGAGGAGCAGAGCTATATCAACGGTGAGAGCGGTTCTGATCATTTATAATTTAGTCATGGTTCAGCCTCAGGAACCTCAGGAACATGTTTATTTCTACTGGAGAAACTAGGGCTAGACATTTTTGTTCTGATGTTATGGATAAAGAAGGATGCACTGTGCACTGTTTGTGAATAAATACTGTATATCAATATATTTTATGTTTTTATATGTTTGTGTTATATTCCTACAGGTTTCCTTACTGGGTATAGCTCCACTCTGTGGATGGGTCTGAATGATCTGGACCTCAACGGAGGCTGGCAGTGGTCTGATTCGGCTCCTCTCAAATACCTCAACTGGGAGACAGGTGAGAGGAACGCCGCCCCCGAAGCCACACCCCATCGAACACATGCTCATACATATCTCTAGAGTGGAACAATGGGACTTTACATTTACACAGTGCTGACTCACTATGATTTCAAAGGATCGTTGTGAAAACCTGTCTTTTTATGTCTTTTTATTTGCGATCTGAAGATAATCATCCAGATTAGGCAGAAGTGATTCAAATAATGCTTGTGTCTATGTTGTAGAACAACCAAACCACGAAGATGAACAAAACTGTGGCGTGATCCGCACAGAAACCTCGGGGCGCTGGCAGAACCGAGAGTGCTCCATGGCTCTGCCTTATATCTGCAAGAAACGGCCTAATGCCACCCTTGACCCTTTCACGACGGGTGAGTGTTACAGGTGCATTTTTTGAAACTCCCTAATTTAATTGTGCCCAATTCCTATTCATCAAGATCTCAGCTCTCTCCATCACATGATGGAAGGACTTAATGTCCGTCCATGGGACATTAAGCCAGCTTACAACATATGCTGCTCATGCAGTGTCAGGGGGAGCAGTGACACAACTAGAGGAAAGCTTTACCCACCCATTTCCACATGCATGAGCTCATGGTTGCCCATGATTGCCCAGTGGCGCTGGAGTAAGAATATGCCATCTCTCTCTGTCTCTGAAAGCATGACCAACTTTGTTCTCTTGGACTCCCACCGGAGTTGACGTGTGGCATCAATTGGAAAGTTTTCTTCTGTACGTGTGCCATTCTCTGTACTCACCAGTGTTTGTTCATTTTTAGAGTCATGGATAGATGATGGACAGTACCAATGTGATATCGGCTGGCAGAATTTCCAGGCTGGCTGCTACAGGCTGAACTCAGACAAGCTGGATTGGAATTACGCTGAGAAATCCTGCCAGAAGATGGACGCCCACCTAGTCAGCATACACACACTCCCGGAGCTGGAGTTTATTAATATGCACATGAAAAGAGGTGCAGAAACATGCACAAAACAATAATGCAAACAGTGATTGATCTGATTATTTATGTGTATCAGTCTATTTTTCTTGGGTTTTCAGATGTAGAAGAGTTGTGGATTGGACTACATGACATCGCCATGCAGATGAATTTCGAGTGGACAGACCGCACACCTGTTATCTTTACATTCTGGCACCCGTTTGAGCCCAACAACTTCCTGAACACGCAGGAGGACTGCGTCATCATGTGGGGTCCCGTGAGTGTCAATACGATTTTACAAAGCACTGTTATTATTTAACACGTGCTAAATGGTGGCTCAGTGTGTTAAGGCTCTGAGCTACTTACCGGAAGGTCTCCAGTTTGAGCCCCAGCTCCGCTAAGTTGCCACTGTTGGGCCCTTGAGCAAGGCCCTTAACCCTGTCTGCCCCTGGGGGCCATAAAAATGGCTGATCCTGTGCTCTGACCTCAGCCTACTAACAAATCGGGGATAAATAAAGAATTTCACTGTGCAGTAATGTATATGTGACGAATAAAGGCAGAACTTTATTATAATCTACTGTATGCGCAATGAAAAATGAAATCTTTTTTTTTTTTTTCCCGATTTTCTCCCTAATTTTAGTCGTGGCCAATTCCTCCCCGTCACTAGGGGGCTCCCATATTAAGGCTACCACTACCACTCAGCCGGGAGGGCCGAAGACTATCACGTGTTTCCTCCGAACCGCGTGACGCCAGCCGGCTGCATTTTTTCTTTTTTTCACGCACCGTTAGGGGCGGAGTAACACACTTGTTAGCCGCTCCTTCCGCGTGCGCGAGCTCACAGACGCCCCTGATTGGCTGTAGAGCCGTGATTAATGTGGGAGCACTG
>JAOVVA010000026.1:22355182-22387453 GCA_028565275.1 Leiocassis micropogon | reverse complement strand
GGTCATGAAAATAAAGAAAACACATTGACAGATAGATGAGAAGGTGTGTCCAAACTTTTGGCCTGTACTGTATATATATATATATATATTTACAACATAGTAATGCAAAAAAAAAATCAGTGACTGTGAGCTCACGCAAGTGGAAGGAATGAATAGCACAGTAGCGAGTGTGTCACGCTGCCCCCAACAGTGCGTGAGCACTCATTTCGAAAAGATGTGGTTGGTGGCTTCAAATGCTCAGAGGAAACACATGCTAGCCTTCGCCCGTTCTTGTTGGTGGTTGTAGCCTTGATGTAGGATTATTTTCTCCCTAGTTTAGTTACTAAATTAGGGGGAAAAGTGGGACAGATACTAAAAAATTTGTAGAATTTGAAAAATATATAGGGTATAGAAATTAACTCCATTTATTTCTAATAGTGTTATCAGGTGTTTGGGAAAGAGGAATCAAGACACGTGACGTGGTCCGCTGCTCGCGCGATGTGCCAAACTCAAGGGGCAACACTGGCCACGGTGCCCTCTCACATTGAGCAAGGTAGCAACTTCCACACAAACACACGCAAATCTATTGTATTACAAATCACAATTATGAAGCAAAGTACAATTGACTAAGCATTCAGATTATTTTTCAACACTTTCACGCCATGCTCAAGCTGTTCGTGTTGACTAAAGCATTGTTATACTGTACATCCAACACCTCGGCGTGTCAGTGTAATAGAAGTGCCACATGCAAACTCACATTCTTAAATTAAAGGATCAGATGTCTGGCTTTCTTCTTGTGTGTAGAGTTAGCTTAGATTTTTTTTTACTTGCTTTTGAATGAGCATGAGATTTATGGAATCCAGATGTAACCTAGAATGCACCCTTGAGGATTCCTCAAAGCTTCTTTCCTCTCCAGAAAGCATCTTTCTGTAACGGAGGATGTTTTATTGCTAGTGAACTTTGTGACATGTTCCTCCTAATTTCTAATCCTCTGTTCTGTAGCTTTCCTGGTGACTCTGCTGCCCAACTCAAGTTTTCATCTGTGGTTGGGGCTCACCTCAGATTCTCAGGGACACTTTAAGTGGGCGGAGCCTGGTTTGCTAAGCTATACAAACTGGGGTCCTGGGGAGCCAGTGAACAACAGTGGACAAAACAAAAATTCGGTATGAAAAAGAATTTCTTGAATACACTACCTCAAATATATGAACTTACAATACTTGAATAATTTTTATATTTGATCAAGAACTAATACTCTGCCATATACTCAGACTGTTTATGAGATAGGGCTAAATTGAAATTCTTGACTGTTCTTGGTCTAGTGGCCCTGTAACATATTATGCCTTAATCTCCTATGAACTGACTACATGTTAGCCTTGAAACGTTACAAATTTCTTATGATGTACTTTTGACTTTGCTGAGTACATACTCATCCCGAACCACTGCAACCTGTCGCCCAAATTTCACAATTTAACTAGAGTACCTGTGACACCTCACTATTTGCTATAAAGATTCAATTGTTTTTATATGCAAAAATATGACTATAGTGTTGTCATTATTTTTAATCGTTGACCATGTAAAAGCTGTTCTGTCATGTTTTGGATCCCTTCTTTTTCATGTTTTGGATCCCTTTATGTTTTTGCCTAATGGTGAGATAAAGCCATGACAGGGGTTTGTATTCTGCGTATTTCGGATTCTACAATTCAGATCCTCTACAAAGAGGCATGAACTACCCTCAAAGTCCAAAAGATTCTGTATTAACCACTGGGAAATAAATTGCATACTGCCACAATGTTTTCTTTTAGTTTGGCAGTATGTTAAAAAAATTATGAGCAAGCCCAAATTTTTCGGATGGCTGTGATTTCTAAACTTCTTGACGATTCTCCATAGAATTTCCTATGATTTGAAGAGTATACCAGTTTGTGATCAAATTCAGGGAAATGGGAAAGGTTCCTAACAGTACATGGGGTCAGATGTGCAACACTGTTTATTACTATATAATATAATATATTTTATATTATATATTATAGTTACAGCATCCCACAATATCCTATTGAGTTACTGTACTGGAAAGCTTGTGTAATCTTGAGATGTATTCTTTTTCCTTACTTCTATCAACTGTTTGGGGTTCTGTTTACATAATACTGTAATTCCTTTAATTTCACGTTTTGCCAAATACTGTGCTAAACGTGTGACTGCTCTCACTGAAACTATTTCTGGAAAGTTCTGTAGCATCCTGTTTGGAGCAGTTCTTACTCCAAGCAGTTTGTACACTCTAAATTCCTATCTACCCCTTTTTCCGTTTCTTTTATTGATCATTTTTTTTTTCGGATACTTATTTTTTCCTTATATTTGACCAACACATGAAGTACTTACTGTTTTTTTTTTAATTCTTTCCTTTTAATAACCTTATCGGTTTTTAGGCTAATTGTGTGGTGCTGCTACACGTTAGTCCTCACAGAACCACAGGAATGTGGGCATCTCGAGGGTGTGAATCAGAGAAACACGGCTACATCTGCATGAAAAACAAAGGTAACTCTTACTCATCTCAATCTCGATTGCTTGTCTGGGTTTTGTCTTTCATCAGATGTAGGATATGATCCCACATCCTGTGTGTGTGTTTTAATAATCAATAATAAAAGTTGAGGGCTCCAGTATGTAAAGAATGTGTATGTTTTATGCCAGACCCTGGTATTGCCCCTGGTGTGGACCCTCTTCCTCCTGTTACTGAGGGACTGCTGGAGTTTAAGGGCAAACAGTACCGCATCTTACAGGCACGGCTCAACTGGGAGGGGGCTCTGCATGTGTGTGAGTCCGTTAATGGCAGTCTGGCCTCGGTGCGAGACCCACAGCAGCAAGCGTACCTCACGCTTCTACTCAATGCCCTCCGCAAGCCTGCCTGGATTGCACTACACAGTGATGGGGTGAGTGTGTGTGTGTGTGTGTGCTCTTTGGTTTGCAAATGTCATGCTAAATGTTTAAATGTCAAGCCAAAAGCGCGAATGATACTTTGTATCTCTAGAGCCGTGGATACAAATGGCTGGGAGAGGAGGAAGTTACTTTCAGCAACTGGCGTGATGGAGAGCCCAATCTGATGGCTGGGTGTGGTCACATGTCCACCAGTGGCCAATGGACTAGGTCATCCTGTAATGCAAAACTGGATGCGACTATCTGTGATATGAATCCAGGTATATTGTGTTTTGAAAATAAAATATTGTAACGGTATGGTCATACCTGTCAGATTTATGGTAATTCCGAGATTTTCACTTCATCACATTCATAATTACCAGTTGATGACATACTGGCATCATGCTATAGTGAAACCTTGGATCGCGAGTGTTCCGCAAGACAGGCAAAGACTTTTAATAAATGTTGACTTGGAAAATGAACAAGTCTTGTTCAGTGATCACAACTGAGCCACATAAAAACATGGCCTGCGCGCCAAAACGGAAACACTTATCTGTCAGGATTTATTTTTGCTTTTTTTTAAAGGTAAAGTGCAGGTTCATTTGTTTTATTTTTACTTTATATTTCGTGTTAATTATTTTTACGTATTTCGTTTTTGGGGCCGTGGAACGAATAATTTGAGTTTCCATGATTTCTTATGGGAAAATTTGATTTCGTTTACGAGTGTTTTGAAATACGAGCCCACTTCCGGAACAAATTATGCTCGTAATCCAAGGTTCCACTGTATACGACTAAACACATGACTAAAGTTAATGTATTTAGGAGTATTATGCAAGTATTAGTAGTATAGTAGGATAATATTTTCCATCATCTTTTATCATTGACCATACAATCAATAACATTGTGTGACCTTATATCTAAAAAACTTTTAAATATTGAAACAACATATTTCATTATAAGACATGGACACCTCTGAGCCATCACACTGGATTCTGTTTACTAGAATTATGATATGACATGATCATACTTTAAGGTTACACCTCTTAAAGGTAGTTTAGCACTTATAACATTCAAAGTATAATGTTTTATATTTGCTGCACCTCATTCTCTGTCAGAGCGAGCAGTAGATCACAGGTGGATGTATCAAGGTCACTGCCTACAGAAAGTCGGAGATTGGTCCTGGATTCCATTCAGAAACCACTGTTACGCATTTAACCTGAACCAGCTGCGGCTACAGCACGAGGCCGACCGCACTTGCAAGAAAGGTAATGCACGCACCTGTATAGTACTGTGCAAAAGTCTTGAGCCACCCCTCATTTCTTCATATTTGCTTTCACAGAATCAGACTTTCTAGGGATTTTTTATGTAGTCTTGAGGAATAGTCCTGAGCAGTTTCAGAGGAATGTTTTTTGTTAAGCCACAAAGTGACCAATTAATCATTCAAAATCACAAAACCCATCCCACTTAAGGTGTGAACCAGTGAGGAACAAGTGCAGATAATGGCCTTAAGCTGATTAATATACTGCTGATGCTGAATGCTGAGTGATTAGAAGAACAGACGAGAGGGAAAATGAGGTTGCTGCTGAGGTTGTTACATAAACAAACAAACAAACAAAATTCTTTATGCACTTTGTAGCATATCACAGTAAAACATGTTTCCATTTCTTTAATTTAATCTACACAATTTCATTTCATTTAGTCCCATATTTTACTATTTACTAAACAATTTAACAAAAGGTCCCCCAAAGCGTACTTGTAGTGCTCCAGTGGAAAAAAAAAAACCACTCAGATAATGCATTTTTTATACCTCAGACTCCCTTTGTTTCACTCGTCCTCTGAACGTGCCTTGTCAGTGTGTATGTAAATGAGCTCCTGCTGAGCCACATCCCTGCCAGAGAACAGCAGAGCTGAGCAACAAGCTGGGGGAGGGTTTCCATCATATGAGTTCACATTAGGGGGAAAATGTAATTGCCTTGTTTAAAGTCTTGTACTTTAGAAAAATGGAAAAATTACAACTAAAAAAAGGGAATGTTTTTGTTTATACACGTACACTGGAGACCCATGTTTTGCATAATAGGCCAACTTTAAGGTTTCCACCACAAAATAAATGTATTTGATTCCTTCATTACTTAACTGACTTTTTTACCTATTCTGCATTATGTGTCATTAACAGTGATTAAGCTGTAAAATAAGAAAGCCCATGTACGGATAATATGCACAGCTGCATCGTGCATATGTCTAGACATATATACATAAATAGCAGACGAGGTGGTAGATAGTGTAATCTTTTTTTTCCCTCCTCCCGTCTTTCTCTCAGTGGGAGCGGAGCTACTGTCAGTGCTGGATGAAACTGAAAATGGTTTTGTATGGCAGCAAATTCAGAGCTACCAGGATCAGGCTTTTGGTGCCTGGCTCGGCATGACCTTCAATCCCAAAGGTAACCTCCACATGTCCATCCATCCATCCATAGTGATACATTCCACCTGCAATGACTTGAGCCAATACCTAAGACTAACAAATAATATTGATTCAGACAAAATTTAATTTGAGTTCAAATTTTACATTTGAATTAAATTAATAGCCCAGTCAGTTATTCCGTATGTTAATTATGTCAGTCATTCTGTATTTTAGTAACTCCTGTTTTCATCTAATTGCGCGAATAGGAGGCAGCCTACAGTGGCCGGATAGTTCCGTGGTGGAGTACACTAACTGGGAGCAGCAGGATGGTAATCTGAGCATGCTCTCAGCTAACAGCTGCTTCTGGGTACAGAGTAATACAGGACTCTGGAAACCTGGATCCTGCAAGAACCGCACACATGGAGTCATCTGTAAACGGCAGCGAGGTAGGGCTTTACGTCACACATGCTACACTTAAATCCAGTGATCCCTGGCCAAATATACACAAGAGTGAGGTATATGATCTCAGAGAGAGACAATCTGTTTGGAAAGACAGAGAAAGACAACCAGTGAACTGTAAACAATGATGAACGTCAACAGGGGAAACTGGTCCAGGTATTAGAATGGTATTAGAATAAGGTATTAGAATGTGTGCATCATAATATAAACCCGTCATTTAAATTACAGTGAGTACAATAAGAGGCTAGCTGCTATGGAAAATTCATCAGCACCTCCTGACCAATCAGATTCCTGAATTCAACAATAGTATGGCACACCAGGTTTCGTTCACACAATTTGAATATTTTCAATTTGATTGAGTTTAGTTATTACACCAAAACATGAATCTTAATAATTATATTTAAAAAAAATTTTTTTAAATGTTAAAAAAATTAAATAGAGGAAATTGAATTGAAAATGAAAGAAGCATTGAACTCTTTGGAGATCAAGTGGATATTATTGCAGGATTAAAATATGTAGAGTGAATGTGATGTTGTGGTAGAGAGATGGAGTTAAACGCTCATCCAAATGAAATCTTGTCACTTATGTTATAGCATTTTACTCATATTCTGATTTCCTTTTTTTCCCCATAGGACCAGAGGCTTCTGTCGTAACAGGTAACGCGCTATGTTTACTCAGCTACGTCTCTTATAATCCTTATCACTAATCAAAAGAGTATTATCCAATGCAAAAATGTTTAAAATCATGGTGGCTGATAATAATTAGGATACTATCTTTTTGTCCTTGTTTCTGTAGCTGATGTAGACCATCTTCCTGCTCTTGTTCTAATACTTCTGGCCGTGCTGGTCCTGATCGCCCTCATCGTGGGCGGAGTTTATCTGTATCGCAGGAAGAGCTCTGGCTCTGGCGGATCCTATGAGGGCGCACGTTACAGTCGCACTAACCTCTCCCCATCTGAGGAGGCAGAGAAAAATATCCTAGTGTCGGACATGGAGCTAAACGAGCAGGGGGAATAATGAAGGCTGCTTTATGAGTGACTCAGAAAACTGGCCTGCACACACGAGGACTAATTGAACTGACTTCATGTTTTGTTTTGTTTTGTTTGGAGGTTGTTTTTTTTTTTTTTGTGGTGACATTTAGAAAGCTGTGTGGAGCGCAGCAGATGTCAATCAAACACTAAGGTGGACCTCCACCCTTATTTCGACTGTTGCGTCATACCTGCACACCAACCAGATCAGAATTTGAATCCACCAGTTTAAAATCGGCTAAAAGTGGCTGATATGCACATAGTGTTTTTTTTTTTATTCTTCACGTTAACTCTTTTCGGAAAATTCAGTTTATATCCATGTATATGTTCCATAGTAAACATCTGGTTCATCATGTTTTTAGTATTGCAAAAAAGAACGACATACAACAGCTCAGAACGACAGCTCAGATTTCCAAATTCACACATATACACACACACACACACACACACAAAACTCCACCAAAGTGTTATACCATAGCAGTATTTTTGCAGACTGTAACTGTGACGTGGTTCTATTTTTTACTTTATTCGTCTTTTTGATTTGCCTCCAGCTTAAAGGAGAATTAATTTTTGAGTCCACAAATCATCTGCCTGTGGAATTGCGCCCCCCCCCCCATTCCCCCCCTTTCCCCCCATTTTCATGTCGATTTTTTTCTCACCTCTTTGCTTTCTCTGTTTCTCTTTATCCTTCCAGCTGAATGCTGGGTGCTGTCTGGATGCGATAATCATAGTGATTAGAGATGAAAGGAATTGATAGCATGTGGAGCGTTTGACAATGCAGAGGCGAGGCAAAGACACGGAGAGAACGCTGGGGGTAGAAATGAGCTGTGTGGCTTAAAGAATGAGAGTAATTTAAAGGTCTTTTCAGCATGGCTGGTGCTAGTTAAAGCACAACTGTGCTGCTGAGATTAGCTGCCGCTTGGCTCGATTTGGGATCTTTTCTTTTTTTTCAAGTGCTGTTTAGCAATGCATTCTTTTCAAAGTTTACAAAAATGATCTGAGGAATGTGGCACCAGCTACAGCTACTAGCTTGCTGACTTTTTTTGTTTTTCCTTTTTTTTCACTCATGAAATATTGATTCATAAAAGTCAAGCTGTTCCTTATCTTTCTAGCCATTCTTGTTTCTTGTTTTTACTTTGTCTTCCTAACATTCAAGGGTTTCAGATTCTATGCAGTTGCATTTTTTCCCCTTAATTCTGTTTTCTCTTACTGCTTTTGGCAAAGGCGTGGGGTTGAAAAGGTGCTGCGGCCAACTGTGGAATGTCGAGTCAGCAAGAGGATCAGGTCTGGAACCAATTTTAGCTTCTGAGAAACGAGAGAGAGAGAGGGAGAAAGAGACAGAAGGAGTTGTCATGAAGAACGAAAAAGAAGGGGCAAAAGAGCCTTTAGGTGAACAGGACTCAGTAGATAGAGTATGTGCAAGTTCAAGTGGAAACGTCTCTGCAGTGCCTCTGGAGGACAGTCTGTGTCATTACATTAAGAGCTCTTCTTTGACAGAAATAGATATTTTATGAGCATTTGATCTCTATGTGCATGTTAATCATGTATCTTATAGCACAATAACTGGCCAGTAGTGTGCGTAAATATATATATTTTTAAAAATCAGCTTCGGGCATGGTCTTGTTCATTGTTGGAGGCTCTGTCACGATGCAGTCATCCTGAGTCATACTACACTTCCAGAATTTGATAAAAGGCCATTTCCTCAGCAGAGCAACTGCCACGTAGGCGAGTCTTAGTGCACACTGTTTTTTTTTATTTTTATAGCCTCCCACTTCATACAGCATTTTGCAATAATCCTTTCCAGGATACTTATTCTTTGCATTTTATCAACTTTTGATCAGGAAAGATGTGATTTTAGTAAAAATCTGAGCTGCAAGATCGTAAATTATTTCATAATTGGTTGAGATTTCGGTCACCACGGTTTATGGCATTTTTTTTTTTTAACTATACAAGTTGTTTGAGAACAAAATGGCAGCAGCTAAATGGCAGTGTCTTTTTTAAGGTTATTTGCAACAGTTCACTATTACAAGAACAGCTAAAGTAGTAAAATCTAGAGCATTTAAGCAGTAATTGCTAAAGCAAATTTTAGCAAGCGAACCTACACTATATGGACAATTTGGTCAAATCTGCTAATTATTAAATTTCAGGTGTTTCAATCCACCCCTTATCCCCAGTGAAGGGCAATGCTATGCTTCCAACTTCATGGCAATTTGGGAAAGGCCATTTTTTTATTCCAACATGAATGCACAAACCAAGGACTATAAAGACATGGTTTGATTAGTTTGGTGTGGAAGAACTTGACTGGCCCGCACAGAGCCCTGACCTCGAGCACCTTTGGAATGAACTGGGACGGAGATTGCCAGGCCAGGCCTTCTCATCCAAAATCAGTGCCTGGCCTCATAAATACTCCCAGGAATTCCCACAGAAACACTCCAAAATCTTGTGGACAGCCTTCCAAGAAGAGTGAAAGCTGTTACAGCTGCAAAAGGGGGACCAACTCCATATTGTACATATTGTAAGTGTATGTATTTAGATACAATGCTCTTGGAGGTTTGGCCAAATACTTTTGTCCATATAGTTTATAATACTAGAAATGCAACAAGGTTAGAAAACATGCTATGAATTTTAGAAATGGTTAGTATTTTATTTATTTTGCTGAATTTCATGACATAATTCTTCTGCTTTTCCACATTGACACAAGCTGGCTAGCTAATCATCATTGCTAGTGTCTTACAGTGAGTATAGCTACTTAGCTTAACCGTATAGCTAGTGGACTAGCTTACTCTGGTTATGACCAAAACATCCAACTTGAAATGCTAATTCCTGAGTCTCCTATTTATTTTTTTCCCTTTTAGTGTTTTTTTTAATGAGATAAAAAAACAAACAAACTGGCATTCAGAGGCTTCTAAGCTAGCTGGCTAAATGACTAGCTAAATGCTAAGCTGGCTAAATGACTAGCTGACTAAAAAGAGAATAGACAAAAAAATAGAGAGAAAAATAACCCATACATCCTGGGCACTAAGCTGTGAATTGAACCTGGTCAGTAAGCATTGATTAGTTTTCTAGCCTCATACACAGGTCATTAAAATCATCTGTTGTTTCATAACAAATAAAAATATTTTTCTATTGTTTGTCTTCCATGTGTAAGGCAGACAGCCAATATAATATGAGGCTAAAAATAAATGAATTATGACCTTTTATTGAACATTTATGAAAGTGGTAGGGATTTATAACTGTAGGTTTTCCCACCATGGCAAAGTCTTTAGGACAGAGGAGTTGGTATCTTCAAGGCTGATGAGGGAACACCTCTTTAAAGTTGCTAGAATGTAAGCAATAACAGAAAATAACTTTCTAGAAATGTTTGAATACATTAAATACAATTAAAACATCACATCATTCATAAGTGAATGGGGAAAAATTGTAATCATTGAAAATTGTTGTGCTATAATAAGAACATGCTGTTCATAAGAAAAGAATTCCCTTTCACATCAATCCACATCACAGCATTATGTTTTATTTCTGACATATCAAATATTTCTTTAAAATAATTGTTTTACCATAATTATTTACATAATGGCTTGTTTTTCCCAGCCCGTGATGACGCCCCCTGCTGGCTGTGGGGCACGTAACAGCCACTTAGTTCACTTAGGAGATGGCTGGCCGTGCTGTGATTCATTTGACAATGTTTAATTGTTAGTATTGGAAAGTGTGCTAGGAACGACTATGTGACACAAGTAAGCAGGTAGCATTACTGTTCGCTAATACCTTCATGTCGACTCCATAGCTGTAGAAGAAGCCTTTATTTGTCACGTAACATCACAACACAAGGAAACTTTTTTCCCACATACCCCAGTTTAGATACTATCAGCCATGATACTACACCTCTGGAAAAGATAATGGTTTAGGGCCCCAAAACAGTAGTTTTCGGCAGTGCTGGGGCTTGAACCTACTTGTACCCTGACTTTCTGAGCAGTAACCCAGACCGGTAAGCATTGAGCCACCACTTCCTATAATTGGTCCTGTTAGGTTACACATGACACACGACAAAATGACATTGAACATGAGCACAGATTTGAGAGTTGAGGTTGTGACACAATTACTGGCCGTGTTATGTACTGTTATGACTTGCAGTAGAGGCAAAACAATGTCTCTTGTGTAACATGATTCTGGATATGGATGAACTCATTAGCTGAGATCAGTGGATCACCAGTGTTAGTTTTGATTTTAGGAAAGCAAAGTGTTGCGTTTATATTTTTCTCTTTTTATTTCTCAGAAGGAGCAGATGAATTGACAGTTTTCTGTTTTTCCAATATGCATCTGTTGTCTACTTGCTTTAAATCATTTTTTGTTTTTCATATGAAACGAATAAAGTATATGTTGGCTATGCGGCAGTCTACAGATTGATGTTCCCGTGATCAGTTTTCTGTTCTGTTGACATTCCTGCTCTGTGGTGTATAGCTCCTAATGCTGAGTCCCTAGGTTTTTCTTTTAAATTTGAATTTCTATCTAGAGAGATCATATGAACCATCTCAATATAAAAAAACAAACAAAACTGTAATCTTTTTTTTTGACTCTTGCTAAGAAACATCATCAATGCTGGTACAGCACTTCATGTACAGGCAAAAGAGACTTGAAAACTTATTTTAAGGGCTGATGTTTGACCAGACTTGCACAGTGTTTGTGATTCACCGATGTGTAACCAGTTGAATTGTGATGGTGCAGACATCTCTCATCTGTTCATGGCAGGCTGAATTTTACATTGATGGTTTCCTTTCAAACCAGTCCCTCTTAGTAAAAAAAGAAGAAAAAAAAGGGCTCAAAAGAGAGTCTCTTCTTTGTGACACCACTTATTACTGGCTACCAGGACCCAGGTGTTTACCTCAGCAGTAATCCTCACCTCCAGACTGTGACATCATACCGTTCTCATGATGTCACGGGTTTAAAGGCTTATATATCAAACTATAATAAGTGTTTACTTAGATATACGCTGGGATACGGCTCCAATGTTGTTGGGTTATTTTCCAATTATAATTAAAAATAAGTAGAAAGTTTTAAAGAAATAATAAAAATCAAAAAAAGGAAATGTTCAAACTTTTACATTTTCAAGGTTTTGCAGGATTTTAGAATTTAAGTCAGATGTTTCTTGAGAGACTCCCATGGTTTCGATCTAAAAATAATCAACATTTACATAAACTTGTGGAGTCTATGAAAATCCAGCTTGAACATATGCTGTCATTAAAGCAAACAGGAGGCATGCCAAATATATACTTTTTTTTTTTTTTTACTTTTCACTCATATTATTGCTGATAATGTCATTTGAAATTGAACATTTTGTATTTCATTCACATAAATGTGCATAAAAATGTTACCCAGTTAGGAAGCTGGGGTCAGAGCACAGGATCAAGGAGCAGATAGGGTTAAGGTCCTTGCTCAAGGGCTCAAAGTGGCAACTTGCCCAAGCTGGGGCTCAAACCCCCTATTCTTCCAATCGGAAAACCCAATAACCTACAGCTTTAACTGTTTGAACCACCACTGGCACCCCTGCTCAACATTCACTCTTGCATGAGAATAAAAACATTCACTCTTGCATGCATGAGATTAAAAACACAATCTCCATCAAGCATGAGAGTAAAAACACACACGCACACACACACACACACTCACTCACATGCATGAGAGTAAAACACTCACTCTTGCATGCATGGGAGTAAACACCCACTTTTGCAAGCATAAGAATAAAAACACAAATTCCCACATGCATGAGAGTAAAAAACATGCACTACCGCATGCCTGAGAGTAAAAACACTCACTTGAGTAAAACCACCCATTCATGCATGCATGAAAGTAAAAACACCCACTCCCACCTGCATGAGGATAAATAACATCCATTCCATCATGCATGAGAATAAAAGTCACCACTTCCACCAATATTTGAGCAAAAACCTCCAGCTCATGTAACCTTTTTATTGGCACTGAGGTTGAAGCATAAATACCAACTAATATAGGCTGTTCCTTTGATGTTTCCTAAAAAGCCAGACCCCTACAAAAACACATTGAGCTGCCTATGAAATGCAGAACCGAAAGCTGTCTAAACTGATGAGCTACATGACTGACAGGCAAAATGTCTCTAGGTCATGTTAATTTAAGGAGAAACATCACCAAATTATAAAGGATGTATTTTAAGTAAAATGTTTGACCAAATTAACTAAAGCAAATGGGAAACAAAGGCAACAGACTGTGTACACATACGTACATTCTGTGCAGGAGTAATAAAAAAAAACTTTCATGAGTACACTGAGTACACTGACTGAGGTTGATGATATTGAGGACCACAACACTGAGTCAACCACAGACTTTCACCACAAGGGGGCAGAATATACTTACAGAGATAACTGCCCTTAACTTAGACAATGCATTGGAATGGACAAGGGGTTTGAAATGAAATGCCACTGCTTGACCTAATGGCTCCATCATTATGCCAAATCCATAAAATATACAACTTTATGGATGGAAATGCGTATGTGGACCAGACCATGCAATAATTCCTTTAAAGTGCTACTTTAAAGTGGTGTGTGTGTGTGTTTTTATTTGTGTGTCATGTTATTCCCTAATCTCAAAGCAAATCAAACAGAAGTGCTTGTTTCAGCAGTGTACTGCTGTAGCTTTCGCTGTGTTCTCCTGCATCTGCAGCCAACCATGCGCTTTGCGGGCATGTTCGTTCTAAACTGCCATGTCAGACCTGTCTGAGTTCAGATAGGAAGAGAAATGAACAGAGACAGGGAGAGCTTCTTGATAATCTGTGTGTGATGTTTGCTGACAGGTTTTGTATGGATTCTGTGAACACCCAGCAGTGAGACTAGACTAGATCATGTTTGTTTTATAGTGGCACTCAGCAGGCGTTATGTGTACGAGTATGAGTGTGTGCATTGGAGGGTTGAGTGGCTGCTGATGGTGTTCCAGGAGCTTCATTAAGAGCCTAATTAAAAAGACAGACACGCACACAGAGTAAAAGAGCAGACATTAGTCTTAAAGGAATATGCTACTGTAGCGTTTCTTAACCTGATCTCCATCCATCACATCTAAAGTATACATGTGATGATAGGACATGATTCCCTGCAATGAGAAAATAATGCAAGACCTATTAACCCAAGGGCAGTTGTGGAATTCTGTTAAAAATGTTTAAAATATGAGACAATAAAATGCAATTTTTTTATACTCTAACAAATAAATGTTTTAGAATGAGATTGATCCTAAAACCTTATATATAAAGGGTTTCGCTGCAAAATGAGATAAATCCATTCTGGCAGTTTTGAGGAAAAACAAGTTACAGAAAGTAATACCAACTAATTTTGTGCATGTTTTCTTCTAGTCACAAGAGTCTGACACATTGGGCATAGAACCCCTTGCCCTTCACCTACACCCCCACCAACTGGCTGAAATATGCCACCACACTCTAAAGTAAAAAAAATTGCTGTACAGAAATTATAGCTGGCAAAATCAACAGTCAAGAACTTTTAATATGTTAGATAATGTCGTTAATCCAGCATTGTTTTTTCCTTTCCTGAGGCTCCACTATTGTGATTGTAATGGTAATCATCATGTTGATGAAGATTCTCAGTCATCCGGGTAAAGTTATCTAGAAGGTAAGTCACATCAACTGGACTTCTTTTGTAGGTTTGAAACGTTTTGCCACTCATTCAAGTATCTTCTTCAGTCTGAGACAGGTTGGGTAGGGACCAATATATTGTCCATGAGCAGTTTCCCACCTGAATAGGCTCATTGTTGTACAATGGAGAAGGTGAGAATGAAGGTGAGTCGGTAAGATGTGATGGTCACGCATCTTATACTCCTCTGTGACCCCATAAGGAAGGTCGTTAAGTTTGGCCTCCCTGGTGGACGTGTGTAGTGTTCTTAATCCTCATGAGGATGGATAAAAGGGCAGCATGAAAAATGGGAGACAGGTCGTGCTTGAGGCCTCCAACTCCGTTCGGGAAAGGATTTACAGTTTCAAGTGAGAAATGGCGCATGGAGGATATATTTGGGGTTCCTAACCAACCCGTCTCACACTGAAGCAGCTAGTTAGATGTGTAGCAAAAAGGTAACATGACTCATTCCAGTTAGTGATCGTTATAGTTCTTCTGTAGGGTACTACCACTGTTGGCCGCTAGTGGCACTCTCTTTAAAATACCCATCAGCAAGGCAGTGGCTCTCCGAAGTATTTCTGCCATTTGCATGTCTGGAAATTTCATTAATCTGCTCTGTCTGGTGGCACAGTAGCTTAGTGGTTAGCGCTGTCGCCTTGCACCTCCAGGGTCCAGGTCCAATTCCCTCCTTGGGTCTGTGTGCATGGAGTTTGCATGTTCTCTCCATGCTGGGTGGGTTTCCCCTGGGTACTCTGGTTTCCTCCCCCAGTCCAAAGTGAGACTGTGAGTGAGTGCATGTTCTGTATCCTTTGGTTTTGAAGGTTTTAAATCATAACTCTTTATAAAAAGTTGACTACAATTCATCAACCTTTTTAGGGTACTAAAGTCAGTTTGGACTTTAAGTGGCATGCAATAAAAAAAAATCTATTGAATTCTAATATGCTTGAGCACTCATGTTATGTGACATGGTACATTTGGATTCAAATATCTAACTTATATTATACAAAAAAACTTATACAAATATTTAACTTTTTAAAAAAAATTTTTTACCTATTTTTTAAGTTTCTATCACTCCACCTCCCAAAGTTTCATCACCATTACATAAATTATCCTATAGTTTAGAATCAGTAATATGCTGATTCAGTTTTAATTTAAAGAATTAAATAACTATATAATAATGAATAGCAGATTAACAGCTATAATTGGACTTTGCATGTTCTCCTCATGCTTGGTGGGTTTCCTCTGGGTTCTCCAGTTTCCTCCCACAGTCAAAAGACACATGCAGATTAGACGAAATTCCCAAATTGCCCGGTGTGGGAATGTTAATTGGAGGTCCTACCACGTCGTACAAAATGGGAATGAATACAGTGGTCACCATTGGCCTCCACAGTCCCTAGTTGGACAACAGAGGTTCCTAGATCGATGGATGGATGAAATAGCTGTTATAATTAATAACAAACTCATGCTTAGATAATTTTATTTTGCAGTGATTCAAACTGGCAGCAAATTAGAACAAGATACAAATGTTGTTTTGTTGCCTACAAGATCTTTTTAAATTGGTGAAGACTGTTAGAGATCATGAGTAACGTTAAAAACAATACCAAATGTTTAGTTTACAATGCATCATCAGCCTCCTCCTCTACCCCATCAGTGGCTGACAACAACACCTTTTAACACCCACCGAAATAATAATGGCCGATAAAGATGATCAACCACAAATAAAAACGAAAAATGTTCCTCTTTTTTAATGTAATAATACTATAAACATTATATACTTCCCACAAATATAGTATTAGTAAGTGTATTAAGTTGGTGGAATCATTATATAAAAAGCTGCAGGTTTATGTTTGTGGTTTATTATGTTTGTTGGCTGTTATTACTTAAGCAGGTGTTACGTGCCTTATCATAAAACTCGATGAGTGATGGGGATAATATAAGTTAATATGTGTCTAAGCAAAAAAAATAAAAAAACTGAAGCAAAACATATTATTGAGTTAATATGGTTTGGTTTGTGTGGCCTCTGATCTCATAAACACAGGATGGCTTTAAACCTCCCCTGTTTGTGACTGGCTCAAATTACACATTGTTGTTTGCAACCAGATTTCCAAATTCTGGTTCCTTTGTTAGCTCACTGTTGTGAAAAGCAAAGCATGTGGAGAAATCATTGTGTGATAAGCCTCTACGTAGGATGGAAAATGAAGGCTTTCTGCCTTTCCCAAAGCTCCTTATTGACCTTTGCAAAACAAATGTTTTAATTTCATACAGTATGTAGGCTATATTTAAACATAAATGGCTTCCAAAGGTCATGAGTTCAAACTAAGATGCCACTGTTGGGCCTTTGAACAAGAACTTTAATGCTTGACCGATAGTATGTTTCTTTTCTCAGGTGTAAGTCACTTTGCAGATGAGCATACGCCAAATGGGTAAATATAAATATTACCAAAATATGTAGTCACCTCA
Organism: Leiocassis micropogon; assembly: GCA_028565275.1. Classification (NCBI taxonomy): domain Eukaryota; kingdom Metazoa; phylum Chordata; class Actinopteri; order Siluriformes; family Bagridae; genus Leiocassis; species Leiocassis micropogon. Next base: position 22,370,584 of record JAOVVA010000026.1, on the reverse strand, counting down.
TGGTTATATGTTAGCCAGACTATAATAACATTGTATGATGTAAGAACACCATATCAAGTACATGAAATGTTGGCCACAATATGCTATACAATCATAATGTTTTTTTTCTTAATCATGTATAATGCATTTAACTAGTTACCTAGTAATAATAGCTAGTAAATAATTACATTAAATTAGCCACCACTTTTTTTTAGTGCAGCAACCTGCTGTCTTTATTCGCCTATTGGACTAATAAATGTGCCGCCTCATCTTATCAAATGAGGTGTTAAGTCAAACAGGTTAGTTTTGCGCTATAGCCAATAGTTCAGTAGGTGAAATGTATCAAATGTACATACTTTATCTTCTTGAACACCACTGAGAACGTTGGAATCATGAACTTGGTTTTAAAGCACTTTAATAAATACTATCCAGGCTGGTTACTCCAGTTGTGATTATCCACAACTCATGCTTAGATTGTTTTATTTTGCACTGATTCAAACTGGCAGCAAATTAAAGTTAAAAAAGTGTTGAATTTTGTTGCACACAAATCCTTTTTACATTGGCAAAGACTGTTAGAGATCATGAGTAACATCATCAGCCTCCTCAGCACCTTTTAACACCCACCAAAATAATAATAGCCGACAAAGATAATTAAACACAAATGTAACACAAATCTTCTGCTTTTAATGTAATGATCCCATAAACATTATACTGTATATTTCCCACAAGCATAATAGTAGTTGGGAAGTGTATTAAGTTTGTAGGATCATTATATCAAAAGCCGCAGTTTTGTATTATGTTTGTGGTTTATTACGTTTGTTGGATATTTTTACTTAAGCAGGTGTTACGTGCCTCATCATAAAACTGTCTCAAATGCTTAACACAACTGAGAAAGTTGCAATCATAAACATGGCTTTAAAGTACTTGAATAAACACTATTCAATTTGGTGACTCCAGTTGTTCACCACAGAATTCTCATTTAAATATATTCTGAAAATAGGATTTCGATTGAATTTTTCCAAGGCCTGACTCGTAAACAAATTTGCATTGACCATATCTCAGGAACTGGCCATGATACTGTAACAAACTTATTAAAAATGGAACTTTTTGAACCTGGAACCAGAATACGTGCATAACAAAATGTTATTTAATTCCTGATATAATGTAACAGGTCATAAATAAAATTATGATTTGTCCACTCTTGTTGTTGTTTACAATGGGTAAAACAGCTGCATTCAGAAAGAGAGAAAGTATTCCCCAAACTATTCGTACATACTTTAATCAAACTATATATACAGTATCTTTGTGTGTGTGTATGTGTGTGTGTGTATATATACTGTATATATATATATATAAAACTGAGATTTTTATTGTATCATGAATAAATTATTTTCTTAGTACAGTGTAAAATATTGTCTGTGATAAACACACATATGCCACAGATGCAGAAGATGGAGAACTGGTTAAAAAAAAACACTAGAGTATTCATTTAAAGAATCTTTCTTGCTTGCCTGCCACTAATTCCATTTCAGCTCTGCTGTTTATGAGAGAATGGAGAAGACAGATTCCAATAATCACAGAGAGATGGTACAACGGAGAGGGAAAGAGAGAGTGAAAGTGCAAGTGTGGGAATTGACTGAAATAGAATTGGGTGATACTTCAGCAGTATATAAGACCATCTTGCTACAAGTGTGAGTTTGTGTGTGATGATGGATGCTCCATTGTTGTCATAAATTGCCTGACAAGGCAGCCATCTCTCACTAAGCATTTTACAGAGAGAGAGAGAGAGAGAGAGAGAGAGAGAGAACATAAAAACTGCAGTGGAGGACACAATGTAAAAGGGATTATTTTGTTGTGAAAGACAGAATTAGGAGCTGTAACAATGTTTGCTCTCTAGGAGGAAAAAAAAGCTGATTAAACTCTATGTATATGGAGCAGAGTCGCGTAGAGCAAAAATTCAAATCCTAAAACACTGCATCACTGCACCTTGTCCTATAAAAGGTATCATTTTAAGAAACAACTAATTTGCTATGGAGAAAGTGTTAGTTTAAAATACACACTAGGGGAAACAGTATTAAGATAATACTTAACTGAACCTTGAAGAAGTAAATAATATATAAACATTTTCTCCCATGCTTGGTCTAATTAGTGCTCCCAAATAGTCTGTAGTGTGTGAATGGTTATCTACAGTACAACCAAAATAGGTGCTTTGAGGGTCGTACAACGGGAATAAATACAGTGGTAATCACCATTGGCCTCCATGGTTCCTAGTTGGACTACAAAGGTTTTTAGATGGATGGATGAAATATATGTACAATCTTACTGGAGACTACATATCCCATGATACATCGGTTCTCGGGTCGTTTGATTCACTAATGAAGACGGCACTTGCCCTGGATAACCAGGTCAGTAAATACACAAAGACAAAATCATTTAAAAAGGAAAACACCTGCATTAGATTTGGAAAATATTTTATCCATTAAGCCACCTTGAGCAATTCAAACTACAGTATACATGTTTATGTCTTATGGGATGCATGACGGCTATCTTTGCCAGTGTCCTCTAGTAGTTAAAAGCTCACAACCCCAAAATGTTCTAAACTAAGTGCTACTGTAGGTGTCTGCGGATTTGGGTTGGGGCACGAGAATCGGACAATAGCTGCGTGACACAGAATAAGACCAGAATTACACTGGACACAAGCCAATTTTCCCCTCTTTTATCCAGTTGCTGTTTTTGTGATCAGAAATTAACATGCCTTCTGTGACTTTCATAGAGCAGTGCAACAGGAGGTAAGATTTAAAATCATAGTGGTATTTTTAATCCAAAATTGCATTTACAATTGCTTTTTTTTATTGCCAATCAAGAAGTCTTACCCACTTGCCCTTTGCACAGAATACGTTTTTCATACATACATACATTTTTAATATGGGATTTTCTCCATAAAAGATACTTTAAAGATTTATACTTTGAAAAACTTCAACCTTTCTTTGGTCAATCTTACTTCAGAAAGACTATGATGCTTGCACTGGAAATCTTTTTCAACATACTGTTTGACTTCATATTGTACAGTTGTGGATCTACAAAGTACAGATTTATAATCCCCAGCAGTGCACGGATTCCTTTATAAAGCTAGTTCCTTCGATGTATCTTCCTTGTGTTGTTTCAGGAACTTTTTTTTTATTTATCACGTCGCCTCTGGCTTGTTCATTATGGATCTAAATTTATCTCTACATAACAAAATTATGAAAAGCAACTTTTTGCCTGTTTTTTATGTTGGTGTTTTACAAGAAAGAACAAATGATCTAATTATGGTCACTATATCAAACACATTATTATGCACTAAACATTGTACAAGAAATAGAATTTAAAAAAAAGTCTAACAGTAAGTTAAATAGCAATCTTAACCAATTTTTATGTGATTACATAGACAGGGATTCATGAGACAAGAATGCATACTGTATTTGTTGTTGTTTTTTTCTTCTATTATTTCCACTAAAATACCAATATTAAATCTACAAAAGAAAAAAAAATTATAGATTTTTTTTTTTTTATGAAAAAGACCTGTATGTTTACCAGTATGTCTATCCTCACCTTCTGTTTATATAATTACATTATGCATCTTCAAGATCATTCCTGTCCTAATTGTAGTGAAAATATCAAGTACTGTATACTGTATATCCGAGCTGGGCTGGTTTGAACATTGAACATCTTGATGACTAGTTCGAGCTGACAGGAAAGCTACAGTAATTCAAATAACCACTCTTTGCAAACATGCTGAGTCAAAAAAGCATCTCAAAACACAGAACATGTCAAATCTTAAAATAAAACAGCATAAAATACCTGTCTGCAAAGAACACAAGACAGACAGACAACAGGATGTTCAGCTAACTTCTGCACTGTATCTGCCAATTGGGTAGACGGCACGAGGTCACATTGGGTACAGATCAAAGCTTTTTGGTGTGAATAAGATTCAAGATTAGATGTTGATTTGTTTGCTTATGCCAGAGGGTCAATCGTAGTGGTTGCACTTGTTACATGCTATTAAATGTCCTGGTTTAAAGCAACATGGATAAACCCAGAACATCACAATGCAAACTCAATTGAAACTTCTTACGTCTTTGTGTGTTCTGATCGTTTATATTATATAATTATATAACATTATTGCATCATTACTGAGGATCATTTAAGGACATTTAAAGAGATACAGCACTCTGATTGTGCTGGAAAGGCAGAAGGGTAGGGGTGTCTGTGTGCGTGTGTGTGTGTTGTCCAGACAGCTGCTGTCCACCGTTGCAATGTTGCAGTTGCCATTTTGAAATCCAGACCAGTCACATACTGTACAAAAGACATTAGTGTATCTGCCTCAGCTCATCCCTGGAAATTTAGAGCCAACCCTACCATGTGTGTGTGTTGTGCGGCAAGAAGCATGTGTGTTTAATATAGGTGTGAATTTTGACTGATTTCCCTGGTGCCTTGTTGCCTTCTGAGATTTGCTGTCTGACTGGCAGCTGTGAGAGAGAGTGCGAAAGTGAGAGTGAGTTGGCTTTCATTAACAGACAAGGAGACCAAAATCCAGACAAATATATCGGAGCGTTCATATTGTCACCGAGCATTTCTGTTTGTTTTCAAAGGGCAGAAAGGCATACTGTAAAGCAGCAGGTTTTTGGCTGATCCGTGACAGTGTCTGCACTCCTGCTGTGTCAATCACCAGGCGCGTGACAGCTGATTGGCTAATAGCTGTGACGGACAGGGACAAGGAGCGGGATGTGCTGCCAGACACCCGCTCACACAGCACCTGGTCGTGTACTCTTATGTACAGCAGCCAAACATTTGCGTATGTGTGTTTTTTATGTGTCAGCCTTAGTAACAGATGCTACTGTGCTTCACAGTGCTGCCTCTTATCACACTGCAGACTGAAAATGAACCGATGATTGCTTTCAACACTAGCTGGAGTGTGAGTGCTACACTTGTTAACTACAGATGCCGAACGTGGCCTGCTCTGAGAGGAGACTCAGAAACAGCAAGTGCATGGTTTTTTTTTTCCCCTTAGAAGTCACTGCAGTTACAGTTCACATGTTCACGTGCCCTGGTATTTTTTATTTTTTTCGAACCTGTACAGCTTTTGTAGTCTGGGTGCAATAATCATGAAAAGGAATCTTGGGACTTTTCTTTTTCACTGAGGAAAGAATTGAAAACCTTGTTCCTTACTGGTTACATAATAGAGGTCTAAGGGCACTAGTCTGAAACCGAGTTTCATCGAATGATTTAATATACAGTAATGTTTCAGAGGAAATCATTCGTGATAATGCATTATAGTCATAGATATGAAACCGATACGCCTAATTATGGAAGTATAAAATCTTCACGAGAACTTACATTTAGTACCACATTATTTTAGTGTCAAACCCATTGCAGTAGCATGCAAATGATTAAAAACATTCTAACTTACAACAACACTAACTAAAACTAAAAACAACACTAACTTAGTTAGATGAAGCCTAATAGAAATGTTCAATTCCATGCACTTGGTTTACTTTAGGGAGTTTGACCGCTGCCCATAGACCTTCAGTGTAACCCATTATTGTTGCACTGTTTTACTGCAATAAATACGAAGCATGCATATATTCATGCCGTAGTTACTGTAGAGCTGCATCTTGGAGAGTCGTTCTGTACGATCCGAGTCCAGTATGAATGTTTTCTGTATTATTGACTTGTATTGTCCTGGCATTTTCACTTGAGTCTTGGATTTACTGTATAGGAGTGTGTGTATGTGTGTTGTCTTAGTTTTTTGCCTGCAAAACAAGTTAATCCTTTTTTAGATCATGTTGCGTTTACATTTCTAGCATTTGGCAGTCCCCCTTATGCAGAATGACTTACATTTATCTCATTATACAGTCTGAGCAGTTAATGGGTAACAACAACCCACCAGTGGCATCTTGGTGTTGCTGAGGTTTGAACCTGTGAACATCTAATCAGTAGTGCATAATGACAGAGCTTCCCCTGGCAACATGGCATAGTCATTAGTGCAGCGCACAAATAAAGCCAACTTTTTAAAATAAAGGCTTGGCCTCGACTATGATTTGTCTTCAGCATTTCTTTCATTTGGACTTGACTTTGGTCTCGACTAGTTGTGGTCTTGTATAGAGATTATCTTTAATAGATTTAATAGCAGCAGCGCTGACTTCAACCCTGTGCCGGAGTATTTGTTTCTGGTTCCATGAGGCATGAAAGCAAATCATTGGTGACTCACCTTACCTGCATAAAGTGATGGTAACAAAAGTGTTTGAATTTGGCTCCCAGAATACATCTACAGTATACTCCACTTTAATCAAAGTTTATCTCATCCGAACCAGCTGGGCCAAATTTGAAATTCAAATCGATTCCTGACATGTGAGTCATTGCCGTAACCACCATATTTAGTCGTATTAAACAAGACAAATTTCGTTTTTGGGGAGCTAGCCATTAAACTACGGATCATAAGGTCATAGGTTCAAATCCCAGTCTTACTAAACTACGACTGTTGGACGATTGAGCAAGGCCCTTAACCCTCATCTGCCCAGATCTATACTGTAATTAGCTAACTGTAAGTCACTCTAGATCAGGCCGACTGCCAAATGCCGTGAATTTAATGAATTGCTTAAGACAAAACAGAGTATGCAATAGTAACACAGTGTCTAACACCTCTCTTCACTGCTTGAACTTACATGTATCCGCATCTACAGTAGTTATGCAGCAATTAAATTTATGTGTAATCATGGAGAGACTGAATTTAGCTGTTTATTTTCAAGTTCCCATGCCAATTTATTACAATCTTTACAATCTGAATCTTAGATCTAAAACTACTATGGACATAAATAAATAAATAAATAAATAAAATAAAGACGGTCGGCTTTAGTATAAAAGCTTGCTGAGTATGCTGACCTCCTCGTGACCTTTGTCCTAGACGCCAGACAGGACGCACAACATTTAGTTAGTACTGCCGTCCAAAAGAGTGCACTGTGTGACAAACGATACGGATCAGGGCACAACCCTGTTCTGGTGTAATCTCCCGAAGTGATGAGCTGGAGAGGGGCATACTCAGCCGAAAAACGCTTTTCCCACTTCCATATGCAGTGTTTCAGCTTATCCTGATTATGGTGAAAAAGCAGCTTATATACCTAAAGTCAGGAAAAATCTTGATCACTTTTCGTTATTTTTATTTTTTTGAACTCTGTGACTTCAGAGCACACACACGCACACATGCGCACACACACATGCACTTACCTACTGCTTGAAAGTTTCCTTGGCAACAACAATTTCTAATTTTCCACGAAGAAGAAAGCAGTACACATATGAGAGGTTTAAACCCAGAGAACACACACTTCTCCATTGACGTACTTGTTCTGAAATCAAACGCTTCAACAGATATATTAAGAAGCACAAACAGTCCTTCTCTACTCTCTAATTTGAAACCCAGAATAAAGGGCAAGTTTGGATTCGACCCATGCGTCACAGACTTCTCCTCAGATGAACACTCACTGTACGTGTGCTGCGTGCAGACGAGAAAAAGCGCAAAATCAATGACTTACTGGACACAATAGTGACCATGGTGTTTGTGGTCAATGCAGTGACACACACTTTTTGTTGTTTTTATTAGCGATCTGTCGGCAGGTGCAATGTGTGTGCCAGACAAGTCACACAGTCTTTCCAGGTAGGTGGGTAAGGAAGGTGTGTGTGTTTGTGTGTGAGCGGATGTTGCTTTGTCAGTGTGTGGTTTATGGGCTCCTTGAGTTCAACTGTCAGCCAAAAAAAAAAAAGAGGTATAAGGTGTGTGTGTGTGTGTGTGCGTGCATGTGTGTTCATGTGTATGCTCAGGGCATAGGATGGAGACACAAATACTGTACACACAGAGTAATCCTCTTACTCTCAGTGTGAGCTGTGATGCTCTGCTGGTTCATGGCTGATGCTGCCAACCTCATCTACCCCCTGCCTTCACAAAACCATGCCACATGTGCAGAAACAATTTTTTCAAGAGATAACGGACCGTAATATATTTATTAAGACTGAATATTTGCTGCAAAGAGTGCCTCTAGTAAATGATTCTGAATTCACTTTTATGTCTAATTCTACGGCTCGTTTATTATTATGGCAAGACGCTACAGCAAGAACGATTATGGTCACCTCCTTGCTTATTTAGTTTTGATTAATTGCATGTATAACATGATTGTTCCGAAACTGTGCTAATAAAAATGACACAATTTTTTTAAAATTTTATGTCCAGTTATGGCTGTTTTTTTTTAAATATACATTTTAATCATGTTTAAAAGCTGGATATGTTTCTTGATATGTTAAGAATTGTTGAATTTATTATTGATTAATTGAAATCTGGTTAAGGACTATGCAACACATTATTAAAACCTGTTTTATTAATACAGTATATATAGTGCTGAATTATCAACTTTGTGGGAGAAACATGGTTTAAAAAAATCATGAATGGAGGTTAAATGCTTGTTGAAGTTGCATTATTTAAAAAGAGAGAGAGAAAGGGAGAGAGAGAGAGTAATTAAAAGCATTATCACATTCACAATGTAACAAGACTGGGCCTAAACAACTGTGTGACCATTAGAAAACCACTTGTTATAGAAGCATTGGGCATAAAGATTGGACTTTAGATTGGAGATTGTCATGTGTTCCGATGAGTCCAGATTGACCTTATTTCAGAGTGATGTGTGTGTCAAGGGTAAGAAGGGAAGTGCATGAAGCGATGCCCCGTCATGCATAGTGCCTACTGTACAAGCCTCTGGAGGCAGTGTTATAATCTGGGGTTGCTTCCATTGGTCAGGTCTAGGCTCAGCAACATTATGTGGCAATAAAATGAAGTCAGCTAACAACTTGAATGTACTGAAGGCCCAGGTCGCCAGGCCATGGATTTTTTTTTCTTCCCTGATGGCACATGCGTATTCCAGGACTTAAATTGTCGAGTGGGTTTTTTTTTCATACATTAATTATTTATCACATCATATGCTATAATCAAAACTAATGGCAGTTCAGTAAAATCTTAAAGTGTGTGATTTATTTATTTTTTTTGGCCAGGCAGTGTAAACCAAAGCTGTCGGGCCAAAACCTCATACTGTATGTCAAAAAATATTGACTTTACAGGAATAAAAAATAAATAAATACAATGTGACCATTCAAGGATCCAGTGGAATTGCAAGATTGTATAGTAAAGGTCGACCATTGATTTAGTAAAAAAAATTCAATTACTATTTATGTACTATATATGCTATTATATACAAGATAAAAATATATTTTATTATGGTGGGGTAGGATGCTTTTTCCCTTCATTAAATAATAATGATAATTTAAAAAGAAAATCTTGAATGTGTTCAAGAATGTGTTTAAAGTGAAACAACAAATTTTAGTTTCATCATCCAAATGGAACATTTGCCTTACTACAGCATATTTTAAGGGTGCAGCAGGGATATTACTCACATGACATTCCAAATGCTTGTCTGTGAAGATTCTCAGTCATCCAGGTGAGGTTCTCTGAGTTATGTCAACTGGACTTTCTTGTTCGGGTAGATGCGTTTAACTACTCATCCAAGTAGCTTCTTCAGTCTAAGGTACGTTGGTAAGTTCCTCATATTTGAGTCCTCCAAGATCAAAGGATCCTCTCCTATCTGAAAAGGCTTATTATGTGAACAATGGAGAAGGTGAGAATAGGAGGGAGGGTTGTTAGAGAGCTGTTAGGAAGACAATAGAGAGAGATTAGGGAGAGTGGTTAAGGTGTAAAGGCCCAGAGAGAGTAAGTGGAGTCCTTAAGTGTGGCTTTCTTGGTGCACCTGTGAATCTTGATCTTCCTTGGGCAGCAGGAAAATATTAGATAGGTTGTGTCAAAGACGTCCACCTCTGTTGAGAGAAGGATGTTCCATCTGCACATAGATGGCTTCGTTCGCCATCTCTCTTGAACCATCTAATCCTCTCTGTTCAAAATTTGTACATTTTGATTTTCCAACGTGTTCTTCACGTTGTTCTTCAGATGAAGGTATACTGTTGATCCAGGCTTGTTGATGCATCCCTTTATGAAGAGGTTGTTTTGTCTACACAATGTAGGCCTCTGAAAACTCTTCACTGCATTGGACCACATGTATTACATTACTTCCCTTTGGGATGGGCAAGTCACTGTCTTAGTGTGTTGGTGGGTTTGAAGTGAACTGGTATGTTATGCTTAACAAAAAATCCTTTTTAGGTTTTCGGACACTCCAGCCACATACAGATGATAATATTTTTCCTTTTCGCCTGGGTCTTAACTCTCACGGTCATCCTTCTTTTGGATCTGGAAGCTATTTTTTTGAAGACCCATTTAGGATATCCTCAGGTCTTGAGCACTGCCTTCAGATGCTTGTGTTCCTTCTGTTTAGCTGCAGTGGAGGTGGGGATGTGGTGCAGTGTCCTTATGACACTTAACCCTATAAAGCCCAGCACATCAAAAATATCCAGAAAATTCTAATTTTTTGGAACTGAGATGTGTATTAGCCCCTTTAACAAAATCTACCATTTTTTTTTACATACATACTGTACATATCTTGTATGAGATTTTTTTTTGTATCACCTTTGATACATTTGGCGTTTCTGGCAACTTTTTTCATCACAACAATGCTCATTTTAGATGCAAAAACAAACTTTGGCCATAACATTTTGAATATATAAAACATTTCAGGCAGTTTGTGTTTTTGCCACTGTAACAGTGTGCCATCATATGTACTGTACATGCACCATCTTGAAGCTGAACTTGTAAAGTGCAGACAGCATATCAAGGAAATCAACACCTCCCAGGAATTTGTTATATGCTTTAACAATGGCTGATCTGGGAACCATTATGTGAAAATACGCCATCATTACCTAAAAATACACACATAAATTGTTCAATATAGCATTGCAACAATTATGATTTCAGGGGAACTGTTATTGTTATAAAATAGAAAAAAATCTATTTTAAGATGGCATTTCAGTTAATAATTAGATTAAATAAAATAGCCAAAATAGTGTATGCTTGTATTGTGGTATGCATAATATAGAATACATTACAAAAATGTGACATGGACTTTCAAGGATAAAGCACCTTATTTAACCACCGTATCAAATTTAATACACAGATTTTTTTTATATGATTTAACTGTAATATAAATAATACATTTTTAAGTAATTATGCTTTGTTTTGGTACAGCAAATGTTGATTTAAAAAAAATGTAATGATATAAATGTTATTCCTACCGTTACTTATAGAAAATTTGTAGATTTTTATGCCAAAAGTGTGTGGATCATTTCATGACATTGGCCATTTCGAAAAGGTCAAAAAATAAAAAACCTTTCAATGCCTGCAGTGGAATGATGATCCACTGGCATGCATGTATCAGGTCATATACAATGGGTTTTTAAGGAAGTATTGATCATGTTGATAAGATAGAGGTCCCAGAACCTGATGTATCAAATATGATGCAAAAGGTTATATAGGGTTCATTTGTGTTGCGGTGGGTGGTCGGAGTCAAACCACAAGTATTGGTCTGTGTGTGGCTTTCCTGTAGACTTCTGTTTTTAGTTTGCCATCTTTCCCTATGAGAACTGCACAGTCCAGGAAGGCCCCCCACTACTCTAACAACCCTCCCTCCTAATCTCATCTTCTCAATTTGTTCACATAACAAGCATTTTCAGATTGGGGAGGATCCTTTGACCTTGGAGGACTCAAATATACGGAACTTACCAACTTACCTTAGACTGAAGAAGATACTTGGATGAGTAGTGATATGCATGTACCGAACAAGAAAGAAGTCCAGGTGACATGGCTCAACGTCCAGATTCCAAATGCTTATAACTTGATTAGGCCTTTAACACATTTCCACTGTGTCCAGTATGAGTTAAAGACAAAAAGATGAGTTTTTGAACTCCCAAGATTTGTCCAAATTCACAAATGCGACTTAGCAAAAATATTTCGTAATATTAATAACTGACACAGGTGGGTCAGATTGGTATTGTTGGTGGAATAACTCTTGCATTATATAATGGTACTACTCAACATTGTCTCAATTACAAGCCATGCATTTGCGCCATCGCTGAACCCAACTCTCGAGTCCCCTTTGTCGCAGTTGATGGTCTGGCCACTTTGTGTTACTTTCAGTACAGCCCTTATAATTTAGTTGGTAATCAGTGTACCTGCTGTCAAACTCTTCACTTGCATCTTCACATTATCAACTTTAAAATGGTTAAATGCCTTAGTAAAAGACGATAATAACAAGAAAAAATTGCCAACAGATGTAAGAATACATGATTTTCCTTTCAATGTAAGTGAGATCACTCAAGTGGGGAGATGATAATGAGGTTTGTGTTTAAATTTGGCAGGGGACTTTTACCTCAGGTGATGACATGGAGACTGACACGGATGATTAAAGCTCATTTTCAATTAGGAGTAATGTTTTTATATTAAGTTTTTTGGCAAAAAATTGGAGATGTAGGTGATCCGTCTTTCAGTGGAATGATAATGCAAGACACATCCAAAAGAGCAACATATTTATTTAGATAAAATATATTCTAAAACAGTATGTACGAGGGTGAGTCAAAAATTATCCGCACTCTGGCTGTAGAATTTATTTTCATGAACCTTTAGAAAAGACTAATACATCTTAAATTTTTTGACATGATCTGCTTGCTTTTCAATACACTTTGTCCATCTGTCAACATGATTGAATGTTTTAGGCTGAGCTGCGAGCCACAAATGCACAGCTGTCTTCACTTCATCACAAGTGAATCTTCGTCCTTGTAGGGCTGCTTTCCAGGGACCAAACAGGTCAAAGTCTGATGGCGCGAGATCAGGACTGTAGGGAGGATGCTTTAACACCTCAAAAAGTTGTTTTCGCAGAGTGTCGACAGTGTGGGCAGAAATGTGCCGATGTGCATCGTCATGCAAGATCACAATGCCCTTGGATAGCAATCCTCTGCGTTTAATCTGAAGTTTAGGCCTCAGCTCTTCAATAAATTAAGCGTCTCACTGTAATGAACACTGATGATTGTTGAACCTTTTTTCCTGTTAATATTCCCATCCTAGAATCCGAGCTGATGACCTTTGATCTTTTTCTTGGTCCGCGATTGAGGATGTGGAGACAGTAGCCTTGAGCGAAAGAGCTGATAAGACCAACAGAAATTTTACTGTAACTGGAGTGCGGATCATTTTTGACTCACCCTCGTAGTATGTTAACAAACTCAGTGTATTTCCTGAGCTCTGGTGAGGATAAATCAGTGTGACTTTTGATTGACAGGAGGTATTTGGTCAGGTTGATTTCATGGTGATGTGCCCTGCAAGAGCGTAATATAAGGCTTAATGGGTTAAGTGTAAAATAATTGCGAAGTGCCGTTAGCGGTCATACTTTTGATCTGCCATGTACTGTACGGCGTGTGTGTGTGTACATTACAGCATTGCTGCTCATTAGCTTAAACAAGATGTTGTGCGGAGGAGCCGGAAACCACGGCAACAGCCCAGTTCCGCTGTGACATCACAACACAGGAGGGAGACAGTTACTGTGGAAACGGCTGCCCAGTTGCCGATAACCAGCCTCAGCGATTTGCGTGCGTGAGCACAGAATGAAATGGCATCACGTTCTTTTGACTTTTTTCTTCTTCTTTTTTTTCTCCCTGGAGAGTTTATTGTGTACAGGAATATACCACTAGTGTGAGCTCTTGACATTCCTTAAGCAAAACCATGAAGAGGTTTAGGACAGGATGAACAGACATTCATGGTGGCGATATCACTTGTAAAGCTTGTGTGGACTTCGAACTTGAAAGGCTTCACCTGTGTTGTCCGTTTTAGAGTCTCAAACGAGTCAGTGAGTTAATCTGGTGGCGTGATTAGGCTCCAGGGCTGCTCCAGGCATCAGTAGTTCTGTGATTACACGTCTATCTCACTTTGTCAGCCAGGTCTCTCCAGGTACTTCATCATGCAGCTTCAAGTGCAGAAATAAAATGACCTTTTTGGCATTCTGACCCAGTGTCGTCTTCTGGAGTGCATGATTCCGCACGACTGAATCGCCTTCGCCTGTGACGGCCAATTCCCATTAGAGGTACTGAGGTGAATAACGAAGATACTGAAGACTGTGGTGATTTCAAACCTGTGTGAATTAACTCTGCTTATGACATTGTGACATCGGAGTGTTGGGTACTACCGACATAAAATACAAGTCGTTTAAATCAAGGATGAAAATGAAAACCTGCTCACACACACATAATCCCATAAAATCTCTGTATTCTTGTTTATTTTCAATGACAAAAGAAAAAAAAAAACAACAACAACAATATCAATATCTTCATGGTCAATAAATAGTCTTTTGTGTCACTCGTTAGCACATTTGTACAGCTTAGAAGCATAGAATTGTAATTTCATAACAGGCCACAGCTGCGAGAGATCCGGTTTAGAAAGACAAGCTCTGAGCCAGCTGTGTTTATATGTTTCTGTGTTTGTTGCTTTTTGTGTCTACATGACGTTGCAGCTCTTGGCTCTGTCCTTCCTGAGTGTAGGGGAGGGTTCAAGGGGTGTGCTGCGGGAGGTGATCGGCAGGAGGGGCTGATGGGATATGCGCTTGAGGGTACGGCGGGAGGAGCTTCGTTTGAGGCCGGGGGCGGGACGTCTGACGGAGGCGAGAGTGGTGATGTGAAAGACGTCTCGCACGCTGTTTACGCACATGCGTGACGAACACTCGACGTATGCCACGGCGCCAAGCTCCCGTGCCCTGATGCTGCCCTGAGAAAGAAAGGCAAAGAAATGTGGTTAATGAAGGCTCATTTTATGTCCATCTTTATCCGGAATTACATCTGTTTTACATTGCTTTTTGATCTGTGTGAAATCTCTATCTGCTTTGGGAAAACAAACAGGACTCACGCTCACTCACTCACTCATTCTGTATACCACTTATCCTGTACAGGTTTGCTCTCGAGCAATAGGTGGGTAGACCTTGGATGCGAAGCAGTCCATCGCAGGGCACAATCAAACAAAATACAGACTATTTAAAAAAAAAACAATTAGCCACTAGCATTGTTTTGAACATAGACGCGAGGCAGGACTCAAACCCTTGACATTGGTTGTGTGAAGCCACAGTGCTAACCGCTACGTACACAATTTTTGATGTAAATTTACTTGTCTTAGGGCAATATATATATATAATATATATATATGGTGCCAAAAGTCCTGGAAAGCTTTTTTAAATAAACTAATTTATTATTTATAAGATAATCCTGTTTAATGCTTGTTGTAGAGGCACCCTGCAATTTTTTCTCTAGAGCTCCAACAGACTTTAGAATCACCACTGAACAGAACAAAGACTAGACTTACAGTGGTGTGAAAAACTATTTGCCCCCTTCCTGATTTCTTATTCTTTTGCATGTTTGTCACACTTAAATGTT